>ML803350.1:351285-390582 GCA_009831015.1 Picea engelmannii | reverse complement strand
AAAATAAGAAATATTATATAGGAGAATGCATGCATTCCTAGAGCATGTGCATGCTCTTTGCAATGTGTGCATGTTCCTAGAGCGCGTGCATTCTCTTTGGAACACATGCACATTCCTAAAGTGTATTATTTTGAATTCAAATTTTTTTAGGTGGGATTAATAACTTTAGTGTATGTGTATGCTAACTTCATTGCCTCAAATTTAGGTTCGGGATGGAAAAACTATTTTTTCGGTCTACAAATAGATAAAAACTCAATTTTTGTGAATACCTCTCCATATCTCTATTTTTGGCGTTATTTTTCTATAGGCTACAAAATTCAGTTGTTGATGAAATTACATACATAGATAGAGTTAGCTATGTAGATTCCAAATAGACATTTTTTTAATCAATATTGTTTACTATTTTTAATATATTTTTGTCTTCGCATATATCAAAATCTTAGAATACATACCTCTTTTATTTCTGCTATAACTTTGTCAGCTTAACCATTTCTAAAATGAGTTATATGTCGGACTAGAAGAGATTGATACCTACAATCTAAAAATAAAATTGATCATGTGAAGACCCTCTTTGCCTGCACAAACAAAAGGCATTGTAATTTCAAGGATACATTGACTTTCATAATTTTAAAAAAATATAGAATTGATATTATAAATTTCCAAAAATTAAATTGCACTAAAACAATGTGTTTTCCACAATTATACAAGTTTTTGGAATGAAATTCCATCGTTAATTTACTCAACACTTACTCAGCACTGACACGAACATAAACATATATGCCTTATATTTTGTTGGAAAAATAACATACCACTATTAGAAAAAAAAACAATTTTCACATAGTTATTCACAATATCTATTAATAAAAGTTGTATATTCGGAAAGCCAATTCAATTTCCTATGTTTCATCTTTTTACACCATATTCAAATTCATTGTAAAAGTACCTTGAATTATCCCTCCAAGTTAACAGATTGTTGTTTTCCATGTTCACATTGCCACTAACGCATCATGAGAGACCATCATTAGCTTGCACTCACCCATTAAGTAGACAAAACCCTTTCTACGGTATAAGTGTTTTTCCCAAGTGACATAAGGTATCACACCCAACAACCTCAGAAGGTCAACTACCATGGCCAAGTATTGTTCAACTGGAATACCAACTCCATATTCACCAAGAATGTGATTTCAACAAGAAAGTTACGATACAATGCATAAATTTCTAGAAATCAAGCTTTGATGCAAATTCAAAAACTTCACCTCTTTGCTAGAGGTTTCCCAGATCTACTCACTATGAAGTTACAACCTTAGGGTTGACTTAAAATATAATATAATATAAGAAACAAGAGACAAATTTTCACTTCTTAGCAACCTAAATCCACTAATAAATTCAAGGGAAAAGTTACCCTCTAGGGAAATATTACCCTGCATAAACCAAAATCCAGATACATGAGATTGAAGTTCCTACATCTCTAAACAAAAGATATACGAGATTGAATCTCTCTAAACATGAATTATGGAAATGAATCTATCACTCATCTATTTATATGAGAGGTGAAGGAAGGTCTACAAGTTAAGTGGACCTTGACCAGTACAAGCGGCCTACAAGATGCAAGTAGCTCCACACATTTTAAGCAATCATCCTACAAGTGACACATGTCAAGCTCCAAGGTGATAATGATCCACAAGCAAATCTCCATGGAAATAACACTTCTCATTTGAGGTCTAATGCTTCTACTCCAAATGCTTCAATCCTCCAATGCCATTCCAAGTCACTGTGTC
Source organism: Picea engelmannii (assembly GCA_009831015.1). Taxonomy (NCBI): domain Eukaryota; kingdom Viridiplantae; phylum Streptophyta; class Pinopsida; order Pinales; family Pinaceae; genus Picea; species Picea engelmannii. The sequence continues at coordinate 388,804 of ML803350.1, read as the reverse complement.
ATCTCTAGGCCCATCCACCTACAATTCCACTGCCTCAACATAAGAATCCTCAAGTCAATTGCAATCCTCCATGCAACCATCTAAGTAATTCCATGTTGTCTCGGGCTCTATGCCCTTGTCTAGATACATAATGATCCTCCTCCAATGCAAACATACTCCAAGCAAGCAACCTCCCTCCATGTGTTGACTATAAAAAATTCATCAGGTTCAAATGGTCTCCAAAGCTCTAAGGGAGATTTTCAAATCAATCATCCATATGAGGTCAAGCAATCATTGATTAAGATCCTTGAATGTATAATTCATTATGGAACAATCAAATGGATAATCATACATCGGTCTATTGCACCTCATGAAATACCCCAAACATGATGTAAATATTTTCAAAGTAACCTTGAAAGCTAACAATTATAATAATATGATTTAATGTATTGATAATCACATTATGAAAGTAAACAAAATGATAGTGAAATTGCACTTATCATGTAAAATGTACAATTCTGATATAAAAATAGTAATAACTCCAATATTAACTAAAACTAAAGAGAGGATTAGGAAACATATTTTTTTTAACTAATTGCAACATGAAACCTCAATTTTCTGTTAAGAGGAAAGAATGAAGAAAGAAGTTTAAGAGAAGAACTAGGAGATCGAATTTTTTTTAGGATAAATACTAAACTCAATAGAGCAGATACAACATATATTTTCTTTTGATTAATTTTGTTAATTCTTTTAAATAGGTTGTTGTAGGTTAGTGATCTAACTTTTATTTTTAGGATTAGATAATTTTTTGTTTCTTTTAGGTGTATTTTAACATGTAAATATAAAATTGTTTTTTAATAATTAATTTAAAGAGTATTCGATTATTCCTATTTGAAAACACATATTAAAAAGGTTTATAAATTTGAATCATTCATAGATTTTTTTTATTAGTGTTATTTATATGGTTAAGATTAGAAACTTTAATTATTCCTTAAACATTATTTCAACTATAGTATTGTATTGTTACATGACCTTTAGGCAGAGAGGATAACAACTTCTTCTCCTAACAATAAAAGCTAAACTTAATTGATCCATAAAATATTAGTTTTTGGATCCAATTCTTGAGACACTCAACAAATGTAGCTTCTTGATAATGGTTCTTTATTTTTGCCACAGAGTCCATTTCACCTTGGGCTTCCTTTGTGTAGATGTAATTTATTAGTAAATGACATATATTTTCTTCCTTCGCTTAACATAGATTGCATCCATTGGGCCAATATCTATTCATTTTATGAGGTACTTTCCACATAAGAGGTTCGTTCCTAATTTCCAACCAAATGCATATTGAAGCCTTCAAGAGGTACTTTCCACATATGAGGTTTGTTCTTATTTTTCAACCAAATGCATATTGAAGCCTTCAATGGAGATTTGATTTTCCATACAATTTTCCATCGCCCTTGAGGTTCTTCTGCTTTGTCCAACAAATACATTTCTTTGTATCCTAATTTTGGAATGTAAACCCCAAACACTGAGTTTTTGAACCAAACAAGTTCATCTTATGCTTCTTTAATTCAAGCATGGCTCTATTGTTTTTTAATATATGCTTCCTCCATTCATCATTTAACAACAAGTTAAGGATTATTATGGCATGTATAATAGTTGTGAGTCTTAACCATTCATGAATCACTCTCTTTGGATTTCCCTCTTGACTCCATTGGCCCATAATCCGATAGGCACTAGTCCCCTATCTTCAATAACCCTTTTATTCTCATTATACTACAAAAAGACAAAAACATTGTTTTGCTAGAGTTATCTCTTCATATCACCTTTGAGCCTCATTGTTATAGTTTTAATAATTCTAATACCTCAAGATAACCCCCTTGAGTTGGAGAAGAGACAACCAAAGTGAGAGGATAGGTTGCCTAGGTGACAGTGTTGATTGTCCTAGTAGTTACCCCTCGGGTTGCACCTTGTGGATTAGGGCTTTATCATTAAGTGTGAGTTTGGGAGGTAACACTTCCAATTGGATTTTCTCTTGCCCTTCTAGTCCTACTTGCTCTTCCTTCTTCCAATCTTGTTTCCACATGGATCAGGTCTCTGTGGAAGCTGCTTGGGCCAAGTTATAAATGTCTTCTCTATGAAAGGATGCTATCACACCTTCTGCAAGTTTGAAATTAGCACCACTACCCACCCAAGGACCCATTCCTATCCTAACCTTCACCCGATTTCCAACCCTCTAAACTAGCTAGTTCCCTAACAATTAGAAGGCTTGTACCATTTCTTTCCATATGATAGAGGCATTGTTGGTTGATTTGATAGGACTTCTAATCTGCTATAATATTCAGCTCTATATGTTTTTGAACAAGAATTTGGTTCCAAGGTCCATTCTTTGAAATCAATTTTCACACATATTTAACTACTAATGCTTGCCCACAATGATAGATGTTTTTCATGCCCATCCACCCAATTCTTTTGGCTTTGCTATAACTTGCAGCTTTACTAAATGTACGCTTCTTTTCGAATTTCAGAATGTTAAATGATCACCTAGGGAAAACAAATCTCTCATTATGCAAATCTACCCTTTTTCCTGACACGTTGTTACTTGCAAATGCCTTTCTTGCACCTACTATGGATGCTTATCCAAAAATGAGGATAATCCTACTTGCTTCACCAACACAGATACCTAGCTGAATGAACCTCTGGTCTTTGTTCTCAATCTCATGCAAAGTTCTCTGTCTTCAGGATGGATCTCAAGGATTATGTTCTCAATGCAAAATTGAACACAAAACAACCAACTCTCTATGCATTATATGACTACATTCAACTTCTACGCAAGATTGACTATTACATGTTATAGGATTGAGAGTAAAAACGCCATTACCTTGTCTTGTTAATCCACCAATTGCCAATGTCATCAACACCAGTCAAGATGTCAATGGAAAGCAAGAGCTATGAGTATATTGTGTACAGTCTTTGAATCAAATTCCTTCAAAGAAAGCAATACTTTGCAGAAGATGAAATCTTATCTCTGCTTAGATATGGGCTTCTTAGCTTGGCTTACTTGCTATTCCCCGAAATGAAGGCTCTGTTCAATTATGTTTACAATGCTTTGTACTAAGGCTTGTAATGAACGAACTTCTATTCCTATAGGTTAAACATAGCCGCTCATATCTACTCGCCAAATCTCTATCCTCCTCTGCTGTTTGCAACATTCAACCCAACAATTGTACCAATAAACAATGTTGAGTTCTAAAGCTTCAAGACTTAACTTCTTTCCACTGTCAAGACCAATTCAATAAATGCTCTACCTCTCTAAATATCTGTTCTTCAACATACATAATATGTTGCGCTGGGAATCAAATTGTAGAGACTTGGAAGGCAGTATAAAGATCACTTTCCTATCGTTCACAATCGAGTGTCTATGTAATTGATACGAATTACAAACTTATTTGATTTTATCAACAACAATCATTAAAAAATCTAAACTTAATTATTGTACATAATTTTTTTAGGAAGCAATTAGATTCTTATATAGACAGAAACTTTGCTTGTTGATTATGTAATCACATATATTAAGAAATCTATGGATATAAGAGTGATCTTCAAAGATTTAAAGGCTTTAGTAGGATTACATAAGTATGTTAATAGAGACATCATTAATCTCAAATATTTATATAATTTATTATTTTATGAATATAAAGTTTTTAATTTTAATTTTTATATGAATATGATCTTAAATTATTATGATCATTAATTTAAATATCAATTTTTGTGTTGTAAAATATATTGATTTAAGTGTAAAGTTATCATTAACGTTATTATGTTTTTTTTTATAATATATTGATTTTATTAATAATTAATAATTTTCTTTTATAATTACATTGTTTTAGTGTTTAAACTTGTTAGAGGATATATAACTAATAATATTTCCTTATAAGAAGAGTATACATTGTATTAAAATTGAAGAATGAAAAGAATAATAAGAAAACATGTAAAATAAATCACAATTATTTTGTAAACTTATTGAAAAATGAAAAGAGTAATGAGAGAACTTTGTAAAATAAATCATAATTATTTTGTAAACTTATTGAAAAATGAAAAGGGTAATGAGAGAAATTTGTAAAATAAATCACAATTATTTTGTAAATTTACATGATAAGTAAATGGAAATTGAGGTGAAGTAATTATTAGTTTAAATTTCTACATTGTTGTAAGATTTTTTAATAGTGTTTTTAAAGTTATTCAACAAATTAGATATAATTCTTAAATTTTACTTTCAAAACTTTCAAATTATACATAAATTCATTGACATAAATATTCATTCACAATATTCATATTTCTAGTGTACTTGTTGAAAAAATATGAAACAAAAGAAGTATCAATATCAAGAATTAAGGGAGAGCAGCCTCAACTTTATGAAGGTGGGGTGGGGCAAATATAAAAAAAATGTATAATACATTTTTGTTATATTTACCCATACTCATAAAATTAAAGATAGGGTGGGAAAAATAATGCATTTATCTTATATTTGCCTCAATTTTTAATACATTTTTGTTATATTTACCCATCCTCATAAAATTAAAGATAGGGTGGGAAAAATAATGCATTTATCTTATATTTGCCTCAATTTTTAGTATACTAACTATATGATATATATTAAAAGAGACCAACCTCAAGATATTAAACACATGAAATGTGTAACCAAACAAACCAAGAAAAACAGCGCAACCTGCATTGAGGACATTTCATTAAACTACGTCCACGCATCTTTTAAATCACATGGACAACTTTGTGAATTTTATGATTATGCTTCATAAATGCAACAATAATTAATAAAGGCATCGATAATCATATAACAAAAATATTCTCATATATAACAATGTACATGGGATTGAAATCAATATAAAGCCATTTTTACTGTATACAACATCTATTGAAAAACATCAATGACATAGAGCTCCGTCTTCTCCTTTTTGTAAACATACATTGAAGGTTGTGATAAATTTACTCTACATTCGAGTTGTGACATTTATACATGAATTATCACTATAGATTAGGAATAAATTATAATTATTATAGGGTAGAATGTTTTGTTATCACGTACTCAATTTATTTTTCTAATTTTAGAAGGACCGTTTTATTTTGTTTAGAAATTAATAACTGAAATCATATCACTAATTAAGAGGAAGGTATTTTATGTATTTTTGAAATTAAAGATGTTTTTAATTTATATTTGTGATAAAATAATAAATTTATAATTTTATTATTATAAATAATTGGTAATAATTTTTAATGTATTTTTAGTTTTTTTAATGATAAGATAAGTGGTTTTATAATAATTAATATTGAATCAGAATGATGATGGTTGCAAAGAATATTGATGGTTGCAAAGAACGTCAATCAATAGATAACTATATAGGTATTGAAACATTCATTAGAAGATATGATATTTTGGGACTGGAAAATTTTAAAGCTTTATCATATCATTTTAATTTTAAATTCATAATCCAATATGTTTTTATGATTAATTTTTTCCAATATGTTTTTATGATTAATTTTTTGGTGTGTGAGATATTTGTATCTTATAATTTTAATCTTAAATTGATAATTTAATATGTTAAAATATGTTTTTATGATTGATTCTTTGATGTGTGAGATGTATTTATACACAAACACATTTATTGTGAATTTGTGAAACATATCATACTTTATTACATAAGAATTACATCATCATGTAGCTGGAATAAATCACCATTATATATCCGTGGTATAGTATGTGATTAAATCTATAATAATGTATTAATGCTACTAAATCCCCTTCCCTTGTGATTTCATTATGTTACACCACCTCCTTATTATAATAAACATGTTGCAAATGTTGAAGTTACTGTAGAAATGAGAAATCTCCAGGCATGTTTGGAGGAAATGGAAGTTGTTCAACGAAGCGGTGTTGTCCTGGGAGATGTCAGTAATGAAGAAGAAGTTGCAAAAACAACAAAAGGAGCAGAGCCTAGAGAAGAAGGAGTTGAATAAAGGTTGATTAGAACCATCATGGGAGTCATCTCTAGGCCAAGAATGGAGTGTCAATGTATGAAGGAAACTTGAGCGTGGATGAACTGATGGATTGGCTCAGTGCTATGGATAAGTATTTTGAATATGAAAATGTTGCAGATAAGAAAAAGGTAAAGTTTTTTGCGACAAGGATGAAAGGGCTTGCCTTTCTCTAGTGGGATGGAGTACAAGATGAGATGCAAAAAAACAAAAAGACAAGAATCAAGAGGGACATAATGGTAGCAAAATTGAATGGTAAATTCATGCCCCGAGATTATCAACTTAATATTTTTATACAAATGCAAAATTTGAGGCAAAGAGGTGTGTCAATAAAGGAATACACTGAAGAATTTTATCAATTTAATATAAGTGTTGGTCACGTAGAAGAAAACCAAGAGAAAGTTGCTAGATATCTTAATGGATTAAGATATGAAATTCATGAAATTGGTATTTTATCTCCTAATATTGTTGATGAAGCATATCAGTTTTCTCTTAAGGAAGAAGAAAAGTTAACAAGGAAACAAAATAAAAGAGAAAGAGTTTGTAGTTCAGCAAGAGGAAGAGTACATCAATGTGGCAAAGGGAGATCTATATCTCAAAAAGAAGAAACTAGTAGCTCACATCAACAGGAACAATCACCAAGTGGTGGTGATTTCAAAGGAAGAAGACCTTATCAAAGAGGTAGGGGTTTTTCTATTAGATGTTTTAGATGTAATAAGTTTGGGCATAGATCATATGATTGTCCAGAAAATACATCCACAAGTAGAGGAAGTGCAAATGTTTTTCAGGATGAGGAAGAAAGTGTGGAGTCGCCTATGCATGAGAATGCACCAGAAGTTGGAGAGTCTCTGTTGTTGAAAAGAGTGTTGCCGAAATATCACAAGGAAATTAAAGAACATGCACAAAGGAAGACTCTTTTCAAAATTGTCTGTAAAAGCAAAGTTAAATGTTGTAAACTCATTATTGATAGTGGAAATACTGATAATTTGGTGTCTATAGAGATGGTTGAAATTTTGGCTTTGAAGAAGACAACACATCATGTTTCATATAAGGTTTCATGGCTGCAAAAGGACATCAATTGTTGGTGAATGAACAGTGTGAAGTGGAATTTCAAATTGGAAGCTACAAGGACAAGGTACTTTGTGATATTATGCCTATGTATGTGTGTCATATTATGTTAGGAAGACCTTGGCATTTTTATAGGAGGGCCATACATAATGGAAAAAACAAAACCTATACTTTTGAAAAGGATGGGGAGAAGCACACTCTTTTTCCATTAAAATATGAAGGAACAATTGACCAAATCAATCCTAAAGTGTTTTTTTCCTCGGAAATCAATCCTAAAGTGTTATTGGTCAGTGGAATGGAATTCTTGCAAGAAACAAAAAAGGAGGAGGTACGCTTTGCCTTAATTGGAAATCCTAAGGTAATTCTCACTAGCACCAATTTAGATTATTTACCTGAAGAGGTTCAAAATATATTGAATGAATTTGTTGGCATTGTAGTTGATGATTTTCCAAGTGAGTTGCCTCTATTAAGAAACATTAGTCAGCACATAGATTTAATCCTAGGGGTTTATCTTCCCAATAAGGAATCATGTCATATGACCCCACATGAGAATGAGGAGATTAGAAACCAGGTACAAGAATTGTTGGACAAAGGCTTGATCAGAGAAAGTTTGAGCCCATATGTTGTTCCTACAATTTTAATTCCAAAGAAGGATGGAGGATGGAGAATGTGCAAAGAATCCAAAGCAATAAACAAAATCACAATCAGGCATATATTTCCATTACCTTGAATTGATGATTTGATAGATAGTTTGAGTGGTGCTATGTATTTTTCAAAATTAGATTTGAAAAGTGGGTACCATCAAATTAGAATTAGGGAAGGGGATGAATGGAAAACAACCTTTAAAATAAACAATGGATTGTATGAATGGTTGGTAATGCCTTTTGAACTTACCCATACCCCTAACACATTTATGTTGTTGATGAATGAAGTACTCAAAGAATTCAGTGGTAACTTCATCATAGTTTATCTAGATGATATTTTGGTCTACATTTAGTCTAGAGAAGAACATTTGAGGCACCTGAGATTGGCTTTAAGTAAATTGTAGTAGGAAGAGCTACTAATCAATTTGTAAAAGTGTAGTTTTGTGAAAATAGAGTTGGTATATTTGGGTTTTGTGATATCAAGAGATGGCTTGAAGATGGTTCATGAGAAGGTGAAGGCTTTCATGAACTGGCCTACTCCAAGGAGTTTTTTTGAGGTAAGGAGCTTCCATGGATTGGCAAGTTTTTATAGAAAATTCATTAGAAATTTTAGTGGGATATGTGCTCCAATCATAGAAACTATTAAAGGAAACAAACAACCATTTAAATGGACAAGGAAGCTAATAAAAGTCTTAAATTGTTAAAAACCAAGATAACAAAACGACCCATTTTAGCTTTGTCGAATTTTAGTAAACTCTTTCGAGTTGAATGTGATGCAAGTGGGATTGCAATAGGAGTTGTTCTAAGACAAGAAAATAAACCAATTGCTTATTTTAGTGAAAATTTAAATGAAGCCAAAAAAAAATATTCCCCTTCTGATAAGTGTTAGGATATTTAAACACTTAGGAGTTAGTTAAGATCTACTTGGTCTAATATGTCGTTAGGTAAAAGTGTGTTTCTTTAGTATGCATTTGTAGTTAGGAAATACGACGGTCACGATATGTTCCCGACAAAGAGTGATCCGACGGTTCATACTCTCCTCGATCTTAACAACCATTGATTTGTGGCTTAGCACCCAATTGGTCCATGATCTCTATTTAAAGAGCATGGAGGGTCATTTGTCGATGATCGTTTGTGAGAAACTCTCTTGTAAAATCTCTCTGTAATCTTTTTCTTTGCATTAATAAACTGCTCCAAGTGGTCACGTTGGCTGGGGTCATGGATGTTTCCCCGTAGGGGTTTTACCACGTGAAAACATCGGTGTGTTGATCTTTGATCTAGTCATGTGAGTGGTTACTGAAGGTGTTCGTCCTCTGTTGGAATACCTTTGTTGTCGAACATGGTATCATAGCTTGTTTGAAGACTCGCTCCTATTGTAGATCAAGATCGTGAAGCCGAGTTTCCTCATCTCCATTTTCTATCATTTTTGTACATTTCTAGGCTAAGAGGATTGTTCCATTGCTTCCGGAGCGCTCATTTCAGTCAGGAACGTTTTTCGTTTCACTCGAAAAGGTTTCTGTTTGCCCAATATACAGCCATTACAGTCAGATCTGGAGGTATAAAGCTTGAATACACATTTTTAAAATTTTTGCAGAGTAGTATTTTTGGTTTTATTTCGGTTTTGTTTTATTTATTTCCGGGTTGCTACTCTTTTAGATCTGCGTATGCTCTTTTCCCTTCACCCTGTGCGATCTCGACAAATAAAAAATACATAGGAAAAGATGCATCTTCCAGGTAAGCTAACCGAGATCTAACCCTTGTTGTCATCGAAAAGCGAATTTTTTTTCTTGTGTGAAAAGAGTTTTTTTTAGCACACTCTCCAAGGTCGTCTTCCACAATAACAACAACAACAACACTCCCAATCCTCCTTCTTAACATTACAATATGTTTCACTAGATCATTTGGTTAAAAGTTGCCTTATTAAGTAAGAGGTATTGAGTTCAAGTTTCTCTTTTGTTATTTTTGTGAAAAAGTTCACGCTGAAATTGTAAAGTGTATTTCACTTCAAGTATAAAAGTGAATCACTATAAGTAGCTTTAATATTTTATTTTAAAGTTATTTATTTTGCATGCATCTCTTCTGTTATAAAGTAACTTCATTGTAAAAGTAATCCCCACTTCTCTTTATAAAAGTGGGTCACTTCATAAAACAACTTACACAATCACGTGGTCATTTGGTTACCATTTATGCCTTTTTTTTAAAGGGCATAACTCTAACATCGGAAGTCCATTTTTAGTGCCGTTTTTTTTTAAAACCGCATAACTTTTCGAGCTCTTTCCAACCAGATCATCAGTTTCAGTTTTAAAATCCATATTATCTGCATATTTAATATGGCTTCTACAGGTAATGTCTTACTTACCAACAACAACTACTTCCAATGGAAATCTCATATGGAAGATTTATTAAGAAGTAAAGGCTTGTACCGGATTACCTTGGGAAAGGAAAAATCACCCACTGATGCTGATAAGAAAGCCAAGTGGGATAATAGGAATGAAGAAGCACGAGGACTAATCAGAATGTCCATCTCTCCTGATTTAAGATACCACCTTCAAGAAATTGATGACCCCGAAGAGGCTTGGGACAAGATTGAATCAGTGTTTGGTAAACTCAATATTATTCGAGCACAATAGTTAGAAAATCAAATACTGATCTTGAGTCCAAGTAATTTTTCTTGCCTTGGAGACTATTTATCTAAGTTTAAAACACTCTGAATTTTATGTGAAGAATGTAAGATAAAAATGGAGGAAGAGCGTTGCATCTATCTTATTCTTTCTAAGCTAGGTAGTGCATATTCTGTGTTTGTATCTACCTTTTATGCCATGAGAGAGGCTCTAGGGAAAGCTTATGAAAAACCCACTCTTGATTCCTTTTGTGCTTCTTTGATTAGAGAGGAAGATAAGCTTGTACAACTTGGAGTGATCAACACTGCAGGTACCTCCAACAAAGCCTTAGTTGCCCAATAGAAAGATAAACCCAAGTATCCCAAAAAGCAACATCCTCGCTACAACAAAAAACAAAACAAGGGTCCCAAACCCACTCAGACAGCTTCAGCTCCTAATGGTGACAAAGGAGCAAAATATAAAAATAAGAATATTAACCGACATTGCAACTTTTGTGATAAAAATGGTCATGATGAGTCCAAATGTTTTAAGAAGATGGCATCTTTAGAAACAGCGATGAAGAAGCACAACATCAGTATTGATTCTACTTCTTCTTGTTCTTCTCATGGACATTCACTTTCTGCTTCTGGTTTCTCCTTCAATTCAAATTCTACTTCTACTTCTACTTCTGATGAGTGGCTTATTGATTCTGGAGCATCTTATCATATGGCTAAGGATAGAGCCATATTTTCCACTCTAAATGAATGTAACACCAAGCAAATATTTTTTGGTGATGATAGATATCTTAGTGTTGAAGGATCTGGAACAGTTCCAGTAGAAAATGGTCATTTCAATAATGTATTATGTCTTCCAAGTCTTTCTTGTAGCCTTCTATCAATATATCAAATCACTCATTCAGGTGGAGGTAAAATTAATCCAGATTTATGCAGGAACACAATGAAATACATAAATACACATAAACACAAATATGCAATGGAAGTAAAAATTCATTTCATTAACAACAAATGACTGAAATATGCTTACAGGCATAATGGAAATAAAATAGCTCGGGCGCTGGTAGCTTATCTCTGAGAAGAGATGTGGGGGCTACTGGCCTATGAAATTTGTGTTACAATGAGGCTCAAAGCCCTATATATTATTGAGAAACAATGGAAAACCCTAAACATCCAAAAACCTAACCCTAGGAGATGAAAGGCCAGAATATGGGCCTCGTTGGGGTAAATTAGTACATCAATTTCCCGGGGTCATAACTTTGGCATACTATCTCTGTTTGACGCACATGATACATCGTTAGAAATATCTATCCGAGGACTACACTATTGAAAAGGAATATCGAGTTTGAAACGAGCTCATATTCGTCGGAGCATTCATGCCCAAAAAATGTCATTTAGGGCCTCAAAATAGCTCCGGAAGTTTAGGACCCGAAAAACTGCTAAAAATAATAAATTGTGCTACAATTAAGGAAACTAAAAAATAGAAAGAAACAATGGTGTGGGTCCAAGTGGAAGAGGCAGGTGGCCACCAATATCCACCAGGATCATTCCTCCCCCCTTAGGAAGCAATGGTCCCCATTGCGTTGAGTTCCTCCATGAGATGAGGAAACTTCTATTGAACTTGGTCCCTGGTGAGCCACTTGCCCTGGTGAAGGAGTTGGCCTGCTTTGACAACTTGATATAGCTGGATCCTCTGCTGGCGGGAGTTCTTGATCTGTGTGTTCATAATCCGATCAGTTGTGGCTTGTTCCATGCAATCTGGGTTTAACTCTGTTGGTGTGAGTTGTTCTGCCATGTCGGATGTGTCCAGTAGAGGTGGAAAGTAGGGTCGAAGGCGGTCGACATTGAACACTGGGTGTAGACCAAGGAATGGTGGAATACTGAGCTCAAAGGAATTTTCCCCTACAGCCTTGGTGATGGTGTATGGCCCACATTGGAGCGGGCGAATCTTGCGGTAGGGTCCAGTGAGGCGCTCCTTTTGCAAATGTAGCCACACTTTGTCGCCCACCTGGAAGTTGTGTGGCACCCGATGTTGATCATGTCGCTGCTTATACTTAGCATTGGATCTTTCCAAGATGTCATGAACCTGTTGGAAGATGCGCTAAATGCGCTCAATGAAGTTGTTTGCCTTGTTAGCCTCAGACTGGGCATGGGTTGAATCTACCTGAGTAGCCGCAAATGGCATGGCTACGTCACTGGGACATAGTGGATGGAATCTCAAGCCCACCTGAAAGGGGTTCTGGCTGGTTGAGCTATGGAGAGCCTGGATGTAGCTATGTTGTACATAGGGGAGGCTCTCATCCCATGTGCATGGATGCTTTGAGTTGTACATGCGCAGAATGTGTACAATCATCTGGTTGACAACCTTTGTCTGGCCATCAGTTTGCGGATGGAAAGTTGTGGACTTGCTGAGCTTGGTGTCCATCATTGACCAGCGGCTCGACAAAAATGTACTGAGGAACCTGTTGTCCCAATCAGAGATGATAGATTGTGGGATCCCAAAGTGTACCCACACTCGCTCAAAGAAGAGTTTAGCAGTGGCTTCTGCTGTGATATTCTTCTTGCAGGCCATCATAATGGACATCTTTGAGAATTTGTCGACAACCACAAAAAAATAGTCATTTCCATGCTTAGTAGAAGGAAGGCCCAACATGTAGTCCATGGAGATGGATTCCCAAGGTCGATTAGGGGTGGGAAGCGGAGTATAGAGGCCTTTCTTCTTGATGGTCAGTTTGGCAATGGCACAAGGAGTGCAAGACTTGATGTACTTCCTAACATCCTGTTGAAGGTTCTTCCATTAGAAATAATTTTTCAGTACTACCACGGTTTTCTCGACCCCAAAATGCCCAGAGACCCGACTGTAGTGCGCCTCCCAAATCATCTTGTCATGCTCGCTTGAAGGAACACAAAGATGTCCCAGGTGACATAGAAGGGCATCCTGGAGGTGAAAATTAGGAACTTTCTTACCCTCCAAGAGCGTATTGTATGTGTGGCCGAATTCTGGATCACTTTTGTAGAGAAGCGACCAATCGAAAGTCTCATGCCCACAAGAGTTGAGCACCGTGGTTAGCGCCATGATAGGGGGTCGACTGAGGCAGTCTACAAAATTATTGGTGCTTCCTTTCTTGTACTTAATGTTAAAATGAAACTGTTGCAGGTATGTGGACCACTTTTGATGGCGATCATTCTGCAACTTCCCTTGTGTCTGTATGAACTACAAGGGTCGGTGGTCTATGTGGATGACCGTTTCCTTTCCCAAAATGTAATGCTTCCATTGTCGACAAGCCTGCACAATGGAATACATCTCCTTGTCATAAGTGGGATACGTGTGGAGTGTATTGGAAAGTGTCTCACTATGATATGCCACTGGATGCCCTTGTTGAGTAAGGACTGCCCCAATAGCATAGTCGGAGGCATCTGTCTCAATCTCAAATGGTTGTTGCAATTCTAGTAATGTGAGCACTAGTGTAGAGCATAGATGATACTTCAAATCGTCAAATGCCTTTAGTTGAGATTCAGACCAAAATAATTTTTCGTTCGCTCCTCCCTTGGTGACTTGACTCAAGGGCCAAATGATATGAGAGAATCCCAACACAAACCTGCGGTAAAAATTGGTAAGACCCAAAAAGCTGCGGATCTCTGTTAGGGTGATTGGGGCTGGCCAATCCCGAATGACTTGGATCTTGGCTGGATCCACATGCACCCCCCGCTCATCAATAATGTATCCCAGATACTGAACCTGGGTCATGCCAAAAGTTCACTTCTCCAAATTGGCACACAACTTGTGTTGCCACAATGTTTGGAGGACTTGTCGGATGTGGTGGAGGTGCTCTTCCCAAGTATGGCTAAAGATCAGAATGTCATCCAAGTACACCACTACAAATGAGTTGGTGAATGGTCGCAAGATGTCGTCCATTAGTCTCATGAAGGTTGCAGGGGAATTCGTCAACCTGAAAGGCATGACCAACCATTCCAAAAGTCCCTCCTTGGATTTGAAGGCAGTCTTCCAGACATCAGAGGGTTCGATTGGTACCTAGTGATACCCAGACTTCAAGTCGATCTTGCTGAAATATTCCGCCCCCTTGAGTTGGTCCAAAAGGTCATCAATCAGTGGGATCGGGTACCTGTTACGGACAGTGATCTTGTTTAGTGCCCGATAGTCAATGCAGAGTCTCCAAGTCCCATCCTTCTTCTGCACCAGCACGATCGGGCTCCCACGGGGTGATGAACTCGGTCGGATGTGACCTTTCTGCAACAGCTCCTAAATCTGCCTCTTGATTTCGTCATTCTCCAGAACAAAGCATCGATAGATCAGTCCATTGGGCAACAACGCACCTGGGGTCAAATCGATGGAGTGCTTGACATGACAGTGTAGAGGCACCCCTGCAGGGGTGGTGAAGATGTCCTCGAACTCCTCCACGACCTTATCCATCTTTTGTTGTCGTGTAAAGGGGCCCTGTTTGGAGGTCGTGACCGCAATCTTCTTCTTACTCTGAGGGTGGATCATCAGGAAAACAAATTTCCTTGTTTTGGCAATGAGCTTACTGCATTATTTTGAAGTAACCAAAGAGATGGTTGTAGGCGGTGCTATTTCCAGTATCTGGTACAACTTATTGCCCAAAGAAATAATAACAGCATGAGGCCTAGACTCATACACAACATGTCGTGTCCACAAGTATGGTTGGCCCCATAATACATCAAAAACATCAAGAGGAGCAATGTCACATAATACCTCATCCGTGAAGGGCTTGATGCTGTACGGAAGGTGACATTGCTAGCTTACGCGGAGGTCTCGTCCTTGGTGCAACCACCTGATGGTGTATGTTTGTGGGTGTGTTGTGGCCGGCAAGCCTAGTCATTTCATGACCTCTAATGAGATGAGGTTCTTCTGGCTCCCGCTGTCGACAATGAACTGCAAAGGGGAACCCTTTACCCACATATGTGAATGGAAGAGGCACTCTTCCTCCTCTGAATCTTCTGGTTCCTTCTTATGGATATTTATGGTGGAAACGGTGGCATTGGGCTCCGCATCGATAATCTGTTTTCCCCTGTCATTCCCCTTGCCAGGTTTTGATTCGGAGTTGGAGCCTACATCCGATTCAAAAGCCTTCAACTCGGCTACCAGTGACTGCTTGGCCTGACACTCATTTGTGTTGTGAGTGGAGCTCTTATGGAACTCACACCACTTCCCCGTGTCTTTTTTTGGCTTTGTGATGTTTTTCTTTGCTTTCAGATTTGGCGGGTTGTCCTGGGCCGCCCCGCCTTGGCTTGGTCCTTTGTTCGGAGGTTTGGGGGTACCTTTCCCTTTCTTCTGATTCGCAGACCCAAAGTCTCAGTTCTTCTATTTGAACTTCTGCTCAATCTTGGCAGCATACCGGTATGCCGCACCAAGAGAGGAGATGTTGAGGAACTCCATTTCCTCATGAATGTATCTAGGAAGATAACTGCGGTACTTTAACACCAAATGTTTCTCCAAATATTTGATACCCAACTTTTTGTGTAGGGTATGGAATAGATTCGTCAGCTCATGCACATCTTGGTCTCTTTGTTGCCACAACATAGTCCATTGTATGTATTTGTCCTCATAGCTCCCCACGGGATAATATTGTTCCTTGATGGTGTCTCGAAAATAATTCTAAGTGGGTACGACCGAGAACAGAGAGGGTTCCCCCTCACTCTGTTTCTCCCATTAGGTTTCCCACCAGTCCTTGACATGGGAGGCAGCTTTAAGGAGTGCAAAAATAATCCTTTCTCGGTCGGAAAAGTCATGAACCGAGAAATATATTTCTAGTAGATTCAACCATCTATCAACGCCATCCGCATCTATTTGGCCCTCAAATATGGGAATGTCAAAGTTTACTTGTATCTTAAAAGGAGTGGCGCCTCCAGAGTGGTTGTTGGATGTAGATGTGCTGCGAGTGGGAAACCGTTGAAGGATCTGGGCAAAGTTGTCCATCATCGTGTTCCTTTGTTTCTTGAGGGCCTCCTCGAGCAATAATTTTATAGGATCTCCTGCTCCCTCATATTTGTTTTCTTCCCCCATGGGTGGTCGTCAGGGTTTGCGAGGTTGATCTTGCAACGGTTCAACCAGATCGATCCCTAACTCCTTACACCCCGATCTCGTTGGGGACATGCAAAGAAGGATCGAGAAAGAGAAGACTACTCTGATACCACTAATTCGGATTTATGTAGGAACACAATGAAATACATAAATACACATAAACGTAGATATGCAGCGGAATTAAAACTTCATTTCATTAACAACAAATGACTGAAATATGCTTACAAACAGAATGGAAATAAAATAGCTTGGGTGCTAGTAGTTTATCTCTAAGAAGAGATGTGGCAGCTACTGGCCTATGAACTCTATGTTACAAT
Organism: Picea engelmannii; assembly: GCA_009831015.1. Taxonomy (NCBI): domain Eukaryota; kingdom Viridiplantae; phylum Streptophyta; class Pinopsida; order Pinales; family Pinaceae; genus Picea; species Picea engelmannii. Next base: position 372,070 of record ML803350.1, on the reverse strand, counting down.
GAGACTTGAAGGCCTATATATTATTGAGAAACAATGGAAAACCCTAAACATCCAAAAACCTAACCCTAGGAGATGAAACACCAAAATATGGGCCCCGTTGAGTTAAATTGGTACATCAATTTCTCGGGGTTGTAACTTTGGCATACTATATTGAGGACTACACTGCTGATAGAGAATATTGAGTCCGGCACGAAGTAATATTCGTCGGAGCATTCATGCCGAAAAAACGTCGTTTAGGTCCTCAAAACGACTTCGGAAGTTCGGGACCCGAAAACTGCTAAAAATAGTAAATTGTGCTATAATTAAGGAAACTGAAAAACCGAAAGAAACAATGGTGTGGGTCCAAGTGGAATAGGTGGGTGGCCACCAATATCCACCTGGATCATTCCTCCCCCCTTAGGAAGTAATGGTCCCCATTGCGTTGAGTTCCTCCATGAGATGAGGAAACTTTTGTGAAATTGGTCCCTAGTGAGCCACTTGCCCTGGTGGAGTTGGCCTACTTTAACAACTTGATATAGTTGGATCCTCTGCTAGAGGGTGTTCTTGATATGTGTGTCCATAATCTGATCAGTTGTGGCTTGTTCCATGCAAGCTGGGTTTAACTCTGTTGGTGTGAGTTGTTCTACCATGTCGGATGTGTCCAGTAGAGGTGGAAAGTAAGGCTGAAGGCGGTCTACATTGAACATTGGGTGCATACCAAGGAATGGTGGAATACTGAGCTCAAAGGCATTGTCCCCTACACCCTTGGTGATGGTGTATGGCCCATATCGGAGTGGGGGAATATTGCGGTAGGGTCAAGAAAGGCACTCCTTTTGCAAATGTAGCCACACTTTGTCGCCCACCTGGAAGTTGTGTGGCACCCGATGTTGATCATGTCATTGCTTGTACTTAGCATTGGCTCTGTCCAAGATGTCATGAACCTATTGGCGGATGTGTTGAATGTTCTCAATGAATTTGTTTGCCTTGTCAGCTTTAAACTGGACATGGGATGAATCTACCTGAGTAGCCGCAAATGGCATGGCTACGTCAATGGGACATAGTGGCTGGAATCCCAAGCCCACCTGAAAGGGGTTGTGGCTGGTTAAGCTATGGAGAGCCCGATTGTAGCTGTGTTGTACATAGGGGAGGCTCTCATCCCATTTGTGTGGATGCTTTGAGTTGTACATGCACAGAATGTGTACAATCATCCGGTTGACGACCTATGTCTGGCCATCAGTTTGCGGATGGAAAGCTGTGGACTTGGTGAGCTTGGTGTCCAACATTAACCAAAGGTTGAACCAAAATGTATTGAGGAACCTGCTGTCCCGATTTGAGATGATAGACTGTTGGATCCCAAAGTGTACCCACACTCGCTCAAAGAAGAGTTTAGCAGTGGCTTCTGTTGTGATATTCTTCTTGCAGGCCATCATAATGGACATCTTCGAGAATCTGTCGACGACCACAAAAACACAGTCATTGCCATGCTTAGTAGAAGGAAGGCCCGACATGTTATCCATGGAGATGGATTCCCAAGGTCGACTAGGGGTGGGCAGCGGAGTATAGAGGCCTTGCTTCTTCATGGTCGGTTTGGAAATGGCGCAAGTAGTGCAAGACTTGATATACTTCCCAAAATCCTGTGGAAGGTTTGGCCAATAGAAATACATTTGCAGTACTGCCACGGTTTTCTCGACCCCGAAATGCCCAGCGACCCGACTATAGTGTGTCTCCCAAATCATCTTGGCACGATCGCTTGAAGGAACACAAAGATGTCTGAGGTGACATAGAAGGGCATCCTGGAGGTGAAAATTAAGAACTTTCTTACCCTCCAAGAGCGTATTGTATGTGTGGCCGAATTCTAGATCACTTTTTTAGAGAAGCGGCCAATCGGAAGTCTCGTGCCCACAAGAGTTGAGCACCGTGGTTAGCGCCATGATAGGGGGTTAGCTGAGGTAGTATGCAACATTATTGGTGCTTCCTTTCTTGTACATAATGTTCAAATGAAACTGTTGCAGGTATGTGGACCACTTCTTATAGCGATCATTCTGCAACTCCCCTTGTGTCTGTATGAACTGCAGGGGTCGGTGGTTTGTGTGGATGACTGTTTCCTTTCCCAAAATGTAATGCTTCCATTGTTGGCAAGCCTGCACATTGGAATACATCTCTTTGTCATAAGTGGGACACTTCCGGACTGTGTTGGAAAGTGTCTCACTGTGATATGCCACTGGAGTCCCCTGTTGAGTAAGGACTACCCCAATAGCATAGTCGGAGGCATCTGTCTCGATCTCAAATGGTTGTTGCAAGTCTGGTAATGTGAGCACTGGTGAAGAGTAGAGACGATGATTCAAATCGTCGAACGCCTTCTGTTGAGATTCAGACCAAAACAATTTTTCTTTCGCTCCTCCCTTGTTGACTTGACTCAAGGGCCAAGTGATATGAGAGAATCCCAACACAAACTTGCGGTAAACGTTCGCAAGACCCAAAAATTTGCAGAGCTCTGTTAGGGTGGTTGGGGCTGGCCAATCCCGAATGACTTGGATCTTGGCTAGATCCACATGCACCCCCCACTCATCAATAATGTATCCCAGATACTGAACCTAGGTCATGCCAAAAGTGCACTTCTCCAAATTGGCACACAACTTATGTTGCCGCAATGTTTGGAGGACTTGTCAGATGTGGTGGAGGTGCTCTTCCCAAGTATGGCTAAAGATCATAATGTCATCCAAGTACACCACTACAAATGAGTTGGTGAATGGTCGCAAGATGTCATCCATTAGTCTCATGAAGGTTGCAGGGGCATTTTTCAACCTGAAAGGCATGACCAACCATTTGAAAAGGACCTCCTTGGATTTGAAGGCAGTCTTCCACACATCAGAGGGTTTGATTGGTACCTGGTGATACCCAAACTTCAAGTCGATCTTGATGAAATATTTTTCCCCCTTGAGTTGGTCCAAAAGGTCATCAATCAGTGGGATCGGGTACCTGTTCCAGACAATGATCTTGTCCAGTGCCCGATAGTCAATGCAGAGTCTCCAAGTCCCATCCTTCTTCTGCACCAGCATGATCGGGTTCCCATAGGGCGATGAACTCGGTCGGATGTGACCTTTCTGCAATAGCTCCTGAATATGCCTCTTGATTTTGTCATTCTCTAGAACAAAGAGCCAATAGATCGATCCATTGGGAAACGACACACCTTGGGTCAGATCGATGGGGTGATTTACCTGACAGTGTAGAGGCGCCCCTGTGGGGGAGGTGAAGATGTCCTCGTACTCCTCCACGACCTTATCCATCTGTTGTTGTCATGCAGAGGGGCCCTGTCTGGAGGTTGTGGCCACAATATTCTTCTTTCCTTGAGGTCTGATCATCAGGAAAATGAATTTCCTGGTTTTGGCAATGAGCTTACTGCATTGCTTTCCAGTAACCAAAAAGATGGATGTAGGTAGTGCTATTTTCGGTATCCTATACAACTTATTGCCTGAATTAATAATAACAACACAAGGCTTGAACTCATACACAACATGTCGCTTCCACAAGTATGGTTGGCCTAATAATACATCAGAAACATCAAGAGGAGCAATGTCACATAATACCTCATCCGTGAAGGGCTTGATGTTGTAGGGAAGGCGACATTGTTGGCTTACACGGAGGCCTCTTCCTTGGTACAACCACCCGATGGTGTATGGTTGTGGGTGTGTTATGGTTGAAAAGGAAAACGTTTCACGACCTCTACTGAGATGAGGTTCTTCTGGCTCCCACTATCGATAATGAAATACAACGGGAAACCCTTTCCCACATCTGGGAATGGAATAGGTGCTTTCATTCCTCTAGATCTTCTGGTTCCTTCTTCTGGATCTTCGTGGTGGCAACGGTGGCATTGGGCTCTGCATCGATAATCTGCTTCCCCCTGTCATTCCCTTTATTGGGTTCTGATTCGTAGTCGGAGCCTGCATCCGATTCAAAAGCCTTCAACTCGGCTACCAGTGACTGCTTGGCCCGACACTCACTTGTGTTGTGAGTGGAGCTCTTATGGAATTCACACCACTTCCCTGTGTCTTGTTTTGGCTTTGTGATGTTGTTCTTTTCTTGGGGCTTTGGCGGGTTGTCTTGGGCCGCCCCACCTTGGCTTGGTCCTTTGTTCAGACATTTTGGGGTACCTTTCCCTTGCTTCTAATTCACAGACCCAAAGTCTCGCTTCTTCTGTTTGAACTTTTGCTCAATCTTGGCAACATAACGGTATGCCGCACCAAGAGAGGAGATGTTGAGGAACTCCATTTCCTCCTGAATGTATCTATGAAGACAACTGCGGTTCTTTAACACCAAATGTTTCTCTGAATCTTTGATACCCAACTTTTTGCATAGGGTATGGAACAAATTTGTCAGCGCATGCACATCTTGGTCTATTTGCTGCCACAGCGTAGTCCATTGTATGTATTTGTCCTCATAGCTCCCCACAGGATAATATTGTTCCTTGATGGTGTCTCGGAAAGAATTCCAAGTGGGTACGACTAAGAACAGAGAAGGTTCCCCCTCGCTCTGCTGCTCCCATTAGGTTTCCCATCAGTCCTTGACATGGGGGGCGACTTTAAGGAGTGCAAAAATAATCCTTTCTCGGTTGGAAAAGTCATGAACCGAGAAATATCCTTCTAGCAGATTCAACCATCTATCAACGCCATCTGCATCTATTTGGCCCTCAAATATGGGAATGTCAAAGTTTACTTGTACCTTAAAAGGAGTGGAGCCTCCAAAGTGGTTGTTGGATGTAGATGCGCTGCGAGTGGGAAGCCATTGAAGGATCTGGGAAAAGTTGCCCATCATCGCATTCCTTTGTTTCTCGAGGGCCTCCTCGAGAAATAATTTGATAGGATCTCCTGGTCCCTCATCTTTCTTTTCTTCCCCCATGGGCGGTTGTCGGGGTTTGCAAGGATGATCTTGCAACGGTTCAACCAGATCGACCCCTATCTGCTTATACCCCGATCTCGTTGGGGACATGCAAAGAAGGATCGAGAAAGAGAAAACTGCTCTGATACCACTGATCTAGATTTATGTAGGAACACAATGAAATAGAAAAATACACATAAACACAGATATGCAGCAGAAGTAAAACTTCATTTCATTAACAACAAATGACTGAAATATGCTTACAGACAGAATGGAAATAAAATAGCTCGGGCGCTAGTAGCTTATCTATGAGAAGAGATGTGGCGGCTACTGGCCTATGAACTCTCTGTTACAATGAGGCTCGAAGGCCTATATATTATTGAGAAACAATGGAAAACTTTAAACATCCAAAAACCTAACCCTAGGAGATGAAACGCCAGAATATGGGCCCCGTTGGGGTAAATTAGTACATCAATTTCCCGAGGTCGTAACTTTGGCATACTATCTCCGTTTGATGCACATGATACATCATTATAAATATCTATCAGAGGAATACACTTCTAATAGAGAATATCAAGAATGGAATAAACTCTTATTTGTCGGAGCATTCATGCCCAAAAAACGTCATTTAGGGCCTCAAAACGGCTCCAAAAGTTTAGGACCCGAAAAACTGCTAAAAATAGTAAATTGTGCTACAATTAAGGAAACTGAAAAACCGAAAGAAACACTGGCGTGGGTCCAAGTGGAATAGGCGGGTGGCCACCAATATCCACCTGGATCATTCCTCCCCCCTTAGGAAGCAACGGTCCCCATTGCGTTGAGTTCCTCCATGAAATGAGGAAACTTCTGTTGAACTTGATCCCTGGTGAGCCACTTGCCCTGGTGAAGGAGTTGGCTTGCTTTGACAACTCGATATAGTTGGATCCTATGCTGGCGGGTGTTCTTGATCTACATGTCCATAATCCGATCAGTTGTGGCTTGTTCCATGCAATCTGGGTTTAACTCTATTGGTGTGACTTGTTCTGCCATGTCGGATGTGTCTAGTAGAGGTGGAAAGTAGGGCCAAAGGTGGTCGACATTGAACATTGGGTGCAGACCAAGGAATGGTGGAATACTGAGCTTAAAGGCATTGTCCCTTACACCCTTGGTAATGGTGTATGGCCCATATCGGAGCGGGCGAATCTTGCAGTAGGGTCCAACGAGGCACTCCTTTTGCAAATGTAGCCACACTTTGTCACCAACCTGAAAGTTGTGTGGCACCCGATTTTGATCATGTCGTTGCTTGTACTTAGCATTGGCTTTGTCCAAGATGTCATGAACCTATTGGAGGATGTGCTGAATGCACTCAATGAAGTTGTTTGCCTTGTCAACCTCAGACTGGACACGGGATGAATCTGTCTGAGTAGCCGCAAATGGCATGGCTACGTCAATGGGACATAGTGGCTAGAATCCCAAGCCCACCTAGAAGGGGTTGTGGCTGGTTGAGCTATGGAGAGCCCAGTTGTAGCTGTGTTGTACATAGGGGAGGCTCTCATCCCATGTGCATGGATGCTTTGAGTTGTACATACGCAGAATGTGTACAATCATTCGGTTGACGACCTCTATCTGGCCATCAATTTGCGGATGGAAAGTTGTGGACTTGGTGAGCTTGTTGTCCAACATCGACCAAGGCTGGACCTAAATGTACTGAGGAAACTGTTGTCCCGATATGAGATGATAGACTGTGGGATCCCAAAGTGTACCCACACTCGCTCAAAGAAGAGTTTAGCAGTGGCTTTTGCTGTGATATTCTTTTTCCAGGCCATCATAATGGACATCTTCGAGAATCTGTCGACGACCACAAAAACACAGTCATTGCCATGCTTAGTAGAAGGAAGGCCCGACATCTAATCCATCGAGATGGATTCCCAAGGTCAACTGGGGGTGGGCAGCGGAGTATAGAGGCCTTACTTCTTGATGGTCGGTTTTGCAATGGCACAAGTAGTGCAGGACTTGATGTACTTCCCGACATCCTATCGAAGGTTCAACCAATAGAAATACTTTTGTAGTACTTCCACGGTTTTCTCGACCCCGAAATGCCCAATGACCTGACTGTAGTGTGCCTCCCAAATCATCTTGGCACGCTCGCTTGAAGGAACAAAAATATGTCCCAGGTGACATAGCACGACATCTTGGAGGTGAAAATTAGGAACTTGCTTACCCTCAAAGAGCGTATTGTATGTGTGGCCGAATTCTGGATCACTTTTGTAGAGAAGCGACCAATCGAAAGTCTCGTGCCCACAAGAATTGAGAACCATGGTTAGCGCCATGATAGGGGGTGGGCTAAGGTAGTCTACAACATTATTGGTGCTTCCTTTCTTGTACTTAATGTTCAAATGAAACTATTGCAGGTATGTGGACCACTTCTGATGGCGATTTTTATGCAACGTCCATTGTGTCTGTATGAACTGTAAGGGTCGGTGGTCTGTGTGGATGACCGTTTCCTTTCCCAAAATGTAATGCTTCCATTGTTGGCAAGCCTGCACAATGGAATACATCTCCTTGTCATAAGTGGGATACTTCCTGATTGTGTCAGAAAGTGTCTCACTGTGATATGCCACTAGATGCCCCTGTTGAGTAAAGATTGCCCCAATAGCATAGTCGGAGGCATCTATCTCAATCTCAAATGGTTGTTGCAAGTCTGGTAATGTGAGCATTGGTGTAGAGCAGAGACGATGCTTCAAATTGTCGAACGCCTTTTGTTGAGATTCAGACCAAAATAATTTTTCTTTCGCTCCTCCCTTGGTGACTTGACTCAAGGGCCAAGTGATATGAGAGAATCTCAACACAAACCTGTAGTAAAAATTGGCAAGACCCAAAAAGTTGTGGAGCTCTATTAGGGTGGTTGGGGCTGGCCAATCCCGAATGACTTGGATCTTGGCTGGATCCACATGCACCCCCCGCTCATCAATAATGTATCCCAAATACTGAACCTGGGTCATGCCAAAAGTGCACTTCTCCAAATTGGCACACAACTTGTGTTGTAGCAGTGTTTGGAGGACTTGTCGGATGTAGGTGCTCTTCCTAAGTCTGGTTGAATATCAGAATGTCATCCAAGTACACCACTACAAATGAGTTGGTGAATGGTCACAAGATGTCATCCATTAGTCTCATGAAGGTTGCAGGGGAATTTGTCAACCCAAAAGGCATGACCAGCCATTCAAAAAGGCCCTCCTTTGATTTGAAGGCAGTCTTCCACACATCAGAGGGTTTGATTGGTACCTGGTGATACCCAGACTTCAAGTCGATCTTGCTGAAATATTTCGTTCCCTTGAGTTGGTCCAAAAGGTCATCAATCAGTGGGATCGGGTACCTATTCCGGACAATGATCTTGTTCAGTGGCTGATAGTCAATGCAGAGTCTCCAAGTCCCATCCTTCTTTTGCACCAGCACAATCAGGCTCCCACAGGGCGATGAACTCGGTCGGATGTGACCTTTCTCCAGCAGCTCCTAAATCTACCTCTCAATTTCGTCATTCTCCAGAATAGAGCGTTGATAGATCGACCCATTGGGCAATGACGCACCTTGAGTCATATCGATGGGGTGCTTGACCTGAGAGTGTAGAGGCACCCTTATGGGTGAGGTGAAGATGTCCTCATACTCCTCCATGAACTTATCCATCTGTTGTTGTCGTGTAGAGGGGCCTTGTCTGGAGGTCGTGGCTGCAATCTTCTTCTTTCCCTAAGGGAAGATCATCGAGAAAACAAATTTCCTGGTTTTGGAAATGAGCTTATTTCATTGTTTTGCAGTAACCAAATAGATGGTTGTAGGTGGTTCTATTTCTGGTATCCTGTACAACTTATTGCCCAAAGTATTAATAACATCATGAGGCCTAGACTCATACATAGCATGTAGCTTCCACAAGTATGGTTGGCCGAATAATATATCAGAAACATCAAGAGGAGCAATGTCACATAATACATCATCCGTGAAGGGCTTGATGATGTAGGGAAGGCGATATTGTTGGCTTTTGCAGAGGTCTCTTCCTTGGTGAAGCCACCCGATGGTGTATGGTTGTGGGTGTGTTGTGGTCGGAAAGGCTAGCTGTTTCATGACCTCTACTGAGATGAGGTTCTTCTGGCTCCCAGTTTCGACAATGAACTGCAACGGGGAACCCTTTCCCACATCTGGGAATGGAATAGGTGCTCCACCTCATCTGGAGCTTCTGGTTCCTTCTTCTGGATCTTCGTGGTGGCAACAGTGGCATTGGGCTCCGCATCGATAATCTGCTTCCCCTGTCATTCCCCTTGATGGGTTCTAATTCAGAGTTGGAGCCTGCATCCGATTCAGAAGCCTTCAACTCGGCTACCAGTGACTGCTTGGCCTGACACTCACTTGTGTTGTGAGTGGAGCTCTTATGGAACTCACACCACTTCCCCGTGTCTTTTTTTGGCTTTGTGATGTTGTTCTTTTCTTGCAACTTTGGCGGGTTTTCCTGGGCCGCCCTACCTTGGCTTGGTCCTTTGTTCGGAGGTTTGGGGGTACCTTTCCCTTTCTTCTAATTCGCAGACCCAAAGTCTTGCTTCTTCTGTTTGAACTTCTGCTCAATCTTGGTAGCATACCGGTATGCCGCACCAAGCGAGGAGATGTTGAGGAACTCCATTTCCTCCTGAATGTATCTATGAAGACAACTGCGGTACTTTAACACCAAATGTTTCTCCGAATATTTGATACCCAACTTTGTGTGTAGGGTATGGAACAAATTCGTCAGCTCATGCACATCTTGGTCTCTTTGCTGCCGCAGCGTAGTCCATTGTATGTATTTGTCCTCATAGCTCCCCACGGGATAATATTGTTCCTTGATGGTGTCTCGGAAAGAATTCCAAGTGGGTATGACCGAGAACAGAGAGGGTTCCCCCTCGCTCTGTTGCTCCCAGTGGGTTTCCCACTAGTCCTTCACATGGGGGGTGGATTTAAGGAGTGCAAAAATAATCCTTTCTCGGTCGAAAAAGTCATGAACCGAGAAATATCCTTCTAGCAGATTCAACCATCTATCAAAGCTATCTAAATCTATTTGGCCCTCAAATATGGGAATGACAAAGTTTACTTGTACCTTAAAAGGAGTGGCACCTCCAGAGTGGCCGTTGGATGTAGATGTGTTGCCAGTGGGAAGCCGTTGAAGGATCTGGGCAAATTTTTCCATCATCGCGTTCCTCTATTTCTTGAGGGCCTCCTCAAGCAATAATTTGATAGGATATCCTGCTCCCTCATCTTTCTTTTCTTCCCCCATGGGCAGGCGACGGGGTTTGTGAGGTTGGTCTTGCAACGGTTCAACCAGATCGAGCCCTAACTCCTTATACCCCGATCTCGTTGGGGACATACAAAGAAAGATCGAGAAAGAGCAAACTACTCCACTGATCTGTATTTATGCAGGAACACAATGAAATACAGAAATACACATAAACACAGATATGCAGCGGAAGTAAAACTTCATTTCATTAACAACAAATGACTGAAATATGCTTACAGACAGAATGGAAGTAAAATAGCTCGGGCATTGGTAGCTTATCTCTGAGAAGAGATGTGGCGGCTATTGGCCTATGAAATCTGTGTTACAATGAGGCTCAAAGGCCTATATATTATTGGGAAACAATGGAAAACCCTAAACATCCAAAAACCTAACCCTAGGAGATGAAACACCAGAATGTGGGCCCCGTTGGGGTAAATTAGTACATCAATTTCCCGGGGTCGTAACTTTGGCATACTATCTCCGTTTGACGCACATGATACATCATTAGAAAGATCTATCCAAGGACTACACTGTTGATATTGAATATTGAGTTTAGAACGGAGTGATATTCGTCGGAGCATTCATGCCCAACAAACATTGTTTAGGGCCTCAAAACAACTCCGGAAGTTCAGGACCTGAAAAACTGCTAAAAATAGTAAATTGTGCTACAATTAAGGAAACTAAAAAACTGAAAGAAACAATGGTGTGGGTCCAAGTGGAATAGGTGGGTGGCCACCAATATCCACCTGGATAAAAAACCGTAGAGTTTTCACTTCACGAAGTTATAATCAAGGATCTAAAAGATCCTAAGGATGTTCTTGCAACTGGAATTGTTGATGATATTACCAGGTTGTACAAATTTGACAACTTTGGGTCATCATCTTTTTCATCAGTTTTTGTTTCTCATAGCGATGACTTGAGCAAACTTTGGCATGAGCGGTTTGGTCATCTAAACTATCGCCCATTGCAACAACTATGTAATCAACAAATGGTGACTGGTCTTCCTCTTGTTTCATGCAGAGATGGTGTTTGTGTCAGTTGTGTTCTCGGCAAACATCATTGGGATAGTTTTGACAAACATGCTTCTTGGGACGCCTCGAGTCCTTTGCAACTTGTTCACAGTGATTTGTGTGTTCCACTTTCTTCTCCTTCCTTTTTTGGGTGCAAGTATTTCTTAACTTTCATTGATGACTTTTCCAGACGTACTTGGGTTTACTTCTTAAAACTTAAGAGAGAAGTTTTTGCCAAGTTTTTGGTCTACAAGGCCCTTGTAGAAAAGCATAATTAGACGGTTGTGCCTTCTTCGGTTTGCGAGCCATCTTCGGCATTTGTGCCTTCTTCTGATCTAGTTTCTTCTTCAGATGATGACAGTGAGGATGAAAATCCACCTCCGCCTGCTCACCCTCCTCCAAATGAGTCCTTTGAACCTGAACCAACACTAGTTCCATTGCTTCCTAGATGGGTCCATTTAACATGAGAGGCAGCTGATGGTCTTGTCGATGATCCTTCAGATCAACGTCGAACACGTTCACAGTTCCAACGAGCCCCTTCTCTTTTGGCTCAAGTTTCAGAGACTCTTGATCCATAAACATTTGCAGAAGCTTCAGGTCATCTAGATTGGGATATAGCAATGAATGAAGAGTATTGTTCTTTAATGGAAAATGATACTTGGGATCTTGTACCTCTTCCAAAAGGAAGAAAACTTGTCAGATGTAAATGGGTCTACAGAACTAAGTATGCATCCGATGGAAGTGTTGAAAGACACAAGGCTCGGTTAGTTTCCAAAGGATTTTCCCAAGTTGAAGGAATTGACTATAATGAAACCTTTGCCCCTGTAGCCAAAATGAATTCCATCTGCCTTGTTCTTTCCCTTGCCGCCTCACATAAATGGGAGTTCCATCAGATGGATGTTAAATTTGCCTTCTTGGATGGCAATTTGAAAGAAGAAATCTACATGGAACAACCTCCTGGCTATGTCCAGAATGACTCTAGCCTTGTTTTTCACCTCAAGAAATCTCTTTATGGTCTCAAGCAAGCTCCCCGAGCTTGGTATGCCAAAATGGACAGCTTTCTTATTGCCATTGGATTCTCTAGATGTCATTATGATCCTAATGTCTATACCAAGAAAGTAGGAAGCCATCTCATAATCCTTTTCCTTTATGTTGATGACCTTATCCTTACTGTTAGTGACCCAAAACTTTTAAACCATGTGAAAACCAACCTTAAGAAGAAATTTGAAATGATCGACTTAGGCTTTTTGGACTATTTCCTTGGCCTCCAAGTTTTGCAAACCAATGAAGAAATTTTTCTTTCCTAGTCTAAGTATGCTTGTGACCTTCTTCGTCGCTTTCACATGGATGATTGTAAACCAACCCCTTCTCCCTTCCAGTCTGGATTCAAGCTTACTTCCACCTGTACTTCTCCTGAAGTTGATGCCACCCTATACCGCCACTTAGTTGGTAGCCTCTTATACTTGACTCATACTCGTCCTGATCTTTCCTTTGATGTTGGTCTTGTTTCCCGATATATGCAAACACCCCATGAAAGCCATTGGAAAGAAGCTAAAAGGATACTTCACTATGTTCGTGGTACAGTTCAGTTTGGGATACATTACAGTTCAAGGGGGACTCCTTTATTGGTTGGTTTCACTGATTCAGATTGGGCCAGCGACCCTGATGATCATAAGTCTACTGCGAGTTATGTTTTTAGCCTTGGTTTGGGACCTATCACTTGGGCCTGTAAGAAACAATAGGCTATTGCACTTTCTTTAGCAGAAGAAGAGTACCGAGCAACGGTAAATGCAAGTCAGGAAGCCCTATGGCTTCGACAGATCCTTTCAGAGTTTGGATTCCAGCACCAGCATCCGACTAGTCTTTGGTGTGATAATCAGAGTGCCATCAAGCTCGCCAAATACCCAATTCAACATCAACATAGCAAACACATCAAGCTACACATGCACTTCATCAGAAAGCTAATTCATGATCAAGTTATTGAAGTGCTCTTTTGCCCTACAGAAGATCAAGTTGTAGACATTTTTACAAAGTCTCTTACAGAAGCGAAGTTTTCCAAACTTTGATCTATGTTAGGATTTCAGGAAGTTGTCATTAAGGGGGGATAGGCTCTAATGCCACCTTCCTTCTCCTATTGTGTCACTATTGTAAATCCTTCAATCCTATCCCAAGTTGTTCTTAAGGGGGGATGTTAGGATATTTAGACACTTAGGAGTTAGTTAAGATCTACTTGGTCTAATATGTCATTAGGTAAAAGTGTGTTTCCTAGTGTGTTTCTTTAGTATGCATTAGTATGCATTTGTAGTTAGGAAATCTGACGGTCACAATATGTTCCCGACATAGAGTGATCTGACGGTTCATACTCTCCTCGATATTAACGACCATTGATCTATGGCTTAGCACCCAATTGGTCCATGATCTCTATTTAAAGAGTATGGAGGGTCATTTGTTGATGATTGTTTGTGAGAAAATCTCTTGTAAAATCTCTCTATAATCTTTTTCTTTCCATTAATAAACTACTCCAAGTGGTCGCTTTGGCTGGGGCCATGGATGTTTCCCCGTAGGGGTTTTATCACATGAAAACATCGGTGTGTTGATCTTTGATCTGGTTATGTGAGTGGTTACTGAAGGTGTTCGTCCTCTGTTGGAATACCTGTGTTGTCGAACAATAAGAAATTTTATGCCATCATACAAGCACTGAATAAATATAGACATTACCTCATGCCTAAAGAATTTGTTCTTTACATTCATAATCATGCCTTGCAATATACCAACATACAAACAAAATTGAACCAAAGACATGTTAAGTGGATTGAGTTCTTGTAGAATTTTAATTTCTTCACTAAACACATAAATGGGCAATCAAATAAGGTAGCAGATGAATTAAGCAAGTTCAATTTAATCTTTCATGAGCTTCAAGTAAATGTTTTGGGTTTTGATGAATTAAAAGAAATATATGAAGATGATGTAGATTTTAAAGATGTGTGTGTAGCATGTGAAAATCCAGTAAGTAGAGATAGGATTCCATGGTTGGATTACCTAATAAAAGAAAGCTTGTTATTCAAAGGCAGTAAATTTTGCATTCCAAGGTGTTCAATGAGAAAACATTTTCTAAAAGAAAAGTACAATGGTGGATTGATAGGACATTTCAGACAAGACAAGAGATTTTCTCAGGTAAGGTCATTTTATTTCTAGCCTGGTATGCAAACTAATGTTAAGAAATTTGTTGAAATATGAAGAGTTTGTCAACATGAAAAAGGACGGAGGTAGAACACTGGATTCTATCAGCCATTAACAATCCCAAGCAGGCCATGGGTTTCTGTGAGTATGGACTTTGTGTTAAGATTGCCAAGAACTCAGCAAGGTAATGATTCTATTTATGTGGTTGTTGATAGATTCTAAAAAATGACACACTTTATAGATTGTAATAAAACCAATGATGCAACTCATATTGAAAATTTGTTCTTTAAAGAAGTTTTCAAGTTGCATGGTTTGCCAAAAATTATTGTTTCTGACAGAAATACAAAATTTGTGGGTCATTTTTGGAGAAATTTGTGGATAAAGTTAGGAACCAATCTCAACTTTAGTTCAAAATACCACCCACAGAATAATGGTAAAACAAAGGTGGTAAATAGGAGTTTGGGGAATATTCTAATATGTATGGTAGGTGCACATCCTAAGTAATGGGATAAGGTACTTTCACAAGATGAGTTTCCATATAATGATTTACCTAATAGGAGCACATGTTTGAGTCCCTTTCAAATTTTGTATGGAATGCATCCTAGAGGGATTTATGAGTTAAGAGATATAGGAAAACAAGAAATGACAAGTGTTGATGGTGAATATTTTGCAGTAAGCATGTAGGAGTTACAGGAAAGAGTTAAGAAGCAGCTACATGACAACAACAACAAGTACAAACAAAGAGCATACTTGAAGCAAAGACAACCAGATTTTGAAGTTGGAGACTTGGTCATGGCACACCTCAGGAAAGAAAGGTTTCTTAGCTTGGCGAGTATAGTAAATTAAGACTTAAAAATATTGGACCATGTAAAGAGTTAAGGAATTTTTCCTCAAATGCTTATGAAATAGAACTTCCATGTAACATTGGAATTTCTTCAATTTTTAAGATATCTAATTTATATCCTTTCAAGGAAGCGCCATACAGTTCAACAGATGCACCTGACAACGACAATATTCAAACCATTGACTCGGAGAAACAAATACCTACAACACAACAAAGACAGATTGAATCTATCTTGGATCAAAAGGTAGTAAAGAAGACAAGGGATAAAGAGTTTTTCCAGTACTTGATCAAGTTGAAGAAACAACCACTTGAGGATGCCAGGTGGATGGCAACAACGAAAATTTCTAAATATGGTACAAGTGTTGAAAAAATACCGCAACAATCCAAAGAACAAGTATTTTCTTCCCCGGGAATCAGATGCTGGAGCATCTTTCAAAATCAGTTTAATATTTTATTTATAGAAGAATGTAGCTTCCTCATTATAGTTGTTTTAATTGTTTTCTTAAACTATAATAATCTTGTATGTTCGAGAAGAATAAGGCATCTTTAATGTTATGTGCTCTCGATAGGCACTCATGTGGCGTTTTCTTATTCAGCGGCCGGCTAAAGCAGTGTATAAAAATATTTTCAAAACCCTTAACTAGTCGAATCGCATCCTGGACCTTCATTCTTGCAATTTTAAATAAATTGCAGTAGGAAAAGCTACTAATCAATTTGAAAAAGTGTAGTTTTGTGAAAGCAAAGTTGGTATATTTGAGTTTTGTGATATCAAGACATAGCTTGAAAATGGATCAAGAGAAGATTAAGGCTATCAAGAACTGGCATACTTCAAGGAGTGTTTTTGAGGTAAAGAGTTTCTATGGCTTGGAAAATTTTAATAGAAAATTCATCAGAAATTTTAGTGGGATATGTGGTCCAATCATAAAAATCATTAAATGAAGCCAACAACCATTTAAATGGATAGAGGTAGCTGATAAAAGTTTTAAATTGTTAAAAGAGAAGATAATAGAACAACCCATTTTAGCTTTGTTGAATTTTAGTAAACTTTTTCAAGTTGAATGTGATGCAAGTGGGATTGCAATAGGAGTTGTTCTAAGACAAGAAAAGAAACCAGTCGTTTATTTTTGTGAAAAGCTAAATGAAGCCAAAAAAAAATATTCCTCTTATGATAAGGAATTTTATGCCATCATACAAGCACTAAAGAAATGGAGACATTACCTCATGCCTAAAGAATTTGTTCTTTACACTGATAATCATGCCTTGAAATATATCAGCAGTCAAACAAAATCGAACTAGAGAAATGTTAAGTGGATTGAATTCTTGCAAAATTTTACTTGCATTATTAAACACATAAGTGGGCAATCAAATAAGGTAGCAGATGCATTAAGCAGAGTCCATGGTTGGATTATCTAATACATTAAGGCTTATTATTCAAAGGCAATAAATTATGCATTCCAAGGTGTTCAATGAGAGAAAATTTGATGAAAGAAAAGCACAATGGTGGATTAGTAGGGCATTTCGACAAGACAAGACATTTGCTCAACTAAGTTCATTTTATCTCTGGCCTGGTATGCAAATTGATGTCAAGAATTTTTTTGAAAGATGCAGGCCTTGTCAACATGCAAAAGGAAGGAGGCAGAATACTAGATTGTATCATCCATTACCAATCCCAAGCAGGCCATGGGATTTTGTGAGTATGGACTTTGTGTTACGATTTCCAAGAACTCAACAAGGTAATGATTTTGTTTATGTGGTTGTTGATAGATTCTAAAAAATGGTACACTTTATAGCTTCTAAGAAAACCAAAGACACAACTCATATTGCAAATTTGTTTTTTAAAGAAGTTTTCAAGCTACATGGTTTGCCAAAAAATATTGTTTCTAACAGAGACACAAAATTTGTGGGTCATTTTTGGAGAACTTTGTGGAAAAAGTTAGGAATCAATCTCAACTTTAGTTCACCATACCACCCACAAACTAATGGGAAAACATAGGTGGCAAATAGGAGTTTGGGGAATATTTTAATATCTCTAGTAGGTGCACATTCCAAGCAATGGGATCATGTACTTGCACAAGCTGAGTTTGCATATAATAATTCACCTAATAGGAGCACAGGTTTGAGTTCCTTTCAAATTTTGTATGGAATGCATCCTAGAGGGATTTATGAATTAATAGATCTAAGAAAACAAGAAATGACAAGTGTTGATGGTAAATATTTTGCAGTAAGTATGCAGGAATTACAGGAAATAGTTAAGCAATAGCTATAAGACAACAACAACAAGTACAAACAGAGATCAAACTTGAAGCTAAGACAACTGGATTTTGAGGTTGGAGACTTGGTCATGGCATACCTCAAGAGGCCAGTATAATAAATTAAAACTTAAAAATATTGGACCACGTAAAGTGTTGAGGAAGTTTTCCTCAAATGCTTATGAAATAGAACTTCCAAGTAACATTGGAATTTCTCCAATTTTTACATATCTGATTTATATCCTTTCAAGGAAGCACGAGACAGTTCAACACAACAAAGACAACTTGAATCTATCTTGGATCAAAAGGTAGTAAATATGTCAAGGGGTAAAGAGTTTTTCAAGTACTTATCAAATGGAATGAACAACCACTTGAAGATGCCAGGTGGAAATTTTTAAATATGGTACAAGTGTTGAAAAACTACCGCAACAATCCCAAGAACAAGTCTTTTCTTCCCTAGGAAGAGCATCTTTCAAAATCAGTTAAATATTTGATTTCCAGAAGAATGTAGTTTCCACATTGTAATTGTTTTAATTGTTTTCTTAAACTATAATAATCTTGTATGTTTTAGAAGAATAAGACATTTTCCACTAATGTAATAGCTTTTTTTAATTTAGGTAGGAGGTATGTTTTAGAAGAATAAGACATCTTTCCACGAATGTAATAGCTTTTTTAAATTTAGGTAGGAGGTTGAAGAGTTAATAAGTTAGGAAAATAGTTGGATTTGATCGTACTCTACAGGATCTAAATTTTTTTTGGGGGGTCAAATTTAGGTTTTTGTTGTGTTGGGAAAGATTCGATCCTATTTTTCCATGATATGGATCGATCTTGTTTGTATGGTAATAAAAGAACTTTGTTGGGCACAGATATGGTGTGAGTGTATAGAGGGTCCCAAAACCTAAACAAGAAGTCAAATTTTCATGACTAAATGGTTATTTCTATGAACCGATTAAAATTCCAGAATGGTGTGAGTTTCCTGTGTATATTGAACGTTTGTAAGAATTTACTGTGTGTATTGGATACGAATGGAAATTGTTGTGAAATCACGAAGTACATCACTATTGCGGCGTCAACAATGTTGATTGTGGCAACATGTGCAGGATTAATCAACCGACCATATTAAGAGCTCGGAGCCCATATAATTGAAGTGTTGTGTGTCCTTGTTTATTTTGCAAAGGATGGTTTATATTTGATCTTGTGGAGAGATAAGCGATTATATGGCATATGGAAAGAGTCGAGCCTTTGAACTCCGTTAGACAGTGTCTCTTGAACAGTCTTGGCGATTGATGAATAAGTAACAACAAAGAAGCGATAGATATAATTGGAGCGTTGGATATGAGAACGCCGATGTCCCAACCCACTTGAGTTCCAATAGAACAATCTATGGAATAGAATCCATTCACGAAGGGTTTGCAATAGAGAAGAATGGGTCGACAGCTTGAAGTATGATGTGAATATAATTATGAGCAACACCCTATGGTACAACGTTCCAGGAAAGGTTGTAGAACTGAGATTATATATTTTGTTTGTAAATTCATGGTAGTATAATATATGGAATATTTGATACTACAATGAAATGCAACGAGCCTAGGATTGCAGATGCAAAACAATGAATTTTGTTATGAATTCCTCTCTAATTGAGACTGAATTGTATACTTTGAAAAAAAATAATTTTATTTATAAGTTTTGAAATTCATAACCAATCTTCATTGGCATAACATGATGAGGGAGATGTGTAATTCCTTCAATACTTAATATTATGGAGTTGACATGCCGCATTTAAAAAATATTAATAAGAAAAAAATAATTTCAATGTGGGCCACAAGTAAAATATTTTTTTGTCCGTCTATTTAGATACACACACATGGCATTTAAAAAATCTTTTGACATCCACCTTAAGTAAAATAACTTTATATCAACATTCAACCTTTCAACTATATATATATATATATATGTGTGTGTGTGTGTGTGTGTGTGTGTGTTTCCTCCTAAAAGCTCACAAGTTCAAATGGAGAGGGGAGTAAGGTATGTATACCTCCATAGACTTTACCAATAGATTCCTAAAAATTAGAGATAGTCAAATTGTAAAATAACAAGGACTATTCTTTCACAATACCAAATTGAAAAAATATGCCACATTGACTCTTAAGACCAATACACTACAACTAAACTTAGAAAAAATAATTGGAATCCAAAAAAACCATTCCATTGGCATATTACACTTGAACAAACCTTTAGATTGACTCTTAAAACCAATACACTACAACTAACCTTGAAAAAAATAATTGGAATCCAAGAAAGCCATTCCATTGGCATATTACACTTGAACAAACCTTTAAAAAAACCCAAATTCATTTTAGCACAACATTGTGAACACAGAGCTTGCATGATTAACAAATTGAATCCTATAAAGAACATGAAGAGATTTGTTTAGATAAAAATAAAATTATGTTTGAATATGTCCATAGCAGAAAGGTAGATTAGAGACTAACACAGTCATACACATATTTAAGGAGCAACCTTGAATAGAAGTGTTTGTTAATTACCTATAAGTGCTTTTTAATTATCTCCTAACACAAAACAATGATAATTTTACACCCAAAGATGCGAAGGATACACCATTTAGCATTATTCTTGAAATCATTTACATTACATGTAGACTCTTTACTTCATAACATTTTTTCTAAATTAGTTCTAGTAAAAAATTAGAATCTTGCGAGTATGTCTTCCATAACACAACCTCTCAAAACAAAATATAAAAACCTTTGCTAACAATTTAGTATAAGGATAAATTATCCTATAAAGAGGATGCCATTATTGATGGTAGACATGTGAACAAATAAATCATAAACAAGGTAGCACAAATTACTCTGTTTTTTCTTTCATTTTTCTTTTTAAATATATTTTTCTACTATTACCTTGAATGTAATTATGTTGAATGTAATTATGAACCGTGATTCCTTGAAATGGGATTTGAATTGACAATTTCATTATCCATATGACTTATAGTTCACTTATCTATGATTCTAGAGTTTCAATCACTTGAATTCCTCCATCAATCAACCCAACAACAAACTTAGGTTATAATGAATGTGCAACAATCACATGCAGATAGACATTGCCACTATATATAAACCAACACAGATCCGTTAGAAAATTTCTCATATATATATATATATGGAAGGTGCAATACAACAATGTGACCTCAAACTTTCTCAATCAAATACTCCAGCATCACCATCAAAGAAACTAGCATATATAAGAAGGTTGTCACATGAGTATGTTGCATTTGAAATTGGTCTACGGAGTGAATCATGGGGTGTCAAATGAAATCCAAACATGTACAAAGATCATGTGTCATTAGGAAAAAAACACATTT
>ML803350.1:341062-351253 GCA_009831015.1 Picea engelmannii | reverse complement strand
TTTTTTTTTTCAATGAATCCAAAAAACTCAAATTCAGAAATAAACCACATTCTACATTCACATGTTGGAGCAGAGGTAAAAAGAAGTAAAATATCAAAAATGTTGGAGCAGAAACCAAACCATGTAATTCTGAACATGAGTATATTTCAGTTGAAATTGATGTAGAGAGTGAATCATGAGGTGTCCACAACAATATAAACATGTACAACCATCATGTGTCATAAAACATATTTCTACCTTTTTTTTCAATATGAATCCCAAACACTCAAATATGGGAATAAACCACAATCTACCTTCATGTGTTGGAGCATGGGTAAAAGATCAGAAATGTTGGAGTAGAGACCAAACCATGTAAATTTGGTTTGGGGTTTATCTACATGCTTCCATGCAAATCTTGTAGATAATGGCTTGGAGGACCATTTGTTGGCATTATAGCCTACATATTTAGGGGATCAAGTCTGGAGGACTATTTGCAGTGGTACTTTCAAACCTATGCTATTCTAGAGGATCATGCTTTCCATGAACATCTGTTTGTTATCTCATGTGCCATATGCGATTTTGGACAGCTATTTCCTTTGAATCAAATTTTTCTCTCGATTCCATATGCCATGGATTATTTTATAAACATTATGTAAAGTGATAATATCCAATGTTTCATCATAATTATCTTAAAATATTTTTCCTTTATAAAATGAAGGTAAAGGTAAACTGAAAGGCCACTAGTCATGCTTTATCTTTTATGTTAAAGAGCATTGATAAGATTTCAAAACTAACTCTCCTTGGGTCCAAACTAAAATTCTTAATGAAACACCTGTGGATTAATGTGAAGACAAGGTATTTGGTTGCTAGTAAAGAAAATTCATCATAATTATCTTAAAATATTTTTCCTTTATAAAATGAAGGTAAAGGTAAACTGCAAGGCCACTAGTCATGCTTTATCTTTTATGTTAAAGAGCATTGATAAGATTTCAAAACTAACTCTCCTTGGGTCCAAACTAAAATTCTTAATGAAACACCTGTGGATTAATGTGAAGACAAGGTATTTGGTTGCTAGTAAAGAAAATAAATGATGGAACTAATAAACCTTATTAGTCCCTTCACTTTGGGTTGGTAGGGACTATTGGTAATCGATTTTTTCTTTTTCTATTAACTTGGCACAAATATTAATAAATTTTTAATGTTTTAACCAAAATCTCTGGAAATTCATACAACTCGAGTTGAAATTCAAACAGTTTAACTAAGTTTTGAATTGGACCTCTTATTTGGCCTCTTCTCGAGGCTGAGGGAGAAGATAGGTTAGATTATCTCACTTTAAAACATGCATTTGCATAGTAATTTTTGCCCAACGAAATAATGTTAAAAATGACTCTAGCTTTACTTCTTAACATTAAATGTTAAGATTGAATGTTTGTTGCACTGCATAGTCGATAGTGAGTTGATATGCCATTGCCACCTACGCAACCATGCAAACGTGTTGGTTCTTCTTTACCTGCTCAATCTCATACCCCTTATTTACTTTACCTATTGTTGGAAACTTCCTTTCAAGTTCTTTCTTTGGAGTTAAATCCCCAAGAAATTATGTCTTGTTCCTTGCTTGAGATGTATGATTGGAGCTGTGATGGAAGTTTGGAGCTGGAATGGCACTCTGACTAGAGATTTTATGGAAGTATGCAGATGCAAAGACCATCCATCTTATTTCTCCTCCTGTTTTCAAAGAAATCTTGAAAGGAGCATTTAAATATAGAATGCACAGATCTGGAAAAACAGTGGCGAAATGGAAACGAGGAATCTGACCATCACTTCTGAGATCTGCAATGCTTGAAGGACATTGCAAATGGCTTCCCATTTTGGTAACTTCATAGGTAATTATATTATTTTATGAAGTGATACAGTTCATCATATCATGACCTAATTTCATTCCATTGATTTTTTGCAGACGAGTTAATCAACACATTAAATTCCATATCCACCAATGGAAATGTGATTTTAATGGCCAACATGAGCACGCACAACATAGGCAGAATATTTCACAACATAAGCATAGAGAACAAGGAATACAACCTCCATATTTATCGCGAGATTCTCTTTGCAACTAAAGGAGCTAATAAATATTTGAGCGTTTTCATTCTCCACGAAGAGATCCTCACCCTGCGATCCCCAAACGAAAGCCTGTTTCTAGAAATTTTTAGAAGCAGTGGCGTCGTTCCAGGAATCTGGATAGACACTAACGCGGTTCCATTCCTGGGGACCATGACAGAAAGGTTGGGAAAACATCCTGAAACTACACCTATTCCCTCATCCTTGGTTGGGCCTAAACTCATCCATACCGACTTGGTACGCCTCCTTGGAAATTACAGGTACTTGGGAAACATAATTTCAATTTTCCTCTGCCCTATGACCTATGAACGAAGCTTACCTTCACCTTACACTTTCAGTTTTCCATAGGAAGAAGTCCGTTCACCATAGGATGTTTTCGCGCATTCAACCAGAAACCATACCCAGTTTTGCATGCCACAAGCTTTAGAGAACGATTAGTCCAGTCTTCTCACTTAGGCGAGAAAGAAAAGAAGGTAGGTAGTCGGCTCAAAGAAATCTTTTTTATTGAAATGTACATGAATGTCGACTCCCATTCCTCCTTAACTCGTCATTTCTCTCTCTCTAAGGAGGGAAATGCCATTAGATTCTGGCCTTGATAGGTGGTATTTGAGATTCACCCCAATCTCACCTTTTAGCTATGATTTCATGCTTGTTTGTAAGGTATCATAAAAAAACCCATCCTCCCTTCTTACTAGCTATCTGGAAAGCGTTTTGACAAGTTCTGTTTCTTCTAGGGACGATTTCGGCATATTTGCAGAAGAATGTTTTGTGGTTTTTTGGGACTGTGTGAAGTATTGGGAAAGTATAAATGAACCCCTTACCTTCTCAGTACTGGGCTCCTGGTTATTTTTATCCCACATTTGGAAACTGCAAAGCAGGAAATTATGCAACGGAGTCCTCTATCGTAACCCACAATATGCTTCTTGCACATATCAACACTGTAAAAATATATAAGGCCAAATATCAGGCACTCAGAATAGATCATCACTAAAATCCCAGTTGATTCTTAAACAAGAAGATACACATCTCTACCAGTTGAGTGTGAATGTGAATGTCATCTTGAAAATAAATTGCAAGAGGACGAACAAAAGTCTGGCTTGCACTAACGGTACTACTACTTCCAGGAAAAATCCGCTAAACGCAATTGTGAATAGGATGAATGGCCAAACAATCTCACCTTTTAGCTATGATTTCATGAGATTCTGGCAAATTTTTCCAATTGCTCTCCAACTATTCTCTCTCCTCTCAAAGAAAGAGTTTAAGTATCTACCTGCACCAGTTAAAGCATTCACCTACACAAATTTTATCTCTCCGGTTGGGATGTATTCAAATTTTCTCTATGATTTTCGCATACTCTTCTAAGTTCTAAATATATTAGCTTTGTTTTGTATTTATTACTTACTAGAACATTGATTCAATGTAATATGGAAATAAATATGTTTGGAAAATATAACCAGATCATGTCGAGTGAACATCCTCCCATGCTGGAAAAGAAGCAGTGTACAGGACGCATGTAAATGATTCTCCAGTGGTTGGACTGACATCAGATACATTTTTATGGCCACATGAGGATTTTCACAGGCCATCAATTCGTCATACTTCCCCTCCAACTATTCTCTCTCATCTCAAACAATGAGTCTAATCATTTGACTTCTGTATAAATTTTATCTCTCTTTCAATATGGATGTATTCAGACTTTGCTCTATGATTCTCACATACTATTCTATGTTTTAAATGTATCAGTTTTGAATCATGTTTACTAGTTAGTAAAACACCAATTCAATAGAATATGGAAAGAAAAATGTCTAAAATATATATCTAGCGAATATCCTCGGACTCTGGAAAAGAAGAAGCACATAGGATGCATGGCAGGGATTCTCCTTGGACCGACATCAGATACATTTTTATGGCCACAAGAGGATTTCCAAGAAATTTATTAATTTATGAATTTATTTCTCATCATTAGTCAAATCTAAGAAGAAGATGATAATGTCAAGAAGAAGATGATAATGCCATTTGTAGTCTATATAATGCCACTATTGGTAGAGAGATTCACTCATTAAAAAAAATGATAAGTTATCTTTGATTCAAATCTAAGAAGAAGATGATAATGTCATTTGTAGTCTATATAATGCTATTATTGATAGAAAGATTCACTCATTAAAATAATGCTATTTGTTGTCTATATAATGCCAGTATTGATAGAGAGATTCATTCATTAAAAAATGATAAGTTATTTTTGATTCAAATCTAAGAAGAAGATGATAATGTCATTTGTAGTCTATATAATGTTATTATTGGTAAAAAGATTCACTCATTAAAAGAATGATATGAACTTGTCTTTACTGAAAAATAACTAAAATCTATTAAGTCATATTAAACCCCTTATAAAATCCCCAATATGCAAAATAGACTACAACTACAAATTTATGATATACTTAAGATACTAAAAGAAAGACAAGGATATACTTTTATCTATGAAACATGTGCTAGCACATTGCACATTTTATCTTAAGATATACTAATTTATGATATACTTAAGATACTAAAAGAAAGACAAGGATATACTTTTATCTATGAAACATGTGCTAGCACATTGCACATTTTTAAAAAGATAATGCATATCGCAAGGATAAACCACCAAGTACATAATAATGAACATTCATCCAAATTATAATGTTGTAAAAAGGACCTTTCAATACTAGTGTGATTGAATATGACAGAACTACCACTACCATGTCCCACCTGAAAGGAAATGCCAACATTCATGCCCAAAGATGCAGAAAATGAATTAGGAAACCCCAATTTTCGATTTAGAAGGGACAACATAGGGTTTAAAAGGAATTAAAGGCGGTATGGAAGTCATTGAGTAAGAGAACTTAGAAACAAAAAGGTTAAAAGTTGATTTTAAAGAATTTAAAATATAAAATCAGTTTGTAACAGATAAATGGGTAAAAATAAAAATAAAGTTTTTAACATACCTTTAAACCTTAGATAAATCATAAAATCTTTTAATAGACCTTTAAGCCCGGAGGTAGTTTATATAATCTTTGGCCAAGTGCAGAGTGTCCATACTGCTCTTGGAGACTCTGAGGCCCAATTTATAACCACAATTCCAGAAAGTTAGTTTTCATTTTATGTGTCGTTTAAATACATTTAATATGAATAAAATTGTGTTTGTTTTTCCACAAAAATTTAGCATCATTTCTTCTTTAATGTCAAATATGCCAGATTTGATGATGATTTTTTGATTTAAGAATATTTTACTATTTGTGTTTAGACTTGCTTAAATTTCTAAGTTATTTTCTTATTGGCATAAGTCCAAGTTTTTCTAATATCTTTTAACAAATATATTTTCAACATAACATCAAATCTCAACTATGTCTATCAACTTTAAAAACATGTCATAACAAAACATACATATATGTCATTAATAATGAAGGGAACCATCTCTACAAAGTAGAAATTTGTAGAGCATGCATGGAAGCAAATGAAACATTACGTACAACGATTTACATTATGATCACACAAATTTTCTAAAGACATATTGCAGCCACACTTTGCACTCAACTAAAAAACATTTTAAACATATCCAATAATATGAAAATTTGGATTCTGAAAATCTATGCAACTATTGCATATAATTTGAACCATACTTTTGATTTGAATCATACTTTTGATATTCGATTTTTGACACTCTATGTAGTATCACCGTCACGAATACCCACATCTACCTACATAAAACATGTTGAAATGAGTTTACAAACCAATATTTACCATCATTCAAATTTAACTGATGTTTTGCAGGAGTAATCGAAAGTCTTGAAACCATGACGATTGGTAAAGATAGAGCAACAACGAATGACAGAAGAGGGGATGAATCCGCATGGTTGACTAGTGCTATTAGGTATTGAATTTGATATTTAAATGTATTCAGATGCCTTTTGGCATTCAAAATTTCATAATGATAAGACATTATGGAGATAAAACAATTTTGGTTGCTTTCCAATCTTCAAAGATCTAGTTATAGAATAATACCATCATAAACAACTATATCTATAAAATATAAAATATGTTTTATTTAAGATATAAAATATGTTTTATTTAAGATAATGTTAAGGTGAAAAGTTCAAAGAGATTGTAAATTATTTTTTAATTTTAAAAGTTTTTCCTATCAAACAATCTCAATGAAACGTTTATATAAATAATTGTAAGTGGATATGCTTATATCAAAAAGAAACCAAGATACCAATTATTGGTGCTACTTAGTCTATGGTAAATACCACATAATCCACCCTCTCTATAAATATTTGCAAACACAACCAATATACCTTGCAGGCTCGCTAAATACAAATATGTCTTGCACCATTATCCAACTCTACAATGTATGAACCAATCACCTGCAAAGTAGATTCTGAAATATAAACATGTGCTAATGACATAAATAATTTTTAAAACTTTCATTCTAATTTCATGTTTGATAAAGCCAAAAGTTTTTCAAAAAAATAGATATCACATCATAAAAACTATAGTTTATTTAATACCTATACATCATAAAAACTATAGTTTATTTAATACCTATACATGTTGTAGCACATATATAGACCAATTATTTTGAATCTTTTCATCAAAAAGATCATAAAAACTATAGTTTATTTAATACCTATACATGTTGTAGCACATATATAGACCAATTATTTTGAATCTTTTCATCAAAAAGAGCTCACAATATAAGCCTAAATTTTGTATAAGGTATTGACTCCTAGAATTAGTCTTTTTGTATACAAAGCTAGGACATTTTTACACATTTTTATAAACTTACTAACATTTTGATAACATTGTCATTTACAAGCTTTCAACATCACAATTTTGCTAAAATTCATACAAACATGTGTTATAGACATGTTATATATCAATGGAATTTTACAAATAATTGTTTCCCGACTTTGTATTTAAAAATTAGACGGTGTCTAAATCCTTCAACATTATTTTTATTCTCCTTAATTATAACACTTCCAATTAAAAACAATAACAAAAATATCGCCATTAATGGAAATTCTTATTTAATTATGAGGACACAAATCCTACTTGTAAAGCCAAAGACACTTTTGGTTTGAAATATCATTCCCAAAGATCTCTACATACATAATGAATTCATTCTCCATGCCTTGTGTGCAAAATGGAAAAAAATAACTATGTTCGACAAAATTCTTAGAGTTTTGACCATTTAACATCATAAATTAAACCAACAAAACCCAAATCATAAAAATTTAGAAAACACCCCCAAAAGGAATCGAACCAAAAACTAACCTGAACCAATATATTGATGCGCTCCAAGGGCACCACGACTGTCTTGGCAATGCCATACACCAAGCCTTTAGCGTTGAACTCCTTTGGCATACAAAGGTATACTCGCTAGTACTAATCTACCTTCTCCACTCCCTCCTTTCTCTCTAGGAATTACATCGGCCTTCATGAGATTGTTTCTATATCCTCGTTGCTTTCTATTTCTCAACAGTTCTTTTTATTTGTGCGTGGAATTGGATTGAGGATTAGGTCTCGGTATTGTGCTTGAACTATTGCTTCTGCATTATTAACTACTATCTCTTTAGCAATGACCATTGTACTCTTCCTCTACTAGTGTTTAGTCGTAATGGAATAAAGTTTAGTCATAATGGAAAGATGAAAATTGAGATGGGTGGATTTCCACGATCTTTTATATTTTCACACATACCACCTAACACTAAAATGACCCTTTACCCATTTTCAGACATCAATATATTGTCTTGTATTTTGACTATGTTTTATACTCCTTTACAAATATCAATATATTGCCTTGTATTTTGACCATGTTTTATACTCCTTTGTAAACATGTTTGTGCATTGCCTATTTAATAAAATTGTCATTTTATATTCTTTTATACTCCTACTTAATAAAGTTGCATTGTTTTTAAAAAATAAAAAATTAAGAAATAATTATACAAAATTAGGTTTAGATTCGAAATTTAAATAATATAATAAAAATATAAAGATTTAATTGAAAAATAATTTATATTTTGACCATGTTTTATATTCTTTGTAAACATACATGTTTATATATTGCCTATTTAATGAAATTGTCATTTTATACTCATTTATACTCCTACTTAATAAAATTATATAATGAAATTGTCATTTTATACTCATTTATACTCCTACTTAATAAAATTATAGTGCTTTAAAAAATATAAAATTAAGAAATAATTATACAAAATTGGGTTTTTATTTCAAATTTAAATAATATAATAAAAATATAAAGATTAAATTGAAAAATATTTTATATTATAGTAATTATTACATCTTTAAATCACATATAATATTTGAAATTATATATAATATTTGTTTGTGAAGTTTTGTATAAAAAAAAATATGAATTTTTTACCTCATATATAATACTTGTTTATATTATTATTATTATCAATATTTGTTTTCAAGACTTTATAAAAAAAAAAAAAAACTAAAAATTTCTTCAAATTGATAATTAATTTACATATAATTTTTTGTTTTGTATAAACGAATACAAATCATAATACCTAAAATATTTAAAAAAAAAATAGTGTTCTTAACTTTTTTTAAACATCTTAATCAAATATACTATCACAAATTTATATATTATATAAATAAACAAATATATTCATTAATTTTTTAAAAATTAAATTAAATTACATTTTAAAAACTCTAATATATCCTTTACTTTTAAATAAAAAATAAAATATAAATATAATAACCAGTAAAGTTGGTTAATAATAGATTGACTATACATTATAACTATGCAACATCAACTTTCAAATTTATATATAATAACAATCAAGTAATGATAACCCCCA
Organism: Picea engelmannii; assembly: GCA_009831015.1. NCBI lineage: Eukaryota > Viridiplantae > Streptophyta > Pinopsida > Pinales > Pinaceae > Picea > Picea engelmannii. The sequence continues at coordinate 342,290 of ML803350.1, read as the reverse complement.
GTTGGATCTGTTGGAGGTTAGCTAAATTACCAAAGGATTCTTGCAGCCTCTCCAAAACGGTACAGTTCTCCAGTTGGATATGTTGGAGGTTGGTTAAATTTCCCCAGCATTTCGGCAGTGACTCAATTTGTAAGCCTCTTTTTAACACCAAGGCCTTCAAGGACTGCAGAAGCCAAAATTCTTCTGCCGCCCTGTAGACTTTGGTATGTTTGAAAGGGGAGCCTGAATCTCCAACTCTCGCAACTGTAAAGGTGTCTGCAAAATGTTCACGTGTTTCAACGGTAAGAAAAACATAGTTGGATTATCATTCTCATAAAAGAAATCTTGGAATAAATTGGAGACTCTGTGTTATAATTACGCCGAAAGGTGTACACTTATGGATAATGGGCACATTTAATAGGTTTTTAGTTCTTAATACGTTTTCTATGGACGAGATTAAATATGCCTAGAATATTCTTAGTTGTCACAATAAATGCATGGCTCTGATTTTATCCATTAACTTCCGAGCTGTTATAAAGACATCCCTTTATATGTTTACTTTTTTACATTTACCTAATCTTGTTCTACCTGATTAAAAAATATTAAGGTATTAAAGTGGCCGCGTCTCTGTACTGACATCACCAACGATCACCAATAAAAAGTTTAATAGCCGTAACAGCCGCAAGTTAACCGCTGTGCTAGTATGAATAATTCAACCAATCCTAATTTACCTGAGATTCATTTTCCAATAAAAATAAACTTATTAAATTAATTTTTATATAATAACTGATTTTTTAAATAATAAATTATTATTTATAATATACAAAACAAATTCAAAACTTTTAAATATCTGTATTATAGTTATTAAAATCTTCGATGCTCACAAATCCAAATCATTTTTGTGAGCAAGTGTACTAATGTTCAGTGTTCAGTCTTAACTAAATGAAGCTCTAACTTTAAAATTACAGAAATAATAAGATATTAAACTCATTACTAGGAAAGTAGTAATACAACTTCCTTAATAACTTACAACAAGATTTAGTGTATTCTTAATTGCAGTAATCATAATTTGTTTTTGGATGGATTTTTCTCCACTTCCTTAAAAAAAATACTTAACTTTATTAAATAAGAAGTCAGATTTATACTTTGTAAATGCTTGTGTTAAAGATATTTAATACTTTAACAATTTTATATGTTTTGTTTATATATTTTTAATAATTTTATATGTTTTGTTTATATATTTTTTATT
>ML803350.1:315943-340962 GCA_009831015.1 Picea engelmannii | reverse complement strand
AAATACTTAACTTTATTAAATAAGAAGTCAGATTTATACTTTGTAAATGCTTGTGTTAAAGATATTTAATACTTTAACAATTTTATATGTTTTGTTTATATATTTTTAATAATTTTATATGTTTTGTTTATATATTTTTTATTAAAAATATATAGTTTTTTCCATATACATATTAACATCAAATTATAAAACTATATCCAATTTTTATATATATAATATTTGTATATCAATAATTATATAATAATTAAAAAAAAAAATCTTCTAAATAAATTAATAATAAACAATAAGATTAGTGTTTTAAACTTATCTATAGCAAGGTTTGCTATCTTTAAGACCAAACAAGTTAATCAAGACACAAATGAATAACATGCAAGAAAAAAATGGAAATCACTACTCAAATGAACATAGAAATTATATGATCATGTAAGATGAACCCATAGTGTGATTCCCTCCAAGAGCATGAACCAGTAGCCAAGTTGAGACCTTTTTTTGAAAGATTGTCAACATCACAATTGAGTTCTCGAAAAAAGGCGCGCAAAAGAGATTTGGTTAAAGATAGAGAAAGAGTTCCTCACTTCCTAAAAGATAGGGCTTAAGAATAGATTTGACATTCTATTCTTCCCAAACATCTAATTGATTACCACTTGAGAATCCCCAAAAACATGAAAATTGGAAACATCATTTTTAGATCTTAGTTTAAAGAAAATCTTTAAGCTAGGGAGTTTAGCATAATTGTTACACCCCCCTCCTCATCCAACTTTAAAACTAATGAAATGGGTCTAATTTAAATAGAAAATTCCAGCTACCCCACAAAGAGGGGGTCGACCTTGACTTGTACCATCAAAACACCCCCAAACCCCAAATCTATCTATAGGAGGGTGAGAAAGTTGCCTCTAAAGGAGTAGATTTAGGAGCATATTTGTAACTAAGGAAAATGGTTGCTGCTTGAGCCTCACACATCTCTCTGTCGTGCATCCTTTTTTCGCGTTCTTTGACTCCTTAAAGTCTGCTCCCGTCGTGCGCTCTAACCAATATTCTAACTGCCTTTTCTTCTTTGAATTTTTTCTGGCACAGATCCCAAAACTTGTCCAAAATGTCTATCCAACAAGCCCCCAACACTCACTTGTGGCTCGTCCTTAGCCACTCAGGCCTTCTTCTAGTGTGTCATGAATGCTTTGAAGGTCACCTTCATTGTTTTGGCCTTTTCCTTGACCTCTAGTTCCTTCTGCAAAATTTGGTCAACTGTATCAGTAGTGATCCGAGTCTACATCTTTTTGTCACTTTCATCAATTTCATGTTTGATTATCACTTGAGTTTTTGTTAAGGATTTTGTCACTCTATATGCTTCCTCCTATAATACTTCTACTCATTGTGCCTAATCATGTTGCTCCACCCTGAGCTAATTCATTTATGAATACAACTTTTTGTTCTCATTCATTGTTGTTACCACCTCTACTAGCAGTAATGTGCCCATCATTGCTTGCAATTTTTGCGCCTTTTCCTACGCAATCTAAATCTTCTGACTTATCTCTTGTTGGACCATATCTTCACTCAATTGTGTCCAAAACCCCATAGTTTTTGTATGAAGTTTAGCGTATTCTATCTCGATATTCTTTATACTCTCCACCATTGTTGTCATTGTTTGATCCCTTTTCTCCCTTTCTTCAGGGGGGGTGCTTGGTGTCACACATGCTTCTAGATCAACTATTCGTGCATGGAAGCCCTGAATGTCTTCACTTATCTTCGTGACTTGATATTCCACCGAGGTCTCCTTCTCTTTATGTGCCTCTAGGAGTTCTTAATATACCTTCTTGGATGCATGTTGCATTCTCTCTACCTTTTGTGCAGCCTCATCAAGCTCTAGTTTAATTTTGTTGTACTTCATCTCTTATGTGACATTTTCTATCGTAACCTTCACTAACTCACTGGATGTCTTTTTTGCACACATCGTGTTTATCTCTTTTGTTTTTCTCATCTGTAATTCTTTCAATACGTCCATTGGTAGTTGTGATAGTACTAAGTCAATGTGACCTAGTGCCCTAGCCTGTTCCTGCATTTTTGTCATGGTAAACTTGACTTCCCCTCTCGCTAGCGTAACCAATCTTCATTCTCCTGCAACTATTAAGGACTGGGAGATTTTTGGCACTGCCTTTCCAGTATTGGTAGTTTTTTTCATTGGTTTCTCCTCCATCTGTCGCTCTGACGCGATGTTTGTTGCTTCTGATAGTTGTCGCAATTCTACCATTTTTCCCACATGTGTTTGTTCATCTATTATTGTTGTTGTGTTGTGCACTGAAACACGTCATCAGTGACTTATTTTACTTGGTCACCTATCTTATCCAAATCATCCTTAGTCAAATCCTGGATAGCCACTTCTTTAATGGCTTTGTGCTTCAGTCATTGTTGTCTAGTTCTGCTTATATTTGGCTATTTTATCTTTTTGTCAATGTGTGGTGTTGTTCATTGATTTGTTTCATCTGGGCCCTTTCCTCTATCCTAGTCGTATCCTTCTTCTTCATCCTCATCGAACTCATCTATTTTCGAGTTTTCCTTCTCTGATGACCCTATCTCTGTTGGTGGAATCTTCCACTCATTTTCCCAATCAACCATAATGTGTGTCATCTCCTCTTCTGTCAATTCATATTGTGTTGGCAACCATTGTTGATTTGGGTCCTTATTTGCTTGTACATACATGTGGTGATGCCCTGCCTTAAAATGTGTCACTTCCTTATATGCCTCGACCACCCGTCGCAGTATGTGTGGAGTCTTATCTATGTTGTCCCTGATAGTTTCCTTGTAAATATAGAATGCAACATTACTATCCATATGGTGCTCCTTCTGTGTAGTATACCAAAGGTTCTGATAACGTGCGGCTAAACAAGGCTTCCCCATGTCTCCCAAAAACTAACTGTCATATGGCTCCCTCCAAGACAATAGCGCTATTAGGATCAATAACTAGTAGTAGTGGAACTTGGTCCCCTTGTCCTGCGCTTCCTCACAATCGATCAAAAAGTGGTTTAACAAAAACATTTCCCAATTCGTTTGGACAACCTTGACACATCATTTTGTTGTCGAACCTCGACACATCATTCTGTTGTCTCTATGACCATTGTTGGTACTTGATATTTTATGCACTTCCTTAATATTTTACAATCTAAGTCTTGCATCACAAATCTTATCACCGGGTGGCAGATGCTTGCGACATCCAATCCTTGTTGTCCACGGAAAATATGGAATTTCTATTTCATGCTCTCAGTGAGATATTTCTCATTCTTCTTATCAAAAAATAACAAAGATGGGTCCTCCCCCTGCGACGAAAGATTGGTGATGCGCACTATCAAATATGTATCAATGGATACTAGCCTATTGAGACACATGTATCCCCCATGCACACAACTTAGAATCATTTTTACACACGCATTGATCTCCTAGCTCTGTCCAAAATGTGGTATATCAAACAGGTTTAGGAGACCTTCTTTTTGTAACCCCGTAGCCCACACCTGTGGTTCTATGACTATCATATGAGTCTCAACATTGATGAACTTCCTTAGGAACTTGCTGGGTACTAGCTATGGAAATGTATTTTCATCCATGATGTCATGTTCATCATATTCTAGAGCTAGTACCAAAACTAACATATCCCCTTCCACAATGATTCCCTATGGAATCGATATCTTTATTAGAGGGTACTTTGCATCCTTCTATAAGTTGACTTGCTTCAAAGATGGGTTTCTTGGTGGGCTATAATCCCTGGGGAATATTTTTGTTAAAGATGATGCCTCATGTGTTTCTTCAACTATCGATAGCGTTGTAGGATAACCACGTGGTTTCTTTGATACTAATGTTGATGCTCTGGCTATTTTTGGTGGTGCCATATTCCTCTGCGACTGGTGCTCCGTAACTCTGAACTTCAACTCTGTAACTTTGGCTCTGTATCTTTGGCTCTTAAAATTTTCTCTGTATGCAAGCTTTAACTAACAATAAACTTCCCTTTTTGGCCCTTTGCATGCTTTTATACTTCATTTCCAACTGTGGCTTTCCTTAGCGCCTAATATTTTTGTCTAATCCACTAGTGGTTGGCATTCATTACCTGCTTTAGTTCTCCATTACTCTGTATCTTTAGTGAATTCTTCATTCAATTCTGCAATCTGTCATGATCTTCTGCATTTAATGTTACATGGTGCCACTACTTCGTCATCATGGTATCTCTTTACTGCATGTCACATCATGGACTGATTTAATTGCTCTTAGTTGTCATCTACGCAATCATGTATCTTTGCGCGATCTCTTCCTTTTGCACAATCTCTTCTCTTTGTGCAATATTTCTTCCTTGTTCATTTGTTTTCCTTCTTCTTTCTCTTTTGTGACAGTTTCCTCCTTTTCCTCTTCATCTTCTAGCCTTAATTTCTTGGATTTCTAAACTTTCAACTTCTTTGTTGAACCGATTTCATGCTTTTTCTTGTTTTACTTGATTTTTCTTTCTTTTTCTATATTTTCTTCCTATAGTACACTATGATACAATTTAGTCTATGCAACTTCCCTAGTGTAAGTAAGGACAACCATCCCTGTACATTTTTAACAGAAACACATTCACTAGTCCTTCCATGACTTGTCCATCAAATTGTTATAATTGAACAACACATATGTCAATCACATATTTGATCACATATGGCCCCAACCATTGCATCCTAAACTTTCTTAGGTGCTATAATAACTTATCGTCATAAAGAAGTACTACATCTCATGTATGGAACTTCTTCTACTTGATGTGTCTATCATTCCATGCCTTTTCAGGTGCTTTATGTACTTGTTGATGGAACCCTTCCATAAATCGATCTTCCTCTAACACTAGTAATTGTGATAGCCTTTATTCTACTGCACTGAAATTCGTAAGGTATGCCATCGCAATAATGCGCAAACTCACCACAAGAAATTCCATGGGCATGATTGCTTCCTGGCCATATGTTAATCTAAATGGTGTCTGTCATGTCAACTTCTTGCATGTATTTCTATAATCCCAAAGCATTGTAGGGATCCTTATATCCTAGTCATCACGTCCTACATTGCATACCTTGTTCAATGCATTCTTCGGTATCTTATTGAAGGCTTCCACAGTTTCATTAGCTTACGGGTGATAGGGAGTGCTCTTCTGATGTTGAAAATGGAACTCTTTTTTTAATGTTGCAATTGTATTATTCAAAAAATGAGTCCCCTGGTCATTCGTCAATACTTTAGGACACCCAAACATTGTAACTATATTCTTGAATAAGAATCATGCAGCGGTCTCTGCACTGCAATCTGTAACTGGTTCTGCCTCCACCCATCTTGTCAAGTAGTTTTTCGCAGTAATTATGTACCTAGATCATGTTCTCCTCACTGGTGGATTAATCGGTCCGACAAAATCCATGGCCCATTTTTCAAACACCTGTAAGGTAACTTGCGTATTAAAAGGCATCTCATCCCTTCGCAACAATATTCCTACTCTATGACAAACATTGCGACTTTGACAATACTCATTAGAATCCTTGTGGAGGGTAGGCCACCATAGCCCTGCGCACACGATCTTCTGTGTTGTCGCCTTTCCTGCATAATGTCTTCCTTCAATTCCATCATGTTCCTCTTCTAGGATCATTGGTCTTTCATATTATAGTACACATCGTCACAGTATCCCATCTATTCCTAACTTATATAATTTTATTGTGATCAACTGGTAATCGATTGCTTTAACCACTAGTTGCTTCTTCTGGTTATTGTCATGTCGAATGGATCCACTCTTATACTTAAAAATTGAACAATTTCTACAAAGTGGTCGTCTACCATTTGAACTGAGAATAACTGTGCATATGGTAATTTATCATCTAGGTTCCTTGTATCTTCTCCTCGCGATAAATGGTTTGGTCCTGCATTTAGTTTCCCTAGCTTCAGAATAAATTTGAAATCATACTCCTGGAACGACAGTAACCATATCCAAATTCCCCCCCCCCCAAAAATTGGCTTGTTCACTAGATATATGAGTGTAGGGTGGTATGTATACATCTTGAAATGGGACCCCAACAAGTAGTGTCTAAACTTATGCAAGGTGTTAGCACTAGGAATCACCCTCAGATTTCATAGAAGGTAAGCCCGGTACCCATTAGGTTATATGTAAACGTAAATGAGTTTAAAGAGGTCAAATAGATAAGACTCAAGATAATAATGTTTTAATTCAGAAATCTGGGCTAGCATGCACAAGCAATTGGGGTCTTGATCAATTTCAGTCAGTGAGTGGGAGTAAAGGTGAATAGAGAGAATACTTTGGTGAGGAGAATGTAGAGGTCTACTATGGACATCAGGTCTTCAAGCAGCCTAAGGAGGAAAACTCAAACCCAAGATCTTATTGAATTCAAAGTTTAAGGAAACTGAAGAACATCATAATAGTGCTATAATCAAACATTCATCATAATAAAACTACAACAATTCATGTGAATCATTCAATCATGAATACTTCAATATCAAAGGCAAATGAGATGGAATAAGAAAGTTGACTTCTATTAATCAAGATGTCTCAAATCAAGTACATAACCAGTTAACCAGTAGCTTCATCAAAATATTACAATAAGGGATCCTAGCTCAACCATTCGAACCTACTAAAGAATTTGGACTATCTATTTATAACAAAAAAGGAAAGGCAATAGCTGGAGGTGCAAGCTGGCCTTCCTCCCATGAAATTATCCAAATAGTTATTTCCTCTAACAACTAAGCTAACAATTGTGCTATAAAAAAGGAAAATGTTGGCCACTTATCCAACCAAATTTGAACTGAATTGATATTCTTGATGCATATCTCCTTGCATGCCAAGTGTCCTGCAGAGGCTTGTAAACTGTCATCATGCCGTCATCTACCATCTTATCCATTCTCCACATCATCAGCCACTCACGAGGATGATAACTCGAACCCCTTGATTTCAGGTACCTGTTGGTAGCGTCATTTGCTAGCGCTCTGGGTATCGAACTTGTGTAGTGCCTCCACAAAACTTTCTGCAATTCCATAGCGCAACCCCCAAAATAGGCATGCAAAATGGGTAGCATCGATCCTGTGCTTCTCTATGCATAATTCGGCCTCTGTTAAAATTTTGGTAGCGCCTGCCTGTGTAATTCATTCTCTGTGTGAATTTTGGTAGCGCATGCCTATGTATCTGGTGCAATTCGGTAGCACCAATGCTGAACTGATCATGTTGAATGTGTAGCGTCCGACCTCAAAATGAATTTGGTAGCACCATCATTTCACTTCTTAAAATATTTGGTAGCACCCCGGGAAGTTAGCAGCGCCATCGCTACACTAGTATTAGGAAATTAGGTAGCGCTCTAGGCAGCAGACTGATAGTATATGTGATTTAGACAATTATGTAGCACCATAGCGCTACAGAATGTTTGTGCTATTTCTGTTGAAGAGATTAAATCTTTTCAAAACACCAAAAACCCTGAGTAGTATGCATTAGAAGCCTGTAAATCCTGTATAAGTGGAAAAAAGTAATATTTCCTCAAGCACTTATCCTTGCAAAAAGGGGCCATTCTCAAAAATGGAGCTCACCTTTCATCGATCACTTCATCAACCTGACACTCCTTCTTGTGGAAGGAGGACTTCGCTTTGGCACATCAACATGCTTCCCTTTAGTAGTAATAGGCTTCTTCACTAGAGCTATTCTTTTCTTGGCTACTGGTTTCTCCTTTTCAATAGCAACTTCAACCAACACATTCAAGTTTCTTTGAGCCATCTCATCCTTGAATTGTTGCAACTCTGCTTTGAGCTTTCTATTCTAAGACTAAAATTCTTTGTTTTTCCTATAAAGGTTCTTGAGTTGCCTATGGAGAGGTTGGTCTCTTCTTGCTGCAAATCTTGCTAAATCAAGAGTGTGGCTATAACCATCCATGATCTCTTTCATATTAATCCTTTCAGATAGGGCTTCAGATTTCAGACAAGCCACCTCCTTCCTAGCTTCCCTGAGTTGTTTAATCAATCTTTTGAAAGTGTGGTTGCTACGTGGAGTGGTGATGTGGATAGTCTCAATTGGCTTCTCCATGGCTTCATCTTCTTCTTGCATAGGGACTACCTCTTCCATCTCAACAAGATTCTCAATGAATTTGCCCTTATCTTTCTTTTTCTTCAGAATGGAAACCTTTGGTAGGACTTGTTCTTCAACAACCCCTTTGAGAGATGATGACCTTTTGAAAGGCTTTCTGACATGTGTGCTAGTTGTTGAAGGAGATGAAGAGAAGTGTAGTTTTCTTCCTTTTTTGGTTGTGGCTTTAGCAGAGGAAGGGACCTCTTCTAATTCTGGTGCAGGAGGGGGTGAAAGGTCTCTCTATGGAGAATGGTAGGCATCCCTCTCTATTTCTTCAACTTCCTTAATGACCTGCCGGTCTTGAGTAGGGGCCTTACTCTTTCTTTTATTGTTGGTTCATGTTGGAGAAGCACTGATGGATGGAAAAGGACTTAGTATATGTGACTGAGGAGTGGTTGTTATGTCCAATTTCATGTGAGAAAAAGCAATGAATTGTTCCCATGAGATGTTCCTCTTTCTCATCTCTTTAGAAACCAACATTTTAATCAACCCAGAATTAAAAATACTAGTATCCATAGTCTTTGATTTGGATTGAACTCTATCTGACATTTTCCCTATGCTTCTCAACAAATAGAAAGGAATGTTCATTTCATCTTTGCCAGTAAAATGCAGCAAAAGCCTTATATGGTATTGGTATAGTGTATTAAACCTCCCTTCACATGTGAAATAAGTTTGGATGATCTTCAACATCTTATCAAACTCTTCAACTAGATGACTTCTTGGTACCCCTTTGGACAGGTTGTCAGTTTGATATTATGGCTTAAGGAAGTCTTTGGAAAAGGCTGCATTCAAAGCCATGGATTTAAACCATTTCTCTCCCATGATAGGAATCCATGTGGCTGCTAAAATAGAGGTCTCAGACACCTCAAAATCTAGGTCCCCTACCTTAGTCTTCAGGCCATCAAAATGTGAGGCAAATTGCCTTGCCACCTTAGGATGACCCCTCTGCATGTTTTGGCAGAAAGTAAGGCAGCCCACCCTTTGAAAATCTTCTCTAGCCATGGGCTCTGCCTCAAATAATTGCATGTCTGCAAGCTCAGTTCTAACCACAATCCCTCCCTTGTGCGATTTCTTCTTCTGAGGTGTCTCCATAGTTTAGGATGAAAGGTCAAAATCTATGGCGTTGTGATGGCTAGGAAAACAAAGGAGGCAAATTAAATAAGGAATTGATATTGAACATTGGCTTAGGAAAACAATGGATGCAAATTTGCCTCCCTTTGATTGTTCACAGATCTTAAAGAAAAGGAATAATAATATGAAGGAGGAGATCACTGCAATAGTCTGTGAAAACTAGCTTAAAACACTCCAATTCAAATGGTAGAGGAAGCAGGGGAAAAGGCATCATAGTTCAGTAGTTGTTTTAGGTAGTACATCGCGCATACAAGAGGTGAATTTTGCTTGGGTATTTAGAACTTGAGAGAAAGGTAAATGGATGTATTACAACTAAAAACCAGGGGATGGTAACTACAGGTTTGGGTGAAAGAAAGACTGATAGGAAAGTGTGAGGGAAAAGACCTCCTCCAATTCTACAGGCACGATCGCTACCAAAACTCCAAGCGATAATTACTCCTTGAAATTGATATGCAGATGAGGGAAACCATGGAATACTCGAAGAATGATGATAAATTGGAGTTCAGTGAATGTTTAGGAGAGTATCACGAGCAACTCGACCTTCGGATCCACCTCAGCATCCGATCCTATAGCTCCACTACCAACTAGTCCGAATTGGTAGTTTTTGCAGTGTAGGGTTTAGAAATTTCAAAATTTGAAAACCGTTAGCAAGATCATAAAGATTGAATCCTCAAATGCATCTTTTAACTAACCACAGTGCTGAAAACAAGGAAGAAATGACATCAACGCTATAATAACAAATCATGGTAAAAGATGAAGGACAGGGAGTGCACTACGGAAACTCCCAGTGAGTTGGCAGCGTTCCCTTTTCAAAAAGTTGATTTGACCATTATAAGAGGACAAAGGGATAGCATGGAAAGGATACAAAGGCATGAGTGAGGAGAGTTACATGTCAAGTCAAGTTGGTCGTGGGGTGAGTCAGGCTTAGTGTCAAGTCATGAAGGGGGTCAAAACATAAGCCAAGAAAATGAACCTAGGCCAAAAGTTTATGTGAGGATCAAAACTTGAGTCATGACTTAAGCCTTTATTTATCAAGGTAACCTTAGTAAATCACACCTTTAAAAAACAAATCAAAATTAAAAAATCTAAAGGCTTAGAAAAAATTAAAACTAAGGGCTAAAGACCCAAGGCAACTTAGTGTGATAACACAAGGCATAAACCATTGCCAAGCCTTCCCTTTCTATCATCCTGTAATTATTCTCAGCGGTTGACAACTTCCTGCTAGCAAAAGCAATTGGATTATCTAAATCTCCCTATCCTGGCTAGGCTAACACTACGTTGAGCGGTATCAACGATGATTCCACATGAACGTGAAACTCTTTCTTCCAATCCGGGAACACCAGAATGGGTGTGGTTAGTAAATTATGTTTTCATATATCCAGACCCTTCTGATAGTCTTCATTTCATTGAAACTTAGCTCATTTCTTCAATATCTTCTCCATTGGAGATGTAATCTGTGCATAAACTTTAATAAATTTCATGTATTATTCGATATGAGCCAAAGGTGTTCTCAACTATCTCACTGATTCAGGTCGTGGAAAATTAACAATTATTGTTATCTTGGCAGGATCAACTAACAAACCCTGCTTGCATACCACATGACCTAACAATATCCCAAACGGTGCGCAGAAAATACATTTCTTCAAATTTAATGAAATATGATATTGTATACATTTATAAAGAAACAACCTTAGAGTTTTTATGTGATATTTCAATAAGCTAAAGTTAGTCCAATCATCTAGGTACACTTCAAGAAACTTATTAATAAACTCCTTTAAGGTTTTGACAACTACTCCATAAAACACAGTAGGTGCATTCTTTAACCCAAACGACATCATTGTGTACTGGTAGCTTTCCTATTCTATCACAAATTTCATCTGATTTCTATCTTCTGGCTCAATCTTTATATGATGGTTTCCTTAAAATCCATCAGTGAACGAGTAGTACTCCTTCCCTCCTATGTTTTCTAACACTTCATCTGAGAAGGGGGGTCGGAAATGGGTCATGCAAACAAGCATCATTCAACTTCCTTAGGTCTACATAAATTATAATACCACCTGTTTTATTATCTTGAACCACCATTGGACTTATCTATTCTGACTCTACAATGGGTTCAATTATACCAACATCTATCATTCTCTCAAGCTCTTCTTTCACTTTTTCGTTGTACTTTGGATTCAATCTGTAAGGTCTTTGTATTACTATCTTAGCATCTGGTTCTAATGGAATCTTCATCTCACCCAGTTCTCCAGATATTCCCTTCATCTCTGAAAATGTTGTGGGAAAGAGATCCTGATACTTATGCAATAGGACTACAATTTTTTCCACAGTCTCATCATTCCAATAATCACCAATGTTTGCAAACTTTGGTTTCTCCTTCGTGCTAATGTTCACTTTCTGTACTCTTAAGGGCTTCACATATGCATTAGATTCAAGTGTTGGACCTACTACTTCACGCTCCACTTCAGTCTCTAGTACCTGTACATTTCTTGGGTCTTCTTCTTATTGGTTTTCCTTGGTAACATTATAACATTCTAATAATTCATGGAATGTCGCAAACTCTGTGCACACTACATGTAGGTACAATTTCTACTTGAACATATTCTGTAATTTTTTTATCTCTAATGACTTGTAAAGATGCATCTACTAAAGGTGAATCGGCTTCAAAATTAAATGTTACCTTAAAGTTTCAGGTGAGCTCTTCCCAGTCTATCATCCCTTTGAGCACTTCTAGCTCTAAATACTAGTTCCTAGGAACTGTCTCCAGTGTATGTATGAACCTGTGCGTCCATTCCTTCTTCGGCACTTTCCTCCATGTTATAATACATCATGCAACATGATCCTTTGGATCACTCATCCCCATATACTTGTGCATAATGTATTTTTTTCCAAACCTAATATGCATCATCCTTTTACAATGTTGTCAATCCTTTATCCCTTCCTTGTGGGTTGCTCACCATCTCACTGAAGTTTCTCTTAGTGCCACATCTAATGCTAACAACCTTTGATGTTTGGGTATCTGTAGCTCAAATTCATTAACAAAGGAACTTACCTCAGTTATTCCCTCAAACTTTGGTGTCTCGCATACCTATGTTCTGATCCAACACAGAGAGCGATTAATGCAAGAACACCTTCTGGTCAAAACTTCATGAAACCGATGTTTCCAATGTTCAAGTACTTCCTTTGAGTCTGATGCACAAGAGATTATGCTTCTCCAACTAAGCGCATCATCTGCAGTGGGATTGACATAGTCATCCATGCACAATATCCTATTATATAAGTTATCAATTTCCTTTCTCGCGGGCTCCACATATCTCCTTGTCTCCATAGGGTCTAATGGTGCAGTGATCTTTAAGCCTCCTCCTTCAAAAATCATCTCTCTTTTCCTCAAGTTAATAATCACCTGATTTTCGAAGACCCAATCCAATCTAAAAAAAGTTGGATACGGATGACTGTTATCCACAATCTCAATAACCTCAAACTTAGCTACACTGCACACTCCATCTATATTAACATGTACTCCTACCAATCTATCGATCGGTATTATCTTATGTTGGTTTTCCAACTTCAACTGAATAGTTGACAAAAATAGCTTCAGTTTCCCCATCATCTCCCATGTCTATCTTGGAAGAACATTGAGATATGATCTTAAATCCAAGATGACATTGTCCATGTCATATTCTCCTATCTATGCACTTGATCTGAATTCTTTGTTTGTCATCTTCTTGTGCAATACTTGATTCATTGATTTTTTCATCGTAGGTACTTCTTTGTCTTGTTTCCACTGATTAATCATTTTGCATAGTGCATTCTGTGTTTTTTCATCCTGCATCAACTCTAAACAACTCCTTAGAAAGTCTTTCAAAATATTTACCTTTCAACTGGACTTTATGGAATAGTGCAATCATAAATTGGCATCATATCATATACTAGTGGTGTCCTTGATGTTAATGTTATCCAGTCTGGTCCTAGTATCTCCTTCCTTACTTTCTGATAGGTTTCTCTTTCTTTTTGTGAATTGAATGCTAGCTTGGGCTCCATTGCTTTCCTTATCCATTTTTCAACTATTTTTCCCTTCTCCATCGCATCTATCCCGGTGCTCGTTCCACCATGTTTAAAAGCTACTACCCTTGGCTCATCATCATGTACCTAAGTGGCTATCATCTGTATGTTCTGGTTCTGATTCAAATGTGGGTTCTGATGTTGGTTATGATGTTGGTTCTGATTTCCTCTCGCCTTCCACTTCTCTATTAGTTGAGGACATTATTTTGTCACATGATCCAATGCTATGCAATATGTGCACATCATGAAAGGATTTAGGAAATTTCTCACTAAATGTCTTGGTTGATTGCAGTTATAACAAATTATCGGTCCCCTGCCTCCCCGACCAAATCCTCGATGTCCTCGACCTATGTCGAATCCTCCAAGTCCACCCCGATTAAAGCCTCTTGGAGTGTTGTACTATGGAAATCCTCCTTTGTAACACCGTGTTTCCCCTAGTTTGTAAATATAACTATATTGGCCAAGAGACTATGGAAAACTCAATATGTGTGAATGTTTGATTTGATGAACCTTTATATAAAAGGTCGATAAATGTAAATTATGTTATTTACTAGAAAATGGATAAGTGTTGCATGACTGCTGGAAGGGGGTGTACTAAGAGAGACTGTGAATGCTATGAAAGAGATGGTAAATGAGACTAGGAATGGTTGTGTTAACCTCCACCAAACCAATACCCTATTGGATTTAATTTCTTAGGACCAGAATAGTCCTCTGACCCAGGAATGCATTACAGTAAGGTTGGTAGGTGGAAAGACCTCCTCAAGAGTTAATGAGGGGATGGGGAAAAGCACCCATCTGTAAGGATTTTAGACCTGACCACAGAGTGGTAATTAGAGACACACGCAATCTTGTTGAAGAAGGAAAGAAAGGAAGGTGTGGTGGGCAGAGGAAGACTGGCGAAGAGTGTAGAGACGAGAGGCTAATCTCTCGGGTTCAAGGAAGAACTAAGGAATGAACATTTTTGTAACAGGAAAATGGCTAGCAGGGTTATGATACAAGTTGATAAACAAGGTTGGTCCTCCTTTCTTAGTATTGTGTAAACCATTTCCAATATCCCGCAGGAGGAGGAGAGTAACCTCCATCCCTACTGTCATTGAGACGGAAGGAAGGATTTTATCTCAGAGCATCATGGTCTAACTCGGGGGTGGCTAGTGGTAAATCCATTAGGAGTGACTGAGACTACGGTTGGGTGGAAATGATCACCCCTTTCAGTAGTCACGTCACGTTATCTGGTTCTGATAAGTATTTTCCTACCTTATGTATTGAACTGAAATAAGGGATGAATGCATGGGTTTATGTATATATGGGTATCTATAAATAGTTTCTGTGTGGAATGGTTATGATAGGTGTATGCATCCATCTCCTTGTGAAATTATTCTTTTGACTTATAATCTGTATGCCCTAACTTAGCTCTTGAGGCTTCTTGGGACATAAGCCTGTAAGATGGTTGAGTTAGAGATATCATATCGATCTGAACCTGTCCGTCTAAAGAGGATACCTCTTTCATCCTCCTTGTTGTGTGACCGGGATTTTAGGTCCAAGTCCTTAACCATTTCATGATAAATCTTAGGAAGGATAGCGAAGTTCAAGCCCTGAAAGGGGAGACCTCTCTGTTTGGAAGATGAGCGGATGAGACCCGTTCGAAAGGACCCACATGATCAATACCTAGGAACCCTAGGCTAAGCCTAAGGAAGCTAATTCCTCCTAGTTTCAGAGCTCCGGAAGTCTGGGACTTTGGAGTATGACCGACCTTACCAGCCTTGAATTGGTCAAAGGTAACCGGGAGACTTGGTTTTCCGTAAGGTTGACCGGTATTAGGCGGTTCCCCGGGTAGTTAGGTGAACCTATCTTACCAACTAAATCGAGATCCGAAACCCCAAAGGCCAGAGCCACAAAGCACCCAGAATCGTACATCGAGGGATCCTTTAGGTCCTTCCCTCATCGTCGATATATTGGGGACGCATGGCACTAGCCCCTTTAGCTCGTATATTGGGCACTTTGGGAGAGGAGAGGAGTTTTCATCGCAACACTCTTGAACACCAAATCCTCGAGGTAACAAGAGTCGTAGATCTATAAACCTACGTGGTCGGATCTCGACCGTGAGATCTGATAATTATTAGAATTTTGTCAGTCAGGGGTGAAGTGGTGTAGTGATGTCACTGAGGGTGACCTGGACCCAAGATTGACATGCCATGTGTCACCCAGATTCGTGTGTATCACATACCCTATAGGCCCATTGGAACATAACATGTGTCACCCTGACCCCTCCTACGTGTTAGTTCTTGATACGTGTCCGCCTAGCCAACGTGGTTGGTGAAATGACCGGGACTTCGGGACTCCGAAGGATCTAGGATGTAGTATGATAGAGATATCGAATGACCCGAATGCTAGAGCCACATGGTGAGATTATGGGACTTCAGAAGTTCATAACTCTGGGTGGTCTCATGCATAGATAGTAAAGAGGCGTGAAGCATCGGAGTGTCGAAGCGTCGAATTCCTCCACAATGGATATAGGAGGAAGAGAGTAAGTCCAGTCATGGGATCGGACAGTGGATGGTCTTCTACCGTGGAGGGAGGATCTTGGAAATAGCACGTTTGAGGTGGATCCATGTGGGCATCATGTGGCCCTCAACCAATAAACGTCCAAAGAACTTCAGAGAGATATATTCGTTAGTTATGGGCTCGGTTTTGGAAATGGAGACCGTGGTTGGAAAACTCTGGACCAGTAGAGACCTTGAATGAAGTATTTGATTACTTAAGGAGAACGAAATTTTGAGGCCCCATCCCTAGGAAAGCCACTCAGGGGTCAGGTGTGTTACAAATTGGTATCAGAGAATGGTTACAACACTTGGTCTGCTTGGGCTCATGAACAAGTTGTGTAAAAACCTTATTTAAATAACTTTAAGGGTGACACCCTACCTTACCTCTTTCCTAAAGAGTCTGGTTAAACCCTTACTGAAGAAAATAATGAAAGATTTCTACTATGTGTGTATTTAAGAATTATGAACTATGTGTTGTTCATGAACTAATAGATTGTTAGCTAACAACAAGTGTTTTGTCAGCACTCAAGTAGTCAATGAATCATGGGAAGCTACAATCATAAAGGATGGTGACGTGCCATGAAGTGGGGGATGGCCCCCATAATAGAGATGAAGAATCTGACAAGAGGAGGGCGGTGGAGACACCTTCAGATCTGGCTAAAACTGTAAGGAGCCTCATGGCCGAATTACAAAGTTGTAAGGATGACAATGAGAGATTGATAAAGGAGCAAGAGAAACAAATAGAAATTATGCAGTCTTGTTGCAGAGCTTATCTGATATACATAGGCAGTTGTAGCATGGACCTGCAACTAGTCATGTGGACCGATGACATACGAAGAGAAGTCGAATTCCACCTGAGATACGAAAACGTGGTCCCATAAGTGGCCACACTAGGAGGAGTACCTTGAGGAAGGTCCAACCTGGAGACAGGGGACGCTCATCAGGAGAGTCCTATGGAAAGGGAACTGGAAACTCCGAGGGATATTCTAGTAGCAAAACTAGCTCACATTCTCAAAGGAAAGGAAAGAATCGAAAGCATTCCAAAAGTCATGACCTTTAAGAATTCAAGAAATCCAAACCACCCTCTTTCAATGGAGAGATTGAGAAAGGGGAAGAAGCAAAAGCTTGGTTGCTTGGTTTAAAGAAGTACTTCAGAGTCCATGACTACTCTGAAAACTTGAAGGATTGAATAACCATCTTCAACCTGAATGGAAAAAAGTCCATTTGGTGGGAAGACCTTAAGAATGTGAAAGGAATCCATGAAGTGGAATTATCATGGAAACAATTTGAGAAAATATTCAAGAATAAGTATCTATCAGAGAAATACTTTGATGGGAAGGCTAAGGAGTTCTATGAAATTAAGATGGGACAACTCATCATAGAGGAATATGTCAATAAATTCCTTGAGTTGTTGAGCTATGTAACCTACATAAAGGATGAAAAGGTAAAAGTGCAACAATTTATTAGTGGGTTACCTCAGACCTACCAAAACAAGAATGAGTTTGACGAACCAAAGACCTTATAAGACACTAACATATCAGGAGTCAGACAGAACCTTGCGAGGAATGGAAGAAGAAGAGAAGTTCGGGATTCAATAATAAGGGGTTCAAATCCTCGATATTTAAGAACTATAGGAAGGAATCTAGGGTAAGCCTTCCTATTAGAAGTGTGTATCAGCAAAACTTCCCCTCCCTGAGTGAAAATAAACCTTTTAGAGAAACCCCAGGAAATACTAATAACCCAAAGAAGGAACCATTGAAATGTTGGGGTTGTGGACAAGAACATCTACTAAGGGATTGTCCACACATATAGCAGGGCAGTAGGAGGGTATACAACATCCAATAATCTACCACAGTCAATGATGTGGCTAGGAGCATGCCACATATTTATGCATCCGTGGATAATAAACAAGTCGACCACCAAGCTTCAGTGGTGGAGATGTAAGGTATGATTTCCAACCATTTGGTTTCTATTTTAATTGACCCTGGTTACAATTTGATTTATGTGGCCCCTCGAACTATTGATAAATGTAAATTGCAACTAGTTAGACATGTTAATCCATGGTTGGTACAACTAGCCACTGGAATCAAAAGAAAAGTAGCAAAGGTCATACCAACTTACCAATTCATCATGGATGGATTTCCCACCCAAGCGACCCTTAACATACTTCCCCTAGGATCTTATGACTTTTTGATTGGTATGGACTGGTTAGCTGCTTATAAAATTAAGTTGGATTGTTACCATAAAACCTTAGAATGTGTAAATGAAGAAGGGAGAAAGATAACCCTCCAAGGGATTCAGAATCCTATCTTAGTGAGACAGATATCAGCCCTTCAAATGAAAAATTATTGCAGAAAGGGATGTCCTCTATATGAAATACAAGTGTTGGAATCTGTTAAGGATGACAAACTGAACCTAGAATACCACCCCATATTAAGAGAGTATAGAGGCGTGTTTCTAGAAGAGGTATCGGTTCTACCTATGAGAAGAGACATTGACTTCTCGATAGAGATTTCACCAGGAACAATGCCTGTGTTTAGGACACCCTATAGGATGAGTACACCCGAGCTAGTTGAGCTCAAGCTACAGCTAAAGGAAATGATGGACAATGGCTACATCCATCCCAGTCTATCTCCATGGGGAACACCAGTATTGTTTGTGAAGAAGAAAGATGGCACACTCTGATTGTGCATAGATTATAGACAACCATAAAGAACAAGTACCCCTTACCAAGATCGATGACGTGTTCGACCAATTAGGGGATGCTTCCATTTTCTCAAAGATTGACTTAAGGTCTGGGTACCATCAAGTTTGAATCAAGGATGAAGACATCCACAAAACATCCTTCGGGACCAGATATGGTCACTGTGAATTTGTGGTGGTGCTATTTGGATTAACCAATGCCCCCGCCACTTTTGTGTGCTTGATGAATAATGTACTCAACAAATTCCTACACATATTTGTATTGGTTTTTATTGATGATATCCTAATCTAATCCAAGAACAGAGAGGACCATGAAGAACATATTAGACTTGTACTTTAATTATTAAGAGAACATCAGCTCTATGCTAAGTTTAGCAAGTGTGACTTTTTCCAGAAGCAAGTCCATTACTTAGGCCATGTCATTTCTAAAGAAGAGTGGCAGTAGACCTTGATAATATTAGATCTATTATGGAATGACCTACCCCAAAGGATGTATCTGATATCATATCCTTTATGGGCCTAGCAGGATATTATAGAAGGTTTATAAAAGGATTTTCAAGGATTGGTTGTCCTATCACTACCCTTCAAAAAAATGGGATTAAATTCACATGGACATCAAAATGTGAAGAAAGATTACAGTAACTGAAATAATTCTGACCCATGCACCCATGCTGAAGATTGCAGATCTTAATAATGACTTCCTCATGTGCACAGATTCTTGCAAGGAAGGACTCGGAGGAGTTCTTATACAAGAAGGGCATGTAATGTGCTACAAATCCAGAAAATTGAATGAGCATGAAATCAATTATGTGACCCATGATCTAGAGTTGGTTTCCATAGTGCACACTTCAAAAATGTGGAGGCATTACCTCCTGGGTAGGATATTTTTACTTATGATAGACCATTATGGGTTGAGGCACCTGTTTGATCAACCAAGTCTCAATGCCAGGCAAGTTAGGTGGATGGCTCTCCTTAGTGAGTTTGATTTTGAAATCAAACACATCAAAGGAAAGGAAAATAGGGTGGTTGATGCCCTTAGAAGAAGTGTGAAAATGATTCACCTGGTAGCAGTATGCACCTGTGAAACGGATGTCAGGGAAAGAGTCAAGAATGCATAAGAAATAGATGCATTCTTCAAGAACATGACCTCATACCTAAAGCAAGAGCCTACATGGCTAAAGTATGAAGGCTATCAGATGCTTGATGAAGGCCTGCTGACTTACAGAAACAGATTGTATATTCCAAGTTGTGACGACTTGAAGAGGTTCATAATGGATGAATTGCACAAGAGACCATATATTAGTCACCCAGGATATTAGAAAATGATCACATCCACTAGAAAATAATTCTATTGGCCTGGATTGAAAAAGGACATAGCTAATTATTTAGCTAAGTGTCTAGAATGCCAACAAGTTAATAAAGAACACCGACACGCAGCAAGGTTGTTACAACCTCTACCAATTCCATAATGAAAATTGGAAACCATATCCATGGATTTCATTAACGGATTACCAAAATCGGCCAAGCAGAATGATTCCATCATGGTAGTGGTAGAAAAATAGAGCAAGTCTGCTCACTTCGTACATGTAAAATCAACTTGCAAGGCGATAGATATTGCCAACATTTTCATGAAGGAGATATTCAGACTGCATGGCATGCATAGGGAGATCATATATGACAGAGACAAAAAATTCATTTCAAGATTTTGGAAATCCTTGATGGTTGGTTTTGAGACTAAATTGTTGTTTACACAGCCTATCACCCTCAAACTGATGGACAGATAGAAAGAGTAAACCAAATATTAAAAGACATGCTAAGAATTCATGTAATCCATCAGCCTAAGAAGTGGGAAGACTACATGCCACTAGTATAATTTTCCTACAACAATGGTTATCAAGAGTCACTGAATTGAGCCCTTTTGAAGCCCTCTATGGTAGACAGTGAAAGACTCCAGTCAGCTGGATTAATCCAGTGTATAGAATTACAATCGAACCCGACATGCTGAAAGAAATGGAAAAACAAGTGATTCAGATAAAGCAAAATCTGAAAATTGCTCAGGATAGACAGAAAATTTACGCCGACGGAAAGAGAACTCCCAGAGAGTTCAAGATAGGAGACCATGTATATCTCATATTTAGGCCCAGGAAGAGTTCCCTGAGCATGGGAGCTTATACCAAGTTGGCACCTCGGTATTGTGGAACCTTTGAAATCTTAGATAGAGTGGGACCTGTAGCCTATAGGCTAGCACTCCCTCCTACAATAAAGGCACATAATGTTTTCCATGTTTCATTATTGAAGAAATATGTACATGATTCTAATCATATAATTGATTGGTATGTGATATAGGTGGAGTCGGACGGAGAATTCCTACCAGAACCTTAATGCATACTAGACAGGAAGGAAACCCCACTCGGGAACCGAACCATTGCACAGGTCAAGGTGTAGTGGAAACACTTTGGCCCAGATGAGGCTACGTGGGAAATGGAGGATGACATGAGACATGCATATCCATTTTTGTTCACTTCTATATATACAGAGCATATTGACAGATAGAACATCGAGGATGATGTTCCTTTAAGGGGGAGAGAATTGTAACATTCTGTTTCACCCAGTTTGTAAATATAACTATATTGGCCAAGAGACTATGGAAAACTCAATATGTGTGAATGTTTGATCTGATGGACCTTTGTATAAAAGGTCGATAAATGTAAATTTTATTATTTACTAGAAAATGGATAAGTGTTGCATGACTGCTAGAAGGGGGTGTACTAAGAGAGACCACAAATGCTATGAAAGAGATGGTGAAGGGGACGAGGAATGGTTGCGTTAACTTCCACCAAACCAGTACCTTACTAGATTTAATTGCTCAGGACCAGAACAGTCCTCTGACCCAGGAATGAATTAAAGTCAGGCTAATAGGTGGGAATACCTCCTCAATATTTAATGAGGGGATGTGGCAAAGCACGCATCTGTAAGGCTTTCAGACCTGAACATAGACTGAGAATTCAATCCACACACAATCTTGTTGAGGAAGGCAAGAAAGGAAGATGTGGTAGGCAGAGGAAGACTGAGGAAGAGTGCAGAGACGAGAGGCTAAGCTCTCGGGTTCAAGGAAGAACTAAGGAATTAGCGTTCTAGTCACGGGAAAATGGCTAGCAGGGTTATGATACAAGCTGAGAAATGAGGTTAGTCCTCCTTGCTTGGTATTGTGTAAACCGTTGCCAAGATCCTGCAGGAGGAGGAGAGTAACCTCTATCCCTATTGTCGCTGAGCCAGAAGGAAGGATTTTATCTAGGAGCATCATGGTCTAGCTCGGGGGTGGCTAGTGGTAAATCCATTAGGAGTGATTAGCCTATGGTTGGGTGGAAATATGCACCCCTTTCAGCAGTCGCTTCACATTATCTGGTTCAAATAAGTATTTTCCTACCTTATGTATTGAACTGAAATAAGGGATGAATGTATGGGTTTATGTATATATGTGTATCTATAAATGGTTTCTGTGTGGAATGGTTATGATAGGTGTATGCATTCATATCCTTGTGAACTTATGCTTATGACTGATAGTTTGTATGCCCCAACTTAGCTCTTGAGGATTCTTGGGACATAATCCTATAAGACGACCGAGTTAGATATATTGTATCTATCTGAACCTGTCCGTCTAAAGAGGATACCTCTTTCAACCTTTTTATTGTCCGACCAGGATTTCAAGCCTAGTCCTTAACCATTTCATGATAAAGCTCAGGAAGGATAGTGAAGTTCAATCCCTAAAAGGGGAGACCTCTCTATTTGGAAAACGAGCAGATGAGACCCAGTCAAAAGGACCCACATGATCAATACCTAGGAACCCTGGGCTAAGCCTAAGGAAGCTAAGTCCTCCTATTTTCGGAGCTCCAGAAGTTCGGGAATTCAGAGTATGACCGACCTTACCAGCCTTATATTGGGCGAAAGTAACCGGGAGACTCAGTTTCTCATAAGGTTGACCGACGTTAGGTAGTTACCCAGGTAGTTAGGTGAACCTATCTTACCAATTAAACCATGATTTGAAACCCTGAAGGTCGGAACCGTGAAGGACCCAGAATCGTAGATCGAGGGATCCTTCGGTTCCTTCCTCCGTCGTTGATATACCAGGGATGCGTGGTGCTAGCCCCTTTAGTTCGAAGATTGGGAACTTTGGGAAAGGAGAAGAGTTTGCATCGCAACACTCACGAATGTTGAATCCCCGAGGTAAAAAGAGTCATAGATCTATAAACCTACATGGCCAAATCTCGACCGTGAGATCTAAGAAATGTTAGAATTCTATCAGTCAAGGGTGACGTGGTGCAGTGATGTGTTGGGCCCCAACAACTCCCCCTAAATTCTAACAAAATTTAAAAGGCCCCCATTAAAATCTTGATAATTATGATGAGCTACAGAATCAACATTTTCAAATAGTTCCATACCTTGGCTTGCTTTGAGACAAACTTAAGACATTCACTATAGTATGAGACATTCATTACAAGAGCATATGCTAAAATTTAGAAACAAGCATAAAAATCTCAAATTAAACAAAAACGTTAATTTTTATCAACTGTTTACTTTTGTTTAAATTATGATTGTGTGTTATTTCTTTTGCTCATTAACAAGTTTGACTATTTTGAATAATGGGTTCAATACTTCATCAAATAATATCTTGGTTGGTTTCTCATTTTCATGAAATCATTTGGTGATATTAATTAATCAAATTATTCTTTCATTTTGCATCTCATTTCAAAATACTAATACTAATAAAATAATTATCTATCATTTGTAAAAAACCAAAATTAATATTTTTCTCTTCTCCATTAACTTGAAGTTTTTAGAATTTTAAGATCATATTTGAAAGCAAATTATAAACAATGTTTGTTTATAAGTTATAATTAGTTTAAATTCATTTTTTATTTTTCTAGATTTTGTTTTATTCACAATTTTTAGGTTATTAATTTAGGTTTCTTTTTGTTTCACAGGTTTCTATTATCAAACATTTGATACAGATCTGATCATGGCTTGATTTTATTATCCAAATACGTTCAAGATGATTAATCCAAAAATAATTTTGGATTGCTACAAATAATTTTATGAGCAACAACAGATAAAATTTGGAAAGGCGTCAAGATCAGACAGACGATTTTGCAGAACAGATTCCAGCCAAACCATGAGGAATTTGAAGAAACGGTTGAAAACCCAGAACCCAAATGGACCCATTTACCTTTCGCGAAGATATTTTCCCCACAAAATGCATGATTTGAGAGATATTGATGTCTTTTTACGAGGCAAATTTCAGGTGGCGAAAATTAATAGTGACGCCCAGACTATTCATTCATTGTATAAATATATGAGAAAGTTCAGAGCCAAAGAGATCCAAGAAATTGAGAGGAGGATTTTTATCCTTTCTTTTTTGCATATTATATCTTTTGTAAACTTTTTATTTCTTTTCAAATGTAGTAATGGATGGTTGAAATCTTTGGGAGAATGGATGAGTATTTTCAAAAAAGAATATGGAATTCCATGTTTCTTAATGGCTTTTGTCCTGTGAGTAAAATGGTTTAATTTTCATTATAATATCTTCATATTCTTTGAATAATTGATTATGCATTGATTTAA
This sequence comes from Picea engelmannii, assembly GCA_009831015.1. Lineage (NCBI taxonomy): Eukaryota > Viridiplantae > Streptophyta > Pinopsida > Pinales > Pinaceae > Picea > Picea engelmannii. Next base: position 316,806 of record ML803350.1, on the reverse strand, counting down.
ATAGATTTAGTCATTTTTATCAATACATGGTTAATTATTATCATTTATGTATTAATTTTTCCAATCTTTAAAGTCTCTTATCCAAAAAAATTCTTCCAGGACTACAGAATGGACAAGTTATTCCAAAGACTTAATAGAATGGCATATATGCATTTTATGTTATTTGTGTTTTTTTAATCCTGTTACATGTGCAGGTCTGATATCTTTAGATTAAATGATATGTGATGTGTAGGAGGTTTATATTATAAATACCATCTATCATTTGTTTCATCAAAATACAAATGCTGTGATTATATCTTCAATTTAAATAATGAGATTTATCTTTGAGTTTTAAATTGAATGATAAAATGAATAGATTGCTTCCAGATTTATCTTGTTGTAATCATATATAATTATGAGATCACAGGTTTATGTTTTTGTTTCATTTTTTGTCATTAAAACCTAAGTTGTCAATACATGTTCTGAATTTATTTAGAACAGTCATAAGGTTCATTGCAGATTTCTCTTTTGGACATGGCAGTTGGATGTTCACCACTCATGCAGATGCTTGGATACACTTCACTAATTCACTGACAGAATAGATTCTTTGTATTTTTATGTCATTTACATATCATTGAAACTAGAATGTATGGTTCAGCTTTGACTATCCACATGTTCATGTTTCATTAACTTTATTTGCAAGATTCTTTAAATTTATAAAAGAAAACCAATAAATATTTTTATGTGCTTTCTTTATCTGCTTCCTAGAAGCAATCATTTTTCACATCGATTTTCGTAAGTTTCGATTAAAACTTGCAGCTTGTAAATCATGTAAATAAACGAGACTTGTATATATTCTTCTTAAATACAACTACTACAGTTAC
>ML803350.1:286138-303471 GCA_009831015.1 Picea engelmannii | reverse complement strand
CTCTTTGTAATCTTTTTCTTTGCATTAATAAACTGCTCCAAGTGGCCGCGTTGGCTGGGGTCGTGGATGTTTCCCCGTAGGGGTTTTACCACGTGAAAACATCGGTGTGTTGATCTTTGATCTGGTTATGTGAGTGGTTACTGTTCGCCCTATGTTGGAATACCTGTGTTGTCGAATATGTATGCCTAGCAAACGTGGTTGGTGAAATGACCGGGACTCCAAGAGCCCAGAACTTCGGGACCACGGAGGATCTAGGATGTAGTATGGTAGAGAGATCGAATGGCCCGAAGGCTGGAGCCACATGGTGAACTTATGGGACTTCAAAAGTTCAGAACTCCGGGTGGTCTCATTCATAGATAGTAAAGAGGCGTAAAGTGTCGGAGCGCCAAAGCATTGAATTCCTCCACAACGGATATAGGAGGCAAAGAGTAAGTCTAGTCATGGGATCAGACGATGGATGGTCTTCCACTATGGAGGGAGGAACTTGGAAATAGCATGTTTGAGGTGGATCCACGTGGGCATCATGTGGCCCTCAACCAATAAACATCCAAAAAACTTTGGATAGATATATTTGTTGGTTCTGGGCCCAGTTTCGGGCATGGAGACCATGGTTGAAAAAATACGGACGAGAAGAATGTGGTAGAGACCTCGAATGAAGGATTTGATCACTTAAGGAGAACAAAATTTTGATGCCCCATCCTTAGGAAATCCACTTAGGGGTCGGGTGTGTTACATCCTTCCTCTGTGACATTTTCTTCCTAGAGTTTTTACATGTCTAAAGTGCGCTCTCTCATTAATTAAAATGTGGGACAATCTTTTTCATCATGTCCTATGGATTTGAAAAAATTATAGAATAAATTTCTTGTTGTACTTTGATACTTCTGCAGTAAGGGACAAGCAGTCGGATGATGCCCCCATGGCTTACATATCTCAAAATACCCTACTCCTTTCAATGGTTTTAGTGCTCTTATGGCCATATACTGCACGAATGTCGGACATTCTTCCTTTTGATGTCCTTATGTCTTACATGTTATACACCAAACATGTTTTTGTTTTTCCTTTTCCTTCATTGTATTTGATATTTGAATTCTCATTGCAGCCAACTATGACTGTAATTGTGCCATACCCACACCATCCCCTACAAGAGATGCTTCCAACTTCATCATGATTTCTAATGCTTCTGGCTACAACGTGACCCTTTTTTGTGTTAACGGACAACGAATGTGTGACAATAGACCTAAAATAAACGATTCTCGATGTTATTCGTTAGGAATCTGAAAGGTTAATCAACCCATCACATCTTTAAATCTCTGGTCGTAATCTCACACTTTATCATTCTGCACTTGCTTAATCTCTTTCATCTCTTTAATACATTGTGATTCATATTTCAGCTTCTGAAATTCCTTCAACAATTCTTGTCCAATCTCTTCCAAAGTTCTTGATTGTCTAGCAGGTGTATTTATCTGATAATTCATATACCATAGCAGTGTATGACCTCTGAACATCATGGACAACTGCATGACCTTTGTCACCTCGTCCTGGAAATTATTCGTAGTCCATATCATGTCGCATACAAACCAGTGCTACTAATGGTCCTCCGACCCCATTCCATGAAACTCAAGCCTTCTTAGTGTATGATTTATCCCTTCCATTGTACTCGTTGATATACTTACCCTTGGTGATGTCGAATGACTCTGGTTTGTTGAGCTACTTCCACTATTCTAACTATTTCTTTTACTTCCTCCACAAACTACAATTTCTCTTGAACAAGTCTCGGTTCCTACTTCAATTCTCAGTGACGCACATGGGGTCGTGGGTTCGACGAAGATTTCAATATGAGATGGAATTCCTTAGACTTCTTCTGGATAGTACTAAGGATCCCTTTATTTCCTTTTCCTTTCTCCATATAGTGTAATCTAAAGTACTACACAGGGGTCACTTTCCTCGAATTCTCTGTCCTGCTCTTCTTTCCCAACCACAGTCTCCTTCTAACTATATCTGAAAATTTTCCTACTGCGCAATACTCAAATCTCTCTATCTGCATCAATATCCTCTTCTCTCAACATCCTCAGTCCATATGATCCTTACTCATCCTTCCCACTCTCATACCATCCTCTGTCCATCCCCCAGTCCCCCTATGTGTGCGAAGGTGTCTAGCTGTCATATTCCATCTTCATGACATTCTTATTGCACAGTAACAACTTTATCCAAGTAGACAATTCGTTCAAATATCTTTCGTGTGGACCCTTGAAAAAGTACCTCTATGTGACACTATAATACTGGGTACAATCTACTGCAAACACTGTAATATAACCCCCCAATACACTATTCAACCAAAAATCCACCACACAAGAAACCTTATTACTTATTGTATTTAATTGTCTAATCAATTCAGGAGTCTAGTTTCTCAGAGCTTCATCTCTATATCTCCCAATGTTCTCCACTAGCCTTTCTGACCATTCGGTCAAAATTATTGGGATTTCACCAAAGAATATTTAATGAAGATCTACGAATACATACCTTTGTAACCATTGTTTGTCGCTAAGCCGAGGGCTTCTATTCTATTCTCTGGAAAAGTATTACTACTTCCTCTCTATACATTCTTTGATTTCTTCCTTATTCGACCTCTAAAACATTCCCCTCAATTACAGTTCCCATTCCCAACAACAGAACCATTTGTTTGAGCACGGTGGGCAGACCTAGGGTTAATCATCTATATACCAACAAAGCCTTTAGACATCGACCCTTTTGGAATCACCTGCAGAGCAAGTGAATTCTCACCTGAGGCATTTACATGGGTTGTAGGAACCAATGTGTTGCAGTGATGAGGGGAAGCGAGGCATTCAACATATCATTTACTCATGTGTGCAATTTCCATTACTTAACAATTACTTATTATGCGTCAGACCCTATGTGTGACATTTCTTTACCTTTGTTCATTCAATTACCAATTACTTCATTGTGCGACATTATAATAACATAAATGAACAATACATTCAGCGTTATCATCATATGACATTAGACATCATAAAATTCAAATACAACACATCACAACACACAGGTTTAACATGGTTCACCCAACTTGTGCTATGTCCACAACGACTGGCTTCCTTTATTAGTCATTGATAATTCTCTTACAACTACACACTAAGCTACAAAATATACAACATTAATATTATCCAAACCTCCCTAGTCATTCTACTGCAATGCAAGCTTCACTCCTCAGTCATACCTCAAACTTTTCCCTTCACTTGACTCAACTTACCCAAGAATCATTAAGAACTTCTCATATCTCTAAAATCCTCCATCTTCGCTCTCCCTCTACCCAAAAACCCATTACATATTTATACATTAAAAATAGGGCTAAGCATGTTACAAAAGTGGAAAAAATGTCCCCAAAATCCTAACGGTTTATAATTGTTTTCCGCATTTTGCGAGCTTCTCTGTCGTGCATCCTTTTGTTGCACGCTTTGCCTCCTTAAAGTTTTTTCCTGTCATGCACTCTAGTCCATATTCTAACTACCTTTTCTTCTTTGACATATTCTGGCACAAATCCCAAAACTTATCCAAAATGCCTATCCAACAATCTTGAACTGTTCTTAAGTTTCCTTCATCATCCAAATAGGTAAATGCCTTATTGTAACAATCTAGAAAAGCATGATGTTGGTCCAACCAATCCATACCAATGAGACAACCATACAAGACCAAAGGTAAGATATTCAAATCATATTTTGTGTGTAGTCCATTCATTTCCATTGGACATGCCTTAACCATCTCATTAATTTTCTTTTTTTCCCCTGTAGCTAACTGCACCAACCAATATTTTCCAAGCTTTCTTCTTGGAAATTGGAATCTTTCTACCATCTTATGATCTAGATAACTATGACTATATCCTGAATCAATTAAAATAAAAATGGGTTGGTCATTAATCTTACCTTCCACTTCAATCATGTCTGATTGAAACTGATCTTGCTTGTTATCCATGGTTGCATAAATCCTAGGTACATTTTTTCCCATGTCTTAAACTGTCGCATCTTGTTGTACATTGTGCACAGTGCTCTCTTTTTCACCTCTCTTAGGACAATCTATGTGCATATGATCTCTGCCACAACCCCAAAATTGAATAGGTTTTTGCCTTTGTCTTTTCCCCACTATCTCAGTCATTCTGGACTCCTTGGGAGTTGCCTATCTTTGTGCAATATTTTTGAAAAATGGTTGCTTAGTGCCTTTCTTCCTCTGTTCCACCTTGTTTTTCATATTTTCATCCCAAGCCCTTTGGAAATTCGATTTTCCCTTTTGTTGATCATAAAGACATTTAGAGTGCCTTATGGTTTCCTCCAATGTCTTGGGATCATCATAATGTATCTTGTCACTGATAAATGAGCGCATCCCACTTAGGTACCTCTAAATTTTAACTTGTTCATCCTTGATGAATGTGACATATTTCAACAGTTATAAGAATATTATTTCATACTCGTCTATTGTCATACTCCCAAGCTTGAGTTCAAAGAACTCCTTCATTTTCTTGTCATAGTATAACTTGGTTAAGTATTTCCTTTCAAAATATCTCTTAAACTCCCTCCCAGTAACCTTCTTCTCATCAATGTGTTGCACTTGCACAAATTGATCCCACCACATTGATGTTTTTCCTTATAGTTTATAGATAACAATTCTCCCTTTTTACTATGCAGAGTAATTATGCAACTGAAAGTACTTCCTCATACCCAGTAGCTAGGTCTCTGCATATTCATCCTTCTTGTGCTCACCATAAAAGGTAGGAGGCTTGATCTTATTCATTTCTCCCTATATCTCATCCACCTCGGTCCTTCTCTTATTATTTCTGATAGGAGATGGACTTGAGCTATTGTGTGCTTTCATAGATGAATGCTTTGGTGAGTGGTGATGTTTCCTATCAACACTTATTGTTTCTCTTCTTTCATCACGATACCTATGACTCATTTACTTTATTTACTATGCCTTCTTATCCATTTTATTTTCTATTCTATCTAAGCATTGCATCAACTTGAGATCGAAGCCATCTTGTTCCTCCTTGGATTTCATAAGTCTTTCATTATCAACTTTATAGATTTGGACATATTTTTGCAATCCCTTTGTGGTTTCTACCAATTTTATGTGCTCCTCCTTGGATTTTATACTATCCACACCCAAACCAACATACAAATCCCCGAATTTATAATCATGGCTATAAATTATATATGCATCTTCCACAATTTTTTGGACTTTCTGCGCTGATTTTGTCGTGCTCTAATCACTGATAATTCTGCAAAATGTGTAGGCAATAAGATTTGTTAGATGATTTCATGCAAAAAACTACATGAAACTCTACACCATTTTGTCATAATCCTTTCTTCGGATTCCTTGGATGATTTTTAACATCCCAAATACTAGTGCACACACTCAATCATCAATACTTTGTGTGCATCACAACTCTGCACCACGCACCAATATTTTTTCCATGCACTGTGTGGCACCGATACTTAGCGTGCACGACAATTTCATGTTGATTATGGCACATACAAGTCCAGTGTTGAACCAATGGCTCTATGGCTTCTTATTTATCTCTAGCCCATACAAGTCCAGTGTTGAACCAATAGCTTTGATACCAATTTTGTAATGTCCCCAACCTCCCAGGCAAGGCTATGCCACACACTTCTCCCAAAATACCACTCTAATACCAAAATGTAATGTACCCAACTTACTACTGAGAAATGCTACTCCAAAATCAAGTGAACAGATTCTACTCTATAACATTGGTCTGCATAGTAATACTTAAATTAACACGCACAACCCCAAGTTGGGAAGCACCACACAGAAATCCCTCTTCTGACACAACTTATAACAATGGAAATAACTCAACATAACTACACACACAAGCATGTTGAGCACCCAAACATTATTGTGCACATAAATCACTATGAACACGTGATCCCTACTGCGCGCACAATCATTCTGGTGTCACACACAAATTCTACTCGACTTGTGCACATGAGTTACTTCCCTGCACACACCCTGAATCTAGCCTATTGCGTGCAACGGATATTTCCTCACATGCATGGCCATTCTAAACCCACCCAAGAGGTTTATGAACATTATTATCAAGTTAACTTAGCAAGAATAATTAATAACAACTATCATACACAACATGTATGACTACTAACACTGAGTGTAAACATCATGCTTACATGTACAAGCAACATTTATACATAAAAATGGAAATCACTTATATGAAACATCATACAAGAAATAAACAACAACAAACATAAGTAAATAGCACACAGTAAATTAGACAAGCACATAAAGAACACTTATCTTTTATGAAAGTCACCAACTGTGTGCAGAACTCGGACCTTACTCCCAGCCATAGACTATGTTTCTCATTAAATTTCAGCAATAGGTCACCCCCGAGTTGGGTCATAAATGCCACCAGGGAAAAAGGTTTCCTAATGCCAGGCTAAGGTTTGATAACAACATAATTTCTCGGTCCAAGGTACCCACTGCTACAACTAGTCTATAGTACCTCATTCCCCACATGCATGTCCCACCCCAGGAAGTGTGCCCCTTCTCTTCTCAACAGTCCTTTGGCTTCCCCACTTCCCTTCCATGGATTCAACAATAGATCGAATATGAAGTCTCAGAGCACTGCAACCATTTCTCATCATACCAGGAAACAATTCCCAACAAAACTCTCACTTGGAGAGAATGCTCATGATCCTTACATCCTTCCTCTTCGATAACAAAACTCTCACTTGGAGAGAATTCTCACGAGATTGACAACCCACCTCTTCGACAACAAAACTCTCACCTAGAGAGAATGCTCACAGACCTGAGAACCCGCTTCTTCGAAAACAACCAGTTTTTCCCAAGCACAAGTTTTTATGATCACTATCAGTTACATCAAGAATTGATTCCTTCACAGAGGAACACTGGTCTCCCGATGAGAGAATGAGTTAAAAACCTTGAATGAATCCCCCCAAAATACACTAAGTCCAACACTATATATTGCATGCATTTAACTTGACACTTGTCACCTTCGTAATTAGATTTTATCCACTTGGTGACTCGTTTCCATCCCTTGAAAACTTAGCATAAATAATTATACATACATTATACATTTCGGAAATATTAATAAAATATTCCCTTGGGCTTAAACCCCCTTGGCTTAGCCCCCACTTTTCCCTTTTTTGATAGATTTCAGCCCCTGTCTCTTTTTCCTCTGAGTTTGTCTGCGTGCAATGATGTGTTAATATTAATAACTTGAGTGTGATTACATTTTACAAGAAAAGGTGCACTAGCCTATTTGTTTCCCGTCTCACCAGCCTCATAACAACACACACTCTCCAGACTCCAATACACACACACACACACACATAACTTGGTCATCCTCATGCACTTTCTCAGGTGCACACAACACTATGGAATGGGCGCACCCCTTTCTTTGACAACAAACCTCATGCACTACACAGGTGCGTGTGAATCCACAATTTGGTGCCAATGGTTCACCAACCTATATGTACATTTACATTTACACTTGGTGCAAATGTCTCACTAGCCTATATGTACAATTACAACTGGGGTTCGGATTAGGGACATTACAAGCATGAATGTGGGATGGAAGCATGAGCCATCGGAGAAAATGGGAGCATGAATGCAGGATGGAAGCATGGGACATGGGAGAGGAAAGCATGGGAGTATGGTTTCATGACCATCCAACTACCAGGGTATTAAATACTTTGTATTTGAATGGATAATGCTCGCTGATAAAATATGGACTGGTACTCACACATGTAAAGGACGAGATGCGTTAACACTTTGATGAAAGCAGAATCTGACAAAATGTGGGGCTCCCAAGCATGAATGTGGGATGGAAGCATGTGCCATGGGAGAAAATGGGAGCATGAATGCAAGATGGAAGCATGGGACATGGGAGCAGAAAGCATGGGAGTATGGTTGCACGACTATCCGACTGATAGGGTCTTAAAGACTTTGTAGTTGAGTGGATAATGCTCGCTGATAAAATATGGACTGGTACTCACACATGTAAAGGACAAGTTGTGCTAACACTTCGGTAAAAGCATAATCTGACAAAATGTGGGTCTCCCACACTTTTCATCATGGTTCACATGTTTACCTTCACTTCCCCATTTCAATCTTGGTCGATCACAACGATATTCACTTACTTTATCTTTAATCAATAAAGTCTCATCACATTCAAAAGTATATTGACTACTAAATATAAAGTACATTATATAACTAACATACCTGCAAAGTGGGGGAAAGGGAACACTAAAGTGATGCAAAGTGGTTACATTATTTGAAGATAGGAGAATTGTGTTTTCTAGATAGTCCAATAATAACTAATGGAATATTAGTTGAAGAAAGTTCATAAATAAATTAAATGGATTTTTTAATAGTCTAGGTGAGAATGGGCATATGGTAGAAGGATGTGGCATGTCCAATCACCCTAATTTCCACTTGGGTAAGAAATGTACAATGCAACTAATTTTCAAATATCATGTATCTTCACTATGATGGCAGAAATATTCATATGCAAATTTTAGTTATCTTAATTTAATATCTCTATACTCAAATACATGTTCCATCCCAAAGTACTTTCCTTCTCTCTTGATTTTCTTTATTTTAGTGAAAAGATATTAAGTCAGATTGAAAAATTCATATTTTTTGAACATTAAATTTCGAATTAGATGGAAAAGCTTTTGAATTATTGGAATACTAAAATGCACAGTGCAAGAATAATGCCCTTAAATTATGAGAAAATAAAAGACAAAGATTAATACCTCAAACTTCTACCAATTAGAACAAAGTAATTTTCCTCCAAAATAAAGAAATAGTTATCAATCCACTAAAACAACTTCCAAAATCTAGGTTAGAATACATATAAACCTTGGAATCAGTGAAATGAATCATTCATTTCCATCGAAAAAATTTAATTGACAAAGAATTATAAACATTCTATCATTTGGACATTTTTGGCAATCATCATTGGAATCCAACTATGTAATTTTTGGTGAAATTGCAATTTTTCATTGTTGAAATTGCATTGTTGAATGCATATATGGATTCAACACCTTTAAAAAACCCTATTGCACCTATATTATGTAATCTCAACAACTGATATCTGCAATTTCAACAATTCTTCTAAATTTTTTGTCAAATTTTGGGTAAAAAATGGTCAGAAAAGTGTGACTAGAAAAGGTTCAAATTGTAGCATGTTTAGACTACACTTTAATCGAAATTTTAACATTGAAATAAGATGGCACCCACTGGCCCAAAGGGGTTGGATCCAATGGTGGAAAGCGAGGAGTTTTTCACCATTGGGCAAGGTTCAATTCTCGTGAGGGCTTTACTTGGAGCCATGGGGGCACCTTGAGGTAGTGGTTGAACATGTGGGTTCACCCATAGATACTATATTAAATGGTATTGTGACCTGTGCACACATAAGTGGATCAAATACCACCCCCACGTCCTTCAAATTTTAAGCCTGTAGGGGTGTAGACCGACTGGAAAGTGTCGTGTAAATGGAAGGAAATATGTAAAGGAAGTCTCATGTTCGATTCTCACCCCGATTTACCCGTGCCCCATATTTGCGCACTGTGTGGACTCACTTGGAGGTTATAGTGGTAGTAGAAGGGAATTGACCCCGTGTCACACAAGTACGAGAATCACCCAAGTTATCGATTCCACCAGTACAATATAAATAAAATAAAATAAAAAGATGGTACCCACTGGGATGAGATGAATTTTGTATTCTATAAAGGAAAAGTGGGAATCCACTGACCAAGGACTATTATGCTACATTCTTCTTCAACCTAGTTGGCATTTATATCCTTCCATAACTTATTTTCCATATCTTTTAAAAGATTCTCAACGCTTCCAAATATCAATCTGGCTTAGTTGCATATGGATGTAGATAGGGTACTCTCATTTGTGAATGATTTTAAAAGAATTCTTCTCTCCCTTGGAAGTGCCCACTAGAAGCCTCCTTAGTAGCATCATTTGCATCAGCAAGCACTCGACCTAGAATCCCATAAACAACATGGAATTTAGCCACTTGGGGTCCAGTCCTCATTCCATCCCATAAGGCTAAGAAGGCAAAGAAAACTTCCCAACAATAGAAAGGAAATACATTGTTCGTACTCTTATTAAGACCCACCTATGAATGATATTTGAGAGTAGTGGTTGGCAATCTTTAATCTTATGCTTTTTGATATGCATTTGAGTTGAAGCACACCCCCAAGAAAACTGGATATTATTCACTTTAGTGTGTTGGATATGAGTAGAAACAAGTTAGTGAGAACATATATTGTGGATTGTTTTGTGCATTCTAAAGCAAAGAAAAAGCTTTTCAGTTGCGAGGAGGAATGGAATAGAGGAATATTTCATTAATGCAATGATACCATTTCACTTCCACAAATATGCAATGAGAAATATAATGTACCATGTGAGCATTGTTCCACTCACAAGAAAACTATATCGGAAAAAAAAAATACTTCCATAGTCATTATATTCAAATTTGTATGATTTCTTCCATGCTAAACTGCTAACAAACAACAAATGCAACAATCCTAAGAAATAGTAGATAAGGATAAGAAATTTGTAGATGAAATGACAATGATTAGGAAATTCGTAGGGGGCCTCAATAAGGACAATGATGTGTCTCTAATGTCGGGTCACCAAAACATCAATAACACCCTTGACTACAAGTTGCACAAAACTAAAGTTAGGTCAACAACAAGGCTCAAAGTTGTTACAACAAAAAACTCATTATTATCTCAACATGTCACTTACAGGAATAGAACTAGAGTGGAGAGGATAATGCTCCATCCCACAACCACTCAAGTTAGACCTAATTAACAAAGCTAAACTAAAGTTGTCAAGAAAATAAATCTATATCACCTCCCTAAAAGTGTTTCTCCAAACGTTAGTCCATGACTTACCTCACTTTCCTTTTATTCTGTCTCGATCCTCTCACAAAAAACAACTATTTATTACCATAGTGTGTGTGTAATTATGATAAAAAATAATCTAAGATGATTCAATATAACTTAGGATTTTTAAAGCAGTGGGAATTTTCAGTTAAATTTATTTTTATCTCTTGATGCTTCCATTATATATATATATATATATATATATATATATATATATATATATATATATATACAGAAGAACATGTGTTTCCTCCTAGGAGGTCACAGGTTCAAATCTAGAGGGGGGTAGGGTATGTACACCTCTGTAGAATTTAGCAATCAAATCATTGTGCAGAAGGGGATCCTTGTCCCATAAACAAGGATGCCTCATACACCAATTCAATGTCTGGCTTGGTCGTGACCTTAAAATTATATTATTATAATTATTATAACAACTAATTTAGAATGATTTAATATAACCTCAATTTTTTTAATTAGGGATAGATTTTCAATTAAATTTATTTTTATCCTTCTAGTGTTTTTCTTTGGTGGTTAATAGATAAAAGGTTATCATAAATCATATGTGTGTGTGTGTGTGTGTGTGTGATCCTCTTAGATTGAAGGTTATCAATATGACATGCACTATGGAGGAAAGGCCTGACACCGTAACTGATTGGATAACAGGATGGTGTCCAATGATATTGTTTAAGGGTGTGAAGTTCACTTACACTAGAGAAAGGATATCAGTGGTTATTAGAATAGCCTCACTCCAAAGCCATATCCCCTCTAGAGTTGCTCCAAAACTGCCCCACCCCAATGGAAGGAATTAGAGTCTCTTCCCAAGCTACCCCCCTTCATGGTTGTATTCTTCCTTCTCTAGTAGGTGGTTCCCATAATATATAGGGGTGGGGAAGGTATAATTGATAATGTCTTTTAGAGATCTATTTGGGATTTGGTGGTCTCAAGTTTTTTTTGTTCCCATTTTCTGCTCAAGCACTTGTCGGTTTTTGACATCTAGTACTACATGATATTCTCAAAATGGGGGGTGGTCGCTAACACTTGATAAAGGAATTAGTTACGACATTGATTATATGGATCAATCTTCTATAGTGCATGCAAAAAAAAGGAACCTCTTTTAAACACTTATGGTAAATCTCATATGACCAGAACTGGAAGAGATATTGTTTTTCTACTCCCATGTTCTTCCGAGGTTATATACATTAGTACTTTCTCTATTTTTCCATGATATATGTTCACATTTATTTTTTCAATTCCTTGCATAATCTTTCATCTACCAAAGCATATTGTACTCTTTCATTGGTCTAGAGAAACTTATGCTACACGTGTGCACACACGCACACACATAATTGTAATTTTTAATCCTATGAAGTAAAGAAATGCATACAAATTCTTAAGAAGAATAGAAATTAATCAATGGCTCATACACATAGTACATAAAGATTTATGTTGGGAACCCTTAATCGGGAAAAAAACATCCTTCCTTGGTGTAGCACCTCTCATCTCTTCATTGTATTAATTTAACCATTCACAATACAATATATACTGTATTTTAGGTATTTTGCAGCTACCAAAACCATAATCCATTAATATGGGACTAATTTATAAAACCAACATAAGGAAAACTGCTAAAATAGTGAAAACCGCTAAAATATAAAAAAACACCTAAAAAAATTGGGGACACTTCCATTAATCCAAAGGAATCACCTAATCAGGAGGGGCCAATCCTAGCCCCCCTGTGACCCCCCCTCACTCGACACACACGTACAACTTAAAATGATGGGATCATCAAATATGACACACTCCCCCCACACACACATGCAAAGAATATAACACATACCCAGCATTCTCCCACTTGTTGTTTTCTTTGCATACATGGGTTCATATGATTATATATTCAACAATCTAGGGAAGCAATGCCCATTTTTTCTCTACTTTCTTGGTGCTCACAAACTTTGTCAATGAATCTGCAACATTCTTCAAAGTGTCAACCTTCTCCAGCGACACCTTCTTGTCTTCAACCATGTCTCTCACAAAGTCATACTGAACATCAATATGTTGTCTTTGAATGATAAGATAGGTTATTTTCCAAGACGATTGCACTCTAACTATCACAATCTAATCTTATTGTTTATTGTACCAATCCAATACCTTAACACAATCTATGTAACCATATTGTTTCTTTGCTTGCATGAGTGGCTACCATGTATTCATCTTTTGTAGTTGAGAGTGCCACTATAGCCTATCTCTTTCTCATACAATTGATTTCTCATCCAAATAGATTAAACACATGCCCACTTTTATTTCTTCTGTGATCCGGATCTCTAGCCTAGTCTACGTAACCAAAACCATGTATTTCCAACACTCTATCCAATCCTAGTCTTCCTTGGTAGCACAATCCATAGCTATAAGTGCCATACAAATACCTGAAAATCCTCTTTATTATTGTCCAATGGACCTTCCTTGGTTTTGACATATACAAGCTCAAAACTCCCACTGCATGTGCAATGTTGAGTCTAGTACAGACCGTTGCATACATCAAAATAACAATCACACTAACATACAAAACATGGGACATGTCATATTCCTCTCCCTTTGTCTTGGGATACTGATCTGCATATAAATTTACACCTGTAGGAATATGAACCTTGACCGATTTACTTTCCTGCGTATTAAAACTCTACAATATCATCTCAAAATATTTTCTATGATTCAACCAAAGTTTTTTGTTTTCTCGATCTCTTTTAATATACATTCTCATAATGAAGTTAGCATCCCCGGGATCCTTCATGTCAAATTTGGAGGAGAGTTGTGATTTCACCTCCTTGATAACATCCATGTTGTTTCCTACCAGCAACATGACATTGACATACAATACTACATAAATGAAGTGATTACCAACCTCATTGGAATATACACAGTGATCATCCCTGCTTCTCACAAATCTCAATCCAAGGATGTATGTGTCAAACTTTCGGTACCATATCCTAGGTGATTTTTTCAGAGCATATAGTGATTTTTTTAGCTTACATACCAACTCTTTCTTTCCCTTCACTACAAATCCTTCTAGTTGTTTCATGTAGATTTCTTCTTCTAGATCCCCATGTAGGAATGGTGTCTTCACATCCATTTGTTATACTTCAAAACAAAACAAAAACAACAAATAAAATAAATCTAATAGAAGTTAACTTGGAAACAAGAGAAAAAATTTCAACAAAGTCAATTCTCGCTACCTGAGGATAAACTTTTGTTACTAAACGAGCTTTGTATTTCTCCACTTTACCTTTTGCATTCAACTTCTTCTTAAGCACCCATTTGCTACTAATGTCCTTTCTTCTAGTTGGAAAATCCACTAGATCCCATTCCTCATTCTTATCCAAGGAATCCATCTTTTCAACCATGGCCTTCTTCCAAAGTTTACTATCCCCTGAATTCATTGATTCTATGATAGTTTCGGGATCATCATCAGTAACAGATTACACAAAATTAGCACGAAAATTAGGTGGACTATACCTATTTGGTTTCCTTATTTCCCTCATTGATCTCCTCAATATTGGGCTATGGGGTTCTTCTTTTTCTGCTTCATCTTCTTCTATTCAGTCATATTTTGGATCATCCAACTCAAACTCTATTTTCTCTGATTCTTCTTCCTTAGTTGGAATTCCTATTTAGGAACATCTTTAACCTGTCTAAAAACAACATCTCGACTGTAAAAAATCTTCTTAGTTTCTAGGTTCCAAAGATTATAATCTTTCATACCATCTTTATAATCAATAAAGATACCATTTTCAACTTTAATATCTATATTACTCATATTTTCCTTTGGAACATGTACATAAGAATCACAACCAAACACTCTAATATGTTCACGAGAGGGTTTCTTACCAGTCCATACCTCATGCAGAGTTTTGTCCACTAACACTGATGAGGGTGATCTATTTACTAGGTAACATGCAGTATCCACTTCCTTTTCCCAAAATTCCATCCTAACTCGACACCATTGAGCATGCTCCTTACTTTTTCCATCAACATCATGTTCATCCTTTTTACAACCTCGTTCAGTTGAGTTGTGTATGGAGTAGTCTTCCACCTTGCTATATCGCACTTCTTATAGAACTCTTCAAATTCATTCCCGCATAATTCTCCACCATTATTTGTCCTTTACACCTTTATTTTATTATATGTTGATTTTCTACCAAAGCCTTAAACTCTTTAAATTTATCAAATACCTCACATTTCTTCCTAGGAAAATAAATCCGTGTGTTCGTTGAGAAATCCTCTATGAATGAAACATAATACATAAATTTACCTAGTGATGTAACACACACAAGTTTTAACACATCATTGTGTATCAATTCTAAGATCTCATTTGCTCTTGTAGCACCAAATGGGAATCTTACTCAATTTTGTTTACCATATATGCAATGTTCACAAAAATTAAAATCAAGGGTGCAATTAGACATACCTTCAACCATACCTTTACCATGCAGTGTTTGAAGGATTTTTTCTCCAATATGTCTCAGTCTTTTATGCCATAGAATGGCCTTCTTTCCGGGGATAATACAAATCTTTTCTTCTTTATTTCTCTTCTCTGGGTGAATAGAATTATTACACCCATCAATATAGGTACTTCCCAACAATTTGTACAGAGTTTCACACCGAACTCCCCTCATCAACACAGTTTCTCCTTGTGCCATTTTGCAAGTTCCCTTTCCTAATAAATTATCCACACATGCATCATCCAACTTACTTACAGATATTAGGATCATGGCTAGATCTGAAATGTGCAGAACTCTAGGGAAAGTTCTAATCATTCCATCTTTCAGCAATAACTCAACTCTTCCACATCCTATGATTTTGGTTGTTGATTCATCTCCTAGGAAGACATCACCACCATCATATTTTTCATATTCACAAAACCACTCACTGTGAGGATTCATATGAAATGATGCACCCGATTTGATCAACCATACATCATGATTTGCATGGGTACATGTAGATGCCAAGTAAATATCACCTCTTCTTGTGTGGAGGTTTTTGCCTCTGTGGAAGAGGCATCATCGAATTCCTTTTCTTTATCAACCTTCTTAGACCTGCAATATTTCTTATAATGCCCGACTTTACCACACTTCTAGAATTTCCTCAAATATTTTCTTGAAGATTTAGATCTCCCCTCCGAAGAATTATTTTTTTATTCCTATCTTGGAGATGACCTCTTACAAATAAAACATATATGTTCTAACTATCCATGTTTTTTTGTCTCACTGTAACATCCCTCTCTTACGCCCTCTGAGCAGACTTATTCTTTAAGGATACTTGCTTGCAAGTGATCCAAATTATTATACTATTGGTCGTTTGATTATGATCATGAGATACTATGGATATGATGATATGTTATTTTGTTGTATTTACATAGACAGGTGCTACTTACTGGGTCCTCTTGAGTGTGCAGGACTTTGGACATTGAGGATGCACAGGCATTGATGAAACCCCTTGGACTCTGGATCAAGTCAGGGAGAGGACTGTTGGGTTTGAATGTTATTGATGTGACACATGAACATATGATTAGATGTTATGATGATTGATTATTGTTGTTGACATGATTCGTTGATGTTGCAGGCTGACGATAGTTTGTCGACCAGACTCACATGTGGATTAGAGGTGTCATGCATGAAAACTAGAGACTTGAGGGAGAGGTGTGGGAGCAGCCCTACCACAACCTACTATCACTCCCACTGTGGCTCGAACTGTAGATTAACAATTACCTAGTTCGAGAAGACCCATGATGTCGTGAGGGCATACTGCGACAGTCGCTCACGATGATTCTAAGGTATGCGCAATAGGGGAGGGGCCTTGTTCCTTAGAGGCACTTAGTCTCCCACAAGATCACTTGGCGGAGTATTGACTCCAGGGATTTTTTATGTCTACCAAGTCAGTCAAGAGGCAAGTGGCACCCTTGGAGCACGTAGTGCGTCCTGAAGGGCACATCGCACAAGGAAAATGGAAAGAGACGAGTGGCACCCTTGGAGCACGTAGTGCATCCTGAAGAGCATGTCGCGCAAGGAAAATGGAAAGAGGCAAGTGGCACCCTTGGAGACCCTAATGCGTCCTGAAGGGCACGTCACGATTTTAACTGGTAAGTGAATAAACCTAGACAGCCTTAAAATGAATGATGTGATAAGGAAGATTTAAAAGCAATTTTTCCTAATAAAAATGTCGCCCAACCTAGTGAAATTAGAATCTAAGTCTAAGTAGAACATGTGGTGAAAAAAATAATAATAACCAATAAACATGTAACAAGAAGGGGGGGTAAAAATTCAAATTATTTATTAAAAACAAAATTTTAATGGAGGATTAAAATTTAAAAAG
>ML803350.1:260075-286038 GCA_009831015.1 Picea engelmannii | reverse complement strand
TAGTGAAATTAGAATCTAAGTCTAAGTAGAACATGTGGTGAAAAAAATAATAATAACCAATAAACATGTAACAAGAAGGGGGGGTAAAAATTCAAATTATTTATTAAAAACAAAATTTTAATGGAGGATTAAAATTTAAAAAGTGAAATGGTTGTATTATCTATTTTTGCTAATTTAATTTTAAATAAAAAGAAAAGGGGGTAATTGGTTGTTTCATCTACATTTGCTAAATTGATTTTTAGTTAAAAAGGAAAAAGGGGGAAACTTAAAAGAAACAGGAAACTCAAAGAAAAAGGGGAAACCTAAAGAAAAGGGGAAACATAAAGAAAAAAATGAATGTCTAACTTAGTAAGGAATCTTTCCTTTGGAACTTTCTAATTATGAACTCAACTAGGAATTAAGCAAGGCGTAAGTCATTTAAGAAAATTAAGTAAGCCATAAGTCATTTAAGAAGTGTATGAGAATATTGAGACACCTAGGAGCGTTTTTAGGAATGTTTTTAGGTGGATGAGGGAAATAGGAGTAATTAATTAATTAATAAAATTAATTTTCTAGTGCAGCTAGGGGATTGGGTGACATGTGTACGGGGGAGGTTTTCCTAATTAAAATTAATGAAAAAGGAATTTAATGAGAATTTGGGAAACTGATTACTTAAAAACTCTATAAAAAGGATGGATGAGGAGTATGGATCTCATATTTATGCGTAACGTTATGCTGCTGAATTTTTGTCTTGACTGAACTTCTCTTGTGGGAGTTGGGATACCCAGCTCGGGTAACGAGTGGTAACTCGACCTTGCGAGGCGCGCTGGGTGCTAGCAATTCTCTGGTATTGTGTGTGTGGCCCCTTTGCGGCTCGGGGGGCTCAGGGGGAAGAAGAGTAGCCCTAGCGTTGGATAGGAGGTACCGGTGAGGTCACATCGGATGGCAAGCGGGAGATGGACAGAGCACGTGTGTGATAGAAACCACGGAACATTCGCGTTGGGCTAAGGTACGCTGGTTTAAGTTGCTACTTGCAATGAAATTTAAATTACACATGTTATTTCTCTGTGTGGGTTTATTGATTATTATGAAGAGATTGTGTTTTTATATTATTTTCCTTATCCCTTTAGTCATCAGTCTGTGCCTGAGCAGTCGGCTAGGAGCCGAATCAATGGTCATCACTTCGGTGTTTAAATACCTATAGATTCAAATGCCCTGCATTTTTGTGCATGGATGATGAGTGAAGGATAAATTTTTCCCAATTGTCTATCCCTTACTTATCTCTGCGTTTGATTGATTCATGGCTGAATGATTTGTCTTTGCGCCTTCTTGTGAACGAGTACCTCTGCATTTGATTGCTTAAACTCTGAAAACCCTTGTGTTTCCTTGAAAGATTATCCCTGCATTTCCTTGATTGATTACCTTTGCATTTCCTTGAAAGATCAACTCTACGTTTCTTTTTTTTTTGGGTAAAATCTCAACGTTGAATGGTAAATTCTCTGCGTTTCTTTTTATGACAATTCCTAACATTTTTTATCATTCCCATCAGAGATATTATCATTCTCGTTTCCTTACAGCGAATTTAAAATTTCTTTATCATTGACTATGATGTACACATCTATTGACTGCGATTTAATATGTAATAACAACGTTTTTAATATACATGGACTATGAAATTACCCATATAGACTGCGATTTGGTATACACCTTTGTTGCCATATATATTTTAGACTGCGAGTTAGATATGGTAATATCTTTGCATAGCGATTTAAGCTGTAATATCTGGTAATGCTTAAACTGCGTTTTAAACTGTACTATCTGGCAATATCCTTAAATGGCGATTTGAACTGTAAATATCTGGAATGTTTAAACAGCGTTCTAAACTGTAATGTCTGGTAATATCTTTAAACTTTAATATCTGGCAGTATCTGGTAATGTTTCAATAGCGATTTATGTCTAGTAATATCTTTAGAATGCATTTTTTTATTGCAATATTATTAGACTGCCTTTTTAATTGCAACATCATGAGACTGCCAGGATGATTGCAATATCTTTATGCTGCAATTTTGGGTTGGTTATTTTACTTCCATTCGATGCCCTTTGTGTTGCGATTGATGGCTTTTTCTCCACCAATTCGTGCTTCTAATTGCCCGCAAAAACATGGTTTTTAATGTTGCATTTTATTAGAACCTTACTCGCGTTGATTCTGGCATTTTACCCAGCATACCCACTGTTGTTTTCCTTGGCACATTACACCAAATCTACACCACGAATTTAATGGCACAATGCACATTCTTACTCCACAAATTTAATGGCAAATGCACGGTTCTTACTCCACGAATTTATTGGCAAATGCACAGTACTTACTCCACGAATTTAATGGCACAAAGCACCACCTTTACTGCACGATTTACCCATCTCTTTGATTGGAAGGTCTCTGTGTTTTTTTTTTAATATATGTTAATCTCAGCGTTTTAAAATAGTGACTGTGATTTTACCTGTAGTGACTGTATTCATGCACATGCAAGATCGTATTTACATGTTAATTTCTGGAATTGTAAGAACTGACCTGTAGGAACTTTTGATCACTAATGGGCACTGCACAAGCCTCTACAAATTCAGAAGAATTAGGCCGACTATATCCAGAATTCATTGCCTTCTTCTCGGCTCCATGCAAATCGACCATCCCTTGTCCAAGTTCATACACCGTTTCTGATTTGGCATGCATTATGTTTCCTATGTTAACGCTATTAGTTATAAACAGAGAATTATTTCCACCTTCTTTGGTTGAAAGTGAGGAGTGGACTTGTTGATCCTGACTATTTACACTAGTATTTACTCTCTTGTCACTTCCAAAATTGAGCAGTTTTGAAATGCATCTAAACTGCTAGCAATCAGCCCACTTAAACGGATACTATTATCTCCTGCAATCAAGTCTTGACCCTGTGATCCAGAAGGGTGATTACCAATATCAAAGGACCCTAATGAATCAGCCTAATGGAAAGAAACAAAAATATTTTCAGAGGATGCCTTTTTAGCAAACAAAGTCTTCCACCATTTAAAATACACAATTGAAATATGTCCACAAAAATATTAGTAGGGGATGTGAATACCCATTAGAGCTCGTTAGCTTGGTTCTCTTCTATTGGATGTGAACCCATTTTCAGGTCTTCTGTACAAGGTGCCTCCTCAGGGATTGAGGCACTTAGAGCAACCCTCTACATACAGAATAAGCACTTTCACAATCACTGAAAAAGAAATTAAACCATGCACAACAGACCTCTTTTTGGAGCTGTCTTGATTTTAGCTTTCCTAATTATAGATCGAAGAGATAGAAACACTAAAAGATAGTAATATTTGGTTAATGTCTCTGACACCTATAAAAAGAAGCAATATAATTAATATTGTTGTATGAAAGCATATTTATTTTCTATAGATGACCGTTTATTTATTTTCTATAGATGACTATATATATATATATAGAGATGACAGCGTATTTATCTTCTATGTGAATGACAGCGTGAGTATATATATAGATGACAACGAATTCATTATAATAGACAGCGAGTTACATATAAAAGACAACATCTTCATGTTTAGGCAACGATTTTATTGAACAGAGATTTCATTAGACAACGAACTTATCTATTGATAGACATAGCCTTTATACTTTTTATAGACAACACGTCATCTATTTATTAGACAGCCAACTAATGTATTCAGCGGGCAGCAAAAATATTTTGTTAGATAACGATGTGTTGAGACAAAGATATATATGACTAATTCCTTCATTTACCACAGCGAATATTAATGGACCAAAATATTATTATGGGACAACGATATCGTTGTTAGATAATAGGTCACATTTATGATAACATGTATGGTCACATTACGATAACATTTATGGTCACATTTAGGTTAATAGTAACATTTATAATAGTTCACTCCTTCGCACTTAGACATCATGCTTAACAAATAATTGTTTTGGTTTGTTGGCGAAGTCGTTTAATAGCTTGCGCAATTTTAATTTGAGTGATGTCATCTTGTGTCTTGTCGGCTTGTTGCTTGGGTGCAGGTGTATAGTCTTCTTGTCAGTTAATTTGGTCTCCTAGGGCATTGGATTTTTCTGGGGTTATTGGTTTAGAAGTGTTATGTTGCGCCATGGTTACTGTCACGCCTATCTCCTTGTGATGGCAGGATTCCTGATGAGGGGATCATTGCATCCCCCGACGTATAGATGCGAATGATAACCTGACCGGAGTCTTGTGCTTCCCTATGTGGGCGTTTGTTCATTGTAATCGATGTTGGTATGTGGTTTTGTAACGCCTTAATGCGTTTGGTTTTGCGCGCCGCAGAGGTTTCTATATACTGGTCGTCAAGTCATTGTGTCGGGTTGTTGAGGTTGTTCTTTAGCTTGTAGGCATTGTTTTGCTTGTGTCGGGCGGGTAGTCGTTTTTATCTGTCTTTTGATTATTGCATGTTTCGTTCAGTTGCATGATGTGCAAGTACGTTGAGTTGGTGTTGTCTGTTGCTTGATCTGTGTGCATTGTGTTTGTCATCAAGTTGTGTTGTTTAACTGTTGTCGTTGTTGTCTTCCTGCTGTAAAAATAAAATAAAATTGCACTTGCTTGCGTCACTTGTAGTCATAACGACGGGATCATTACACTCATATCTTTTGAAAACACAGATAAAACTACACCCTCATATCTTTCAGTAACTCAGATGAAACTACACCCTCATACTTCAATGCAAATTGAGTGGTACTACCAATTTCTACAACCAAATTATCCTAGGAGTCTGGAAAAGAACATAACAGAACATACAGCCTGAGTGGGCCTAATGGTTAAGAACATGTGTTTCCTCTTAAGAGGTCACAGGTTCAAATGCAAAGGGGGGTAGGGTATGTATACCTCCGTAGACTTTACCAGTCAAATCGTTGGGCAGAGGGGGGTCCCTTGTCCCACAAACAAGGGGGTCTCATACACCAATTTGGTGTGTTGGCTTGGCCGTGACCTTAAAAATAGATTATTATTATTATTATTAATAAAATTATTTTCTTCTATAAGCTTAATATCAACAGAGACAAGTTGACTTACTAGAGTATTGAATGAATTTAGATGCTTTGTCATATAATCTCCATATTCCATCCTAAGATGATACAACATTTTTTTAAGCAACAACTTGTTTATCAAGGACTTTGACTAATACAAATTCCCTAACTTTTCCCATAGTTCCTTGGTAGTATATTCTCTTGATGCATTTAGTGACATCGAATCTCTAAGTAGAGTTGAATCGCACTCCTTGCTCTTATATCTAGCTTCTCCTAATATTCTTTCGACATACTAATAGATTGAGTACCAGTAGGTTGTTTACCAATATGTTGTGTACCAGGATCCACAATGATCCATTGTTCTTTGCCTACAAGAACGTCCTCCATCTTGATATTCCATAGCTCAAATCTTTGACCAAACTTCTCAATATCGAATCTAGAATTGCTCGTCATTCTCTTTCAACACAGGAATCACCACTACAAACCTCGCACTTAACTCAAGGTTATCACAAACCCAAGATAAACTTGATCTATCAAGATCGAGTCAAACCCTCAACAACAAAGTCGTCCCCCTGAAGCCAAAAAACATGCTCTGATAAGTTTTAAACATGTGAAGTAAAGCAATGCATACATATTATTAAGAAAAATCATAAATTAATCAATGGCTCATACAAATAGTACACAAAGATTTATGTTGAAAACCCTTAACCAGGAGAAAACCATCATTCCTTGGTGTTGCACCTCTCAACTCTTCATTGTATTCATTTCACCATTCACCATTCACAATAAAATATATTCAATATTTCAGGTGTTCCACAGCTACCAAAACCCTAATTCCTTAATCCGAGATTAATTTAGAAAACTGCTAAAAATAACAAAAACCACCCAAAAAAACATTTTGGGGTGTTGCCCCTAACCCTAATAGCTACAAGATAGTGCCTGAAGCCGAAGGTTTCGCCTAAGTAAAAGGGGGAAATCCTTCTCCCCCTCGAAACAAGTACACCATCAAGTGACAGGATCGTCAAACCTTGTCATCAAATTTGACCCCTCCCCAACCCCCCGCCCGCCATACACATGAAAAGAATATAACACATACCCAATAGTAACGAGCTTCAACATAATTAATCTTGCATTATTTGCTTATATATATATATATATATATATATATATATAATCGTAACGAGCTTCGACATAATTATGCTTAAGTTCTTTGCTTAAATAAAATATTATAAGAAATCCATCCATGAGTGTAAATAAGAGTGATACAGGGACATACCAGTGAGTGGTAGTGACTACGACCACTCTCTAATTCTCTCCAAAGAATGCCAAGGGTAATCCACAGAAATGGAAATACACGTATAGGACCCAACACACTATTTAACAGGTGTCAATGCCATATCTATAGGTGGCATTTAAGGCAACCATATGATTCCAAGCAAGGATAATAATAAGGGGAAACAATGGAAAGCACATGGATTTAAAAGAAGAAGTAGAAAATTATGTAGATAGAGTGAAATCTTCTTATGATTTAATCCTCCGCAAAGGATCTGTAAATAAGAGCCAAATTTTGGGAGAGAATGCATCATGTATTACGATTTTCAACCCATGTACGGTTAATGACAATGAACAATGTAGGAATTTGTATAGTTTCCAGTGTAGTATCAATGCAACCTTTATTTCTCATCATAGGAGAAGTTACATCGACTACAAGCAACTTACATGATTGTGTTTGAAAGTAAGTATGAAAATATTATTTGCTCTTTGAAATTGGATATTGTGTTCCATAAAGTTTTCTCTATTTATAATCGGTAAATTGGTACCAATCCTGGTGTTTGACCGAATGGTATCTGTTACCACATCCAATTTATTCATATTTTCACTTCAACTAGGATCCGATAAATCCAATAGAAGTTATGTTCCTCTGAATACTATGGTTGTGACAACATTATATGTATTTATTCAATCCCTCAAGCACAACATCCCTATGAATGTGTAACTCTTGGGGTTTCATTAAGAGGAAATATTATGAGGCCCCTAATACCAATTTGTATGTTCTGCTTCTCCTCTTTTACATATATCAAAGAGAGAATTTTGGAAGATTGTTAAATATGAAGGTATGGCATTGGTCTTGATGTATTTAAGTAGAAGCAATTGTTTTGAGATTATGTATGTTATGAATTATTAAACTGGATAATTGATGATGATGCTGTCGAATTTTTAAAAAACTAAAATTGGCCTGAGGATGAGATATGCAACCATTATAGTAGTAGGACGAAGCACATAAAACAATCACAAACATGGGCATGCCTCCAACATGGGCATCGTTTGAGGACTCTTTATTTACCTCACCATATAAAATAACTATGCTTTCCTATTTGTCTGTAAGGAAGGCTAGGCTAGTCGGATTTACCCAAATCCAATATGACAGTGAGATGTCCCATGCAGAGCAGTGTCTAATAGAATGGATTATTAGAACAATACCCATTCCCCACTATTTGTAATAGGTCATGGGCATTATAAATTCTAGAGGTGGCAAGAAAAATATGATAAGATCGGATATGGTAAATCCTCAAGGCAGCAAGAAAAATCAGATCGGATATGGTAAATCCTCAAGGGTAGAAAGAGGAATCAAAATGGATTGGATCATAGGGACAACTTGATCTTGCAAGTGCTAGATTATAGACATATGGCAAGATAGGTGGAACATGCCAAATCAGTAGAAAACTTGAAATCTTTAACTACCTAGATTTTATAGGTGATGGGTTTTGAAAACTGCCAAAACATTTTACGATGGGTTTCATAAGCAGGTCTATATGGCTATTGGAACATACCTTTGATAGACTTAAAGTCAAAAGGAAAATAGGTGGACAAAATCTAATGGATTTCTTAACAAGCACAAATGGGGGGTTTCATAGGGCATGGAGAATTGCCATGTGGCATATTTTCATATGCCCTCAACAGACGACGAAAGATCATATAGAACCATCCCTTAAAGAACGCCATTGACGTAATTAATAAATATATGTTATTTAATTAATTTTAAAATATATATATTTTAAGCATATTTAATATAAAATCCTTTTTCCATAGTCTAAACGTTCTACTTTTTGGCTCTTTTCCAAGCATATTTTCCAATCTATTTTTCCCGAAATCCTATAAGAAATTGTTGGAACTGCAAGTTTGAGTCGTTGATTTTATATAATCCGAATTCCCCGGGTGTTTNTTTTTCCATAGTCTAAACGTTCTACTTTTTGGCTCTTTTCCAAGCATATTTTCCAATCTATTTTTCCCGAAATCCTATAAGAAATTGTTGGAACTGCAAGTTTGAGTCGTTGATTTTATATAATCCGAATTCCCCGGGTGTTTTTCATGACGCTGAATCCATTTATGCATTCAAAAATGCAATTTATATGAAAGAAAATTCTAATTTCACCCACATTTTTATCGTCGGATTCTAGCTAAAATGCCAAAAAGTAGAACATTTAAACAACACCAAAGAAATTATTTATATAATATTTTCCAATTTGTATATTTTTTAGTAATAATAATAATAATATCGTTTTAAAAGTTTTCGCATGAACATAACTATATAATATGTATTATAATTTGAATGTTTAAATAAAAATGAAGATATTTTAAGATAGAAAGATAAAAGTAAATATGGATTTGGATTTTACATGTGTTCGTCCACTTTAATCATCACTCAATCATGTTTTCACTTTTATTTTATTTTTAATTAATAAATATTTTCTCAAAATCAAAAGAATATTATTTTTTCAAATCTTCTTTGAATATTTCAAACCTTCAAAGCCACCACTCCATTATATTGTATGTTTCTTTAACATTGTTAGTTGTGCATATTTAACCTAAAAGTCTTTATTGATTAGGGCATTCTTTAATTTGTGCAAATTTCTAATAATAAATATCCATCGGCATGTAGTTGTGCTATTTATTAGAATTTTGGGTGGGTGTGCTTTGGCTATGAGTTGGATTCCCTCTTAACTCTCTTGTTTCATTAATTGGTGCAAGATTCTAATATTAAATTTCAAGCCACGTACATTTGTGATAATCATTAAAATTTGGGGATGGTGTGTTTTGGGCCATGAGGAAGGAAGTCCTTAAATATTTCGTTGCCCATTGTGTTCAATGTCATCAATTTCAAAATTGTTTTTGCCAGCAAGTTGGTTATGTTGTTCATGAGTGTTGTTAAAGGCATTATAGCTCATCACCTCTTCCTCCCCTAGAGTGACCAATTTCATCATCTAGGTTTTATCATCTATGAGGTTGAAAAACCCACCAATCCTGAGGGTAACCACTGTAGGAGCCCATTATTACTAAACCTAAAAAAATGTTTGTATAATTTTCGGTGTCAACTTATAATTACCACACCATCCACCTACTATCACACTTAAAATACATTGAGAGTATAATAGATTATCATCCTAATTTAATATTTGTTTGAAGCTTACTAGGGGATCTAAACCCACGTCATATATAGAAAATGTGATTACCCTTGCATCCAACCTCATTGCTTCATTGGCCTTCTTGTCGGTGTCTTCATTATTTTCCCTATAGATATGTTAAAATTTTATATATTTTTAAGACGCTATGCAAGATCCTTAGCTCTTGGAATCAGTGATCTCCAAGAAATGTTCATATACGCAAATGATCCTTCCAACCATGACACCACCAACATGGAATCACCATGCATTATGAACTCCCTAGCATTATGTCAAAATGGCAGAGACATCATTGTAAATGTTGCATGCATTCTATCATAGTTATTTGATCATTTTCCAAGCCCATCTCTAAATGAGGAAGCCTTGTTTTTATCCAAACTAAATTTTGATTTTCATCTTTGATTCAACCCTTGGTATGCTCAAATACCATGTTGATATTTCACCACTTCAACCTAGCACCCGACAATTAGCTCAAAATAAAATCACTTTATCTACTAAAATCATAGCTGAGTAATCAACTAAACATCCAGTGGAAGCATAAACTAGGGAACCAAAATATCACACACAAGACATCAATATTTTTGGGTAAACTACCCCTAGAAAAACCCTTGAGGGAAAACTAGTTCCAAGATGCTTTTATTAAGGCCAAATCAGGGCTTCCATAATAGGGAAAATGGCCCACTAAGAGAATATACACTGCATACAAACCTGGCAATGCATGTGTTGTTGTACTACCCTATACTAGCATGTTTCCCAATGTGTACGTGATTCTCCCTTAACCGAACTGTGTACATACATGGCTGTCTCCGTTTTGACTTTCGTACATGTATTAAAAACCCGTACAGACACTTTCGTACAGTGTTGTGCTTCACTCTGGATTCTATACTTTGAAACCCACCTATGGCTGCCTCTGCTCTCTCTCTTGCTTGACCTGCATGATCTCTAGATGGAAGTTTGTCTCCATCTATCCAAGATATTGAATCAGAGTCCTTCATGATCCAACCCTCTATGCATCAAGACTTGACCTAATCTCTAGATGGAAGTCCATCTCCACCTATCCAAGACCTCCTTGAATCAAAGTTATCCAGGAGGATCTTGGTGGCCACCCACCTTTTCCAACTGGCTCAAAACAAGTTTTTGGCAACTTACTATTTTTAGTAGTTTTTCGGTTCCTGAACTTCTAGGGCCATTTTGAGGGCCTAAACATCGCTTTTCCGCGATCGGGCACCTCAATGTTAGTTGAAGGCTCTGATTGAGCCCCCTAAATAAAGCTCCTTGTCAATACCTTTCCAACAAGCTATCGTGCTCTCAAAATGGAGATGGTATGCAAAAGTTACGACCCCAAGAAGTTTATGTACTAACTTACCCCAATGGGGCCCACATGACTTTTGGCACTTCATCTCCTAGGGTTATGTTTTTGGATGTCTATGGTTTTGGCATTCATGTTTATTATAAAAATCCATTCAGAGCCTCATTGTACTCATCTTCTTTTGAATGAGCATAGCCGACACATCACTTCTCAGAGATAGGTTGTCACCATTATAACAAGCTTGTTTTCAGTCTACATTTTACAATTTTAGTATATTTCTTATTTTATAGAAGTCAAGTTTTACTGTATCTTTGTTATTGTTCACTGTTTCTTTGTGTTAGTTTTATAAATATGTGGTTTCATTTCGTTCTTCTCCTAAATCTGGATCACAAAGTCCTTCTTGATCCAATCCTTGATCTTGGCATCTCACCAAAGATCCTCAACTTGGTCTCTCACCAAGTGACTTCCTCCTGAAGTATCTTTCTCCTCTCACATAGACATCCTTTTATAATCATGAGTTTACCCTATATCCAAAACCCTAGATCTCCAAAGTGATCAAAGGCTAAGATCTAATCTCACCTTCACTTTAGATCTAACGGCTAGGAATTAATTTAACTTTCACTTAAGTTACTAACTCATGTCAACTTTAAAAGGTCATTCACTTTAATAATCACTTTAATAAAGTAAAACTCCTAATTCATGATGACTTCCACATGTTAAACACAAGCCAATGCGGAAGTACCTGTCTGGTGCTACCACTAACATCAAAACTTTGTCTTAGCGAGGAAGGTACTTCTCCCACTCAGAATTGGCTCTGTCTTCACTACCATATCTGCTACCATGGATACTCTACAATCCACATGATTGGTTGCTCCCTCTAACACAGAAGCTATCCCTTCCATCTCGCTCTAACCCATCTCTAAAGACTCACTCTCTGAAGACTCATTGCCTCTGAACATGCTACTAGAAGCCTCTTTCTCCTGAGCATCCTGCATGGTCATCTCATACCATGACTCATTTATGATAGGCTTGGAAATTTTCTCCTTCCCACTTGAACCTGAAGGGTAACTCTCTCTAAGATGCTCAACCTTCGGAGCCTCTCACTCCTTGTTCTTTTTCACTGAAATTGATCCATGATCTAAGATTCCCTTAGATCCTTTTACAGGCTCCCATCCTAGGATAATGGTTCACCTAATCAATCTCCCTTGTTGCCCCTTTGCTCCTTTCCTCAAACCCTTCCCTACACACTTGTTTGCTCCATCTATGAGGCATTGACTCAAATAGATCTGTCATCCTCTGGTCTATGAAAGAACATCCTTCTTCACCCATATGAGATCCCTTTGAGTCATTGTCCTTCGTGGCTCAAGAATTTGAGCAAAATTTCGTCTTTCCTCCAAAGTGGAAGACACAGGCACATGAGCAAAAGTCCTTCTCTACTCATATGTGCTCTCATGTGGCTCACATCTCTAGATGGAAATCCTTCTCCACCTATATGAGATCTCCTTGTTGATTGCTTAACCTCCTTCCACTTCCTAGCAAACCACCTAAGATGATACCCTATTGAAGCTACCTATGTACTTTCGTACAATGCTAGGCTTCACTATTGCTTCTATCCTCTGAAAACCACCTACGGCTACCTCTTCTCTCTCTCATGCTTGACCTACATGATCTATAGATGGAAGACTGTCTCCACCTATCCAAGATCTTGAATCACATTCCTTCATGATCCAACCCTCTTTGCATCAACACTTGACCTAATCTCTAGATGGAAGTCTTTCTCTACCTATATGAGAACTCCTTGAATCAAAGTCCTTCTTTATCCAAGCTGGATCTTGGCATCTCACCAAAGATCTCAACCTTAGTGTCTCACCAAAGGTCCCTTGCTCTTGGCATCTCACCAAGAGTCTCTCCATCTTGGCATCTCACCAAAGATCCTCACCTTGGTCTCTCACCAAGTGACTTCCTCCTATAGTATCTTTCTCCTCTCACATAGGCTTCCTTTTGTAATCATGAGTTTACCCTAAATCCAAAACCCCAGATCTCCAAAGTGATCAAAAGCTAAGATCTAATCTCATGTTCACTTTAGATCTAATGGGTAGGACTTAAGTTACTAACTCATTTTAACTCTAAAAGGTCATTCACTTTAATAATCACTTTACTAAAGTGAAACTCCTAAGTCCTGAGCATTTCCACATGCTAAACAAGGGCCAATGCTGAAGATTGCATGTTTGATGCTACCACTAACATCAACACTAAACTTCCCCAACTCCACACTTGCCCAAGTTAGCAAGTGAAGCCCCATCAAAAAAAACCCAAATGTTCGAGATAATGAGAATTGATAAGAGAAATGAGCTGATGTACCTTGGATTTCACTAGAGCCTTGTAATGATACAAGTGTGTTGAATGTTGAAAGATATTTGAGTCGTCATGCACAAACAATATTTTATTATGGTGTTATTCTTATTGATTAAATCCCACACGACAATCATTGATAGGGAATGAAATTTAATCCTAACAACCTAATTTTATAGCCATGAATCAAATGCCACTTGTACCAATTCATCTTTCCTCCTCTATCCTCGTATATATGTAGGATTTAAAATATATTTTAATCATATAAAATAAAATTATGGTATATATATTTTATTTTTACAATTTTAAAATTAAAATATAAAAATAAAAGTCAATCAACTAATTCTCAAACTACTTCTTCTTTAAAAAAATTGATATCATGTGATTTGTGATGACATTTGGAAAAAAATAAAATTAAATGTATATTATTATTTTAATGATTTAATATATGAATGATAAATTTTATTGTCATTATAAATTTTATATTAAAATTAGTAAAATATCATTTTAGAAAATTCAAATTATATTAAATTATAAATGATGGTTAACGTCTATCGAGAGCAAATTTGGTCAGACCTTAAGAAAGTTGAGGAAATTACCTAGGTTTCTTCATAATAATATTTTTGTGCTCAAAACTATTTAAGAGAAGCATTCCTAAATCACAATAGTTTTGATGAGTGAAAAGGTTAGGAAGGTTGATATTGTAACAAATATTTTGAAATTGTGATCTAATATGGATGTATCCATGACAATTTAAGATAAATGCTTTTCATCTTCAACCCTCTCAGTGTCACAAAGATAACAAATTATTTTTACTCGTGACATTTTAAAATTTATTGAACACCTTGTTCCACTATGGATCTCATAAGAGTTTCTCTTTATTTTGGTAATATTTATTTTCTTATTTACACTGGTCAAAATGGAGAGATACTTTTGATCTTTTAGATTAAGGTTGATCACCTCCTTATAGTATCTTATTTTTATTTTATCCTCTAATTCTTTATTCCACCACAATTTCTCCTTAAATTTAGATGCAATAATATACTTAATATTATCACTATTCTATACAGTGACCTCTTCCTTTATACCCCAATGATTTAGCAAAGACTTGGCATCTTTATGCCAACCTTTCTTGATCCACAAGTGTTTTTTATTGGAGTTTAAAAAAATTTTGGGAAGCCTCTTGTCTTCCATGTTATTTACCTTGGGCTTGTACATTAGGTAACTAGTCATAGCCATGCTCTCGATGGGGGAAATATCCGCTTCTATGAGGAGGATAGGATAGGTTGTATTGCCTTTAATTTGGAGATTATAAGTTATAAAACACTTTTGGATTTTCTCTATATTTCTCCATGATTATCTAGAGATGTTGCAACCCCAAACTTCACAACAATATAAGATCACAGAATGACGAGAGTCTAAAAGAGGAGTTTCTTCTTATCTCATTTCCAAATGTCTTCTAATTTACAATTGTTTTCAAGCCTATAATTATCTTTCCACCCTCCATTATTCATTTTCTCAATGTTATAGTTCTAATCGAGTTTGTGATGACAATCGATTCTGATATATTTGTATGAAGTCACTTCCTCCAAGTTGTTGTTGTCATACATGAAAGTAGCGTAAGTGATCTTTTTGGATTTAATGACCGTAACCTTCATTTGTCACTGTTACCAGTGATACCTATACTACAATAGAAATATTTGAGAATTCTTAGTTGTTTGTCAAGATCATACAAAATCCTCACCATAAGAACAATATCATCATCATAAAGGAGTATGATGACTATACCAACTAGAGTCAATCCAAGACAACCTGCTTCTTCCAAACGATCCTCTAACGTGTCAATGTATATGGAAAAAAGGGTAGGGGACAAGGGACAACCTCAATTAACTCCTATATTACAATAAATTTCTTTCGACCATCCCTTGGTATTCCTAAACTAGGAAATAACATTCATGTACAACCCTATCACAACAAATCTCATCTCAAAAGGAACGTTTATCTCCTCTAGCTTATTCCAAAAGTTAGTCCTGGGCATTGCATCTAAATCTTTTCTAAATTCAACGAAACAACATAGGAGATTAGTTTTATTATTGTGACACTCATTTGCAATGATCCTAAGTGTAACAAGGTTGTCCACGGTTGAATGATAGCTCATAAATTTGGCATGGCCTTCACCTCTTTTTCCATGTTTTCCTAGCAACAAATTGATCTTTTTTGCAAAAGAATTCCAAAATGGGGCTAATCATAATGGTCCTATAATTATAGGGATTGTTTTTATCCCCACTTTTATAAACATGTACAATGAGGCTTTGAGTTCAAGGTTTAGGGAAGCCCTTCTTGACTATTAAATTGAAGAGCTTGCAGATGTGAGGATGATGATAGACCCTCCAATTTTAAAAATGTATACTTGGTAGTCTTGTATAGAAAAAAAATTGTTCCTCTATAGAAAGGGTTTGAATGTTGTCCACGACATCATGAGATTCGTAAATATTTTTAAGATAGGAATTCCAATCCCTCAAATGAGTCATAATGTTTTATTTAGTTTTACAAGTCAAAATTTGTCTCCAAAATTTCTTAGGATCTAGCTTAGATAGGTGCAAACGCTTCTCTTTCTTCTTATTTATATGGTACATTTCTTCCATTTAATTAAGGCTTTGTACCTATTTATCTTGTTAAATTTTGAGGACACATAGAGCACCCCTGATGGTTTTTCTAGCAATATTACATTCTTTATCATACCAAGGGTTGGTCATTCTATTTTTATTTTTACACATCATCTCAATAGAAAACTTATTAATGGAAGTAGAGAGGGTTGTCATGAAAATATGATAGAGGTATTCAATATTTTCATTATTTGATACAAAATTTAATTCATTATTTAAATCATTTAAAAAAATATCATCTTTATCTTTGGCGAAGATTAAGGGGTTTGGGTTATCATACTTATTTTCAATGCGTCTTTTGTGCATGACAAAGTTTAGAGTTAGGGTTAAAGGTCTATGATTAGAGTTGGGCTCATGGTCATTTAGGATGTTAAGATTTACTATTTGATTATATACAGGGATATCGAATATCATATAATCTATGACACTACTGCCAAGCCCATGAATACAAGTCATTCAATTGAATTTTTGCCTCTTCATTAGACCATTGCAAATTATTAGATCTTGAGAAATGTAGAGTTTAATGAGTTTGATACCAAGCAATACATGTAATATTGATAGATTTATATTTTTGTGAACAATAAATATTTCAAACCATTATAACATATGACTTTCCATGGATTTTCTTGATATAATAATAACCCCTTGTTTGTGGTTGGATTTTTCCATTTAAGATACAAATTTCTTACCAGAGAAAATAAACTTTAAAACACTTTTGACAATAATTAAAGAA
This sequence comes from Picea engelmannii, assembly GCA_009831015.1. NCBI lineage: Eukaryota > Viridiplantae > Streptophyta > Pinopsida > Pinales > Pinaceae > Picea > Picea engelmannii. The sequence continues at coordinate 269,489 of ML803350.1, read as the reverse complement.
CAAGCTACATGCTTCACCAAAATTTTAAATTTATATGCATGTAAGTGTTCTTAATATGACTACTTTGAAACATAGAACACTATTTGAGCAAAGCTTTGTCCTGACACTGAAAATTACTCTTCTTGTAGGGAGGGATTTCAACCATATTGTAAGGTATCCCCTTCACTTTCTAAATCATCTCCTTTTTTAACCTCCAGAGGAGAGTTCTCTGGCAATAGGAGGGAGAACACATCTGAACAAAAAAATAAAAGATAAAGAGGTATTCACACAAGGTACCTTGGAAACTAGGTGTTAATGTGGTTCATTTGATATTTTACCTCTATAATGTTCTTTTAAAACACAAGGGCAATTTTTCTTTGTTTTGAATGGTATTCTATGGAGAGTTAATGGACCAATGTAAATCAAAATAGTTCTCACCATTCTTTCAATCAATAATGGATCAATATAAACCCAAATAGTTCTCATCATCCTTTTAATCCATAATGGATCAATGTAAAACCAAATATTTCTCATCATCATTTTCAATTTCTAATTGGTGCATACTTATTGAATCTCAAAAGTCACCATGAAATAAAAATGTATTTTTGTTTTCTTTGCATTCACAACGTGGGTGTGTAAAGGTGAAGATGGAAAATAACCAATTTTGATAGATGCATGTGTTGATTGTATTAGTAGACATTGTGAGGGAGGAATATACACATCGTTGTCATAAAAAAATGGTGTTATATTGATAGTCATTGGAATCTATTATAAAACATAATCCACGATTCCATATGTAGCATATTTCTTAAAAAAATAAAAATGTTGTCACTAAGACTTTCTATACAAGGTTGTGTTACTTCAAAGCCGCAATCCATATTTTTTGAGCCAAGTAGATATGAATAATAAGCACGAATTGATCCATAAATGGTAGACTTACTGCCCATCCATCTTATCAACATAGATGTTTTGATTGTCTCTGTAGTCACTTTGTCCATTATGAGTTCAAATATTCTCAATCTCTTTTTAAATCTGGTTTCAAGACTTGGTTGATTAATCACTTGCTTATGGTACCTAGGGAAAATGCCCAATTGATTCAAGTTCACTTTTTCTTAATTGTTAGTGATGAAACAAACTCTACTAAATACAATAGTTTGGCCCAACATTCAACCATCACATATCTACCCAACCCATAATACAAGTAATTAATGATGCAACAAGCTTTGTTCTTGTTATCAAACATCATATCCATGAGGCATTAACAACATACATAATTTTTTAATCGAAATCCCATCCACATCTAGTTGTAGGTGGTAGTTAAATGTACACCCTAAAACATACGATTGCATTGTGCATTGGTGTTTTAGGCTCTAATATTCCAAAGCATTGGTTGTAGCATATGGTTTGAACAACACTCGAATGGATATGGTATACCATTGAACCATACAAGGTTGATTTGGGTTGTGGAATACCCCAATGACTCAAACAAGTTGAAACTACGTTGTAGCTACCAGCTAATGATTCCAATTCAAGGGAAATTGAGTTGTAGGATGTATCCAACAATCCAATTCAGGGAATTAACCACATACACATCTTGGAAAACACCTTGCACTAGTGCCCACTAGTGTGTAATGCCTAGACAAGTAAATGAGTGTTGTAGGGAGAAAAAAGAGTGGTATAGGGGGTGAATACAAATATGTTGCATTTATATTGAATGGTAAACACAAAGGAATTCACCAACGCGATAAATAATATTATAATAGAATGGAGGCCAATCCAAGCTATCCTTGTGACTTACACAAGCTTTAGAGAAAAGCCAATGATCAAGAAAAAACTAAATTGGTTGTGTGTAATCGATTGAATGTGAAATTTTGCTATGGAATGTGGTTTTCACTATGAACCAACACTACATTAACCCACGATCAAGTAAATACTAAGATAGTGAGAAATTAGTAGATCAATACAATCACACACAATAATATATATAACCTAGAAATCCAAATGGTAATATCAACATTTGATGGCTTATATTCATGCTTAGGAATTGTTAGAAACATCAACTATACGTTCTTAATCAAAGATTTTCATGTATTCTTACTCATTGGTGGCATTTTGCACTTTTTTGGCTCAAAGACAATCTTAGCTCCTTATTGATAGGCTCAAAATCCACTTCATCCTTCTATCTTTGAGAAATTTGCTTCATTCTAATCCTCGTTCTTTTGCTATTGTATCCTTCTTCCTATGTTGTAAAGATGGAAGTAAAACAAATTGAAATAAGAGTTAGAGAACAGTAGGGCATGACATCCACTGCACAAGTGGATGAGAAGATATTTTAGTGGATTCTAGACATTGGCTTTTCACACAGCAGGGATACCAAATTCCTAAATTTGTTGGACATTTACTAACATACGAAGATTTTCATAACGATGGTAGTGGAAGCAAGAAGTGCCCAACTGAATTATGTTCTCAACTAACTAAACTAGTTGGAAGAGAAACTAGACCACATCAATTAGAAATGTGACAACCTAATCCATGAGATTTGGAGGTTCAAGACAAAGAGTGAGGAGCTAGATGAGTATGGACTACCTTGTAAAGATGAAAGAAGAGGAGCATGACAATGTGGAAGCAATCTAGTCTAAAAAAAGTTTCCATGGTTAACCCTAGGGAGAACACACCTATCTTCATCAACATTGACTTAAACTACGATGAGTAGCCTTTGTCTAAACATATTTTATTGTAGGGTAATTTTTTTTAAGTAGTTTTTCTCAAAAAAAAAAAAAAAAAATTTATGCTTTAATCTTTTATTATTATTAAGACTTTGAAGAATCTTTGTATGAAATGGGAGAAATATCATAACAACCCTAAAATTTCTATTTTGGAAATTATGCAACTATGCTTTTTCTGCACTAGAGATTATATATATATTTTTGCATTTTATTAATAAATATTAGTTATATTTAAAAAAATCACATCTTCAATTTTTAATAAATAAAAATATAATCAATTATAAAATTGTAACAAGAATATACAATACAATAACAGTTGTTTTGTCCCTAAATAAGTGCAAACTCAACAATCAAACCTAACTTTAATTTATATTAGTTCTTAAAATTGTAGAATCAAAGTTCGATTTTGATCTCTTTCAATTTAGCAATCAAACCTAAGTTTAACTTGTGTTACATCATAATTGGTATTAGTTTCTTTCTTATTGGGATAAGCCGAAGGTTTTTTTAAATGTTTCGATAAATATATTTTGAGCATAACATCAAGTCTCAGCTGTGTCTATAAACTTTAGGGACATGCCATAACAAAACATACATATGTATGCTATTAACCACGAGGGCAACCATCTCTACATAATGAAATTTTTTAGAGCATGCATGGAAGCAAAAGAAGCATTATGTGCAGCAATTTACATTATGCTGATACAAATTTTATAAAGGCTTGTTGCAACCACATTTTGCACTCAACTAAAAGACATTTTGATCATATCCAACCATGTAAAAATTTGGCTGTTGAAAAATCTATGCAAATATTGCCCAACTTTTGATCTTCAATTCCTGGCACTGTCTGTAGCATCACTGTCATGAATACTCACTGCATGTGCCCACATGAAAAAAAAAATGATGAAATGAGTTTGCGAACAAACATTTACCATCATTCACAACAACTTGCAGAATTAACCAATTCAACCAGTTGGGATGTTTTGCAAGATTAATTGGAAGGCTTGAAACCATAATTGATGGTAAAAATATAACAACAACAAATGACATAAGAGGGGATGAATCCATCATTCATCATTCCTCATTAGTACTATTTGGTATTGAATTTGATATTTAAATTTATCTAAATACTTTTTGCATTCAAAATTTTATTTATAATGTAAGAAATTTGAGAAACAAAATTCCTAAAAAAAAAAATCAATTTTAGTTGCTTTGCAATCTTTAACGATTTAGCTTCCGTGAAAGTGACAAATGCATCCAACAAGGCATGCTACCAATTCATGTTAAAAAGTTAAACTGTTCAAATACCAGCATAAGCCTAACAAAATATGTTTTACATTAAGAGAATGTTAATGTGACAAATACAAAGAGATTGTAAATTATTCTTCAACCTTGGGGATTCGAAGATACCTTGCACCATTATCCAAGTCTGCAGTGTATGAACCGGTCACCTGCAAAAATAGATTCAGATATATAAACACGTGTTGATGAAAGAAATAAATTTTAGAATTTTCCATCTATATCCATCCTAATTTCATGTTTGATAAGGTTCAAAGGTTTTCTCAAAAGATATAAGATATCACACCATAAACACTATAGTTTACTCAATATACCTATACCTGTTGGAGCACATATAATTTCAACTTTGATAGGCCCAAAGGTTTCAAAAAATTAGATATCACACCATAAAAACTAAAAAATTAGATATCACATCATAAAAATTATAATTTATTTAATACCTTTTTTTTTTAAGAAAAAATTACTCAATTATATTATATAAATATAATGTCTTCACACATCAAGTACATTGGCTAAGTGATCGCTGTCAAGTAAATCAGCTACACATCAGATGATTAAGCATGCCTAATATGCTGACAAGTGATCGGACTTTATGAAGGGGCAGACAATCGAAGAGATATATCAGATCATAACTAGAAGAGAAAAGGAAATAATAAAGGAAAAAGAGGCTCAAGTTGTTGCTAAAGATCGTTGACAAAGAGTGCCTTTCGTTCTTAAAAAATTTGGATAGTATGAGTGGGACCCTCATGACCATCCAGCCAATGGTTGAAGTAGAGCACACCTGCTTTCCTCTGTAAGGCAGTGTTTGATAAAAGGTTTGTTTCCTTGTTATACTCTCGGGAGATGTGAGAGAAAGATAGATTCTTGAAATGGCGTTTGATCAATCGGATTCTATCTTTCCAAGCCATGAGTGAGATGGTTTGAAGTTTTCCCTACTGGTTCAGCCAGTCGATGATAACTCTGGAGTCCCCAATCAAATGTAGGCTATCTATGTTGAGCCTAGAAGCCAAGAGAAGGGTTGCCTAGGCACCCAGAAGTTCTTCCCTTGTGTTAGTGCCTGGGCCGCAACAGAGTGTCCACCTATAAGTAGAATTAGGACTGATAATTATCAACCCCCCTGCCCCACTCAGAGATCCATTTTGTTGTGATGTACCATCAAACCATCCGGTCTGAAGATATTTTGTAGGGGGAGGCTTGATTAAAATCTTACTATTTTTTTTTCGTGTCTGGATACACGTCTTTCTAGATTTGAAACAGTCCCAAGAATTTATAAGCAACAGCTCTAGGAGATGGGTTCTTGTTTTCAAAAATTTTGCAGTTTCGGGACAGCGAGATAAACCAATTTACCAATGGAGGAAGAATTTTGTAATTTTTTTCAGAAGTAGTCCAATGTTCCAAGCAATCAGTGGTGGAAATTCCAATCCAATCCGTTTTTAAGTTGTTGTCCTGTGATACTTTGTCCCAAATTAGTCGAGTGAATTGACAGTGTATGAAGATCTGGTCAGCTGTCTCTTCGCCCCTACAACAGAGTTGACAAATGTTTGGCCTGTTCCATCCAATTTTCTGAAGAAAATCCCAGGTGGGGATTTTTTTTTTCAGCGTGAGCCAAGTAAAATTTTTAATTTTTAGTGGAAATCTCCATTTCCAGAAGTCAATGCGCCAGCCAGTGAGATTGTTGGGCCACTCTGTATTTGCAATCACAAAGTAAATATTTTTGACAGAAAAGTTACCGGTGTTGTCTCCACCGTCCCACATCAAGCGGTCCTCGGAATCATTAAGTGTGATGCCCACACGTTTTAGCTCGTTGCAGAAGTTGTCCCATTCCGAAGTCAATGCCGAGGAGAGATCTAACTCTTGATTGGATTTCCAAAGAACAGACTGTGTTTCGGGTTCACTGGAATGGCAAGCTTGAAAGAGGAAATAAACATTTTTTGAATTTAATTGAGTGATTAGTGTGGGAGAGAGAAATGAAGGATTACCCAGTCCGACGATACGGTCTTTTCCAGCAATAACTGTGTGGCCGGATCCGAGGTTCCAGCATAGTCCTTTAGTAATCCGATGCATAGACTTAGTGAGGATTCTCCAAGTCCGAGAAGTATTTCTAGTTGGCGGGAGACCAATTCAGAGCCAAGAAGCGATGGAGGTGTAGGGAAGATATTTATCCTTAATGATGGCACTCCAAATGCCACTTGATGTTAAAGCGCGCCAAAGAGAACTTAAAGCCAGAGCTTGATTGAATTTGTATATGTTCCTAATCCCCCAGCTGCCTTTTGATTTCGCGTTTGCTATCGATTCCCAGTTGTAGAGGTGTAATTTATGTTGTTCCTTGTTGCCTGACCAGAGGAACCTGTAGGTGAGAGATCTGAGTTTATCGAGAACAAAGGTGGGAATGGTAGCAAGCGCCTTCCAGTAACTTGGTTGTCCCTCAAGGACATATTTTGTAAGTGTGAAACGACCTCCAATGGTGAGCCATATGTTGCACCAGTGGCTCACTCTTTTTTCCACCTTTGTTATTAACCAGTCCCAATCTGAAGCCTTGTGGTGATCTGCCTTGATGTAGTATCCAAGGTACTTGAAACCATTGGAGAGGTGGACAAATGTATGAGGGAAAATGGCCTTTAAAAGTTCCAGGTTTTGAGCAGATATGTTGGCGAAGTGGAAAGTTGACTTGATCCAGTTTATTTGTAGGCCCGAGGTAGAGAAAAAGGTCTTTAATATCTTGGAGATTTCCTTCCATTCAAGCAAGATGGCATTTGTCAAGATGAGAACATCATCGACAAAGAAGAGGTGTAGGATTTTTGCTAGTCTGGAAACTTTTATCCCCGTGATCCTACCTTCGGCTTGGCTTTTTTTCAGAAGAAGGTTTAGTCCTTCCATGGCCAGGATAAATAATAGTGGAAATAGTGGGCAGCCCTGGGGGAGACCTCTGCCACTGTGGAAAAATGTGGAGGGTTCTCCATTTATGAGAACTGCAAAGTTAGTACTGGTAATGCAACTCATTATCCAATTTATGATGTTAAGACGAAAGCCAAACTTTCTTAAGATCAATCTAAGAAAGTCCCAGTCTATGCAGTCAAAAGCCTTTTTGAGGTCCAACCTGAGTATGAGGGCAGGAGTGTTTTTTTGCTTTATACTGTGTAAGCATTCTTGTGCAAAGCCAACAACATCGAGAATTTGTCGACCCTTTAAGAAACCAAGTTGTTCGGCTGACAAGGTTCTCGAGAGGATCAGTTTGATTGTGTTTGCAATTATCTTTGAGATGAGCTTGTACCAAAGATTGTAGAGTGCAGTCGGTCGAAAGTCGCCAAAACTTATCGGATGATTAGCTTTTGGTATAAGGGTCAAAAAGGTGGAGTTTATTGCCCCAGTGATTTTACCATGTAATCTGGAATCTTCAACAAGTTCTAGGAGTTCTGTCCCTACCAAATCAAAAAAGTGTAGGTAGAACTCCACGGTCCAGCTTTCGGGTCCTGGGCTTTTGTCCAGATCAAAAGATTTTAAAGCAATCTGAAGTTCTTGTAATGTGCAGGGGCTGTCTAGGGAATTAGAGTCCTCTAAGCTGACCGAGTTTGAGAAAAGTTGTGCTACATCAACCTGTTCCTGAAGTGATGGATGTGAGTTTGCCGCATAGAAATCTTTAAAATAGCAAAAAGTTGCATCCTTAAGATCCTGCTGTTCACTGTGTAATGTTCCAGAGTCATCCAAGATATCCCAAATATGCTTATTATTTCTGGCGTTGCTTGCATATCGATGAAAATACTTGTTATTAAGATCACCGCATTGAACCCATTTGATTCTGCATCGTTGGCGCCAAAGTGCTTCATCAGCAATTAATAATTTGTTCCTCGCGGATTCTAAATCTTTTAGTTGATGATGTCTGGTCCCATCAGGTCCAGCCGAGAGGTCGATACGATGTAGCTGTTGTATGTTGTCCTCCAGGACTTGTAGTCGATGAGCAGCCAAACGCCTGTGTTGGGAAGCCCATTTTTTTATAAGTGTTTTGAGCTGTTTTAACTTCCATGTTATTCGTTGTTGGATACCTGTTTCACTCGTCGTCCGATAGCCAACTCGAATTTAGTTTAAATGGTGGAGAGATACGTAATGTAGAAGTGCCAAACTGCAGAAAAATCGGGGCATGGTCGGATATATAAGGAGTGTCCACCCAGGTTCGCGTCCTGTTGCCTAAAGCAAGTAGACTTTCAGAGATATAAAATCTATCAAGTCGTTTTGAAATGGACGTCGGGCCCACTCTACCATTGCGCCATGAAGGAGCTAGAATATCCGGCTGAATGTCAATCAGATCATGTGACTGAAATAGATCAATAAAGAAATCGGCCAGTGGGTTCCAACTACTAGATCCGGTGAGAAGTATTCCTCCACAGCACAAGTAGGGTGTGAGATCAAATTTTGTGGAGTCCCACGGCGCAGCAAGACCTCCAGAGTTACCCAAAGAGTTGACAGAGCAAATAATCCAGTCAGGAAAGAACTTATTGAGGAAGGAAAGGGCTTTCTGCCAGTCTACCAATGTTTCCTGTAAGAATATGATGTCAGGGGAATGGCAGGTGAGAAGTCTTCTGAAAGCGGAGGTTTTTTGGGGCCCTCCTACCCCTCCGATATTAAGGGAGAGAATAATCATTATTTGGCACGCGCTAGGGCTTTGATGCCTCTAAGCGCCCCATTATCAGTAGGATGTGAAGGAAAAACTATGTTGAATGATGTGTTATGACCCTCTTTGCCTCTGGCACTTCTTTTTTTTATAGGAGAGTGAACATAACCAATACCTCTGGACCAAGTGTGCTCTTGTTCTTGAGTCATATCCATATTTGCAGAAAGTTCTGAGGTCCCCTCCGCAGGAGGTGTCTTATGAATCGACTTCCCCAGGTAAGCAGGCAAGAGGATGGGTGAAAGGACTTCTTTGTAAGAGGGGAAAAGGGTATCCAGCATGTCAGTGAATGAGTTTTCTTCTAGCTGATATTCACTGATGCCTAGCAGGTAATGTGAGGGGTTTCGAACAGTGGTTGTGGAGTCATGGCACACAGACTCCAAAGGAGTAATGAGGGTCGAATCCGGGGAGGAATCCCTTGACGTGGAGGTCCTGGTTATGTCAAAATTCGGGGTGGGTATGGTTGTGGTAAGTGTTCTTAGTGAGGTAGGAGTAATGTGGGAAGTTAGTGGAGTACTGGATAGTGGTGGTGTTGTATGTAAGTCTAGAATAGGTGTCGAAAGGAGGAGAGTAGACGTAGCAAGTGACTCTTGCGAAGGGAGAGGGTGTGGGTGGTCTGAAGTGGTAATAAGGTGGGGGGTTATCAAAGTATGGGAGAGTTGCTTATCAGGAGTGCAGGAGAAGTGATGCAGTGGGGGGTTTACAGGGCAGTGCGAAGGATGTGGAAAGTCAGAGCGAGATGTGGAGGCG
>ML803350.1:235046-245897 GCA_009831015.1 Picea engelmannii | reverse complement strand
TATATATATATATATATATATATATATATATATCCGATTGCTGGAAATCAGATATTTTCAGAAATTTGAAAAATATCCGTCGAAAGGTTTTCGGATATTTTCATAATGTTATTATATCGTGACATAATATAGTAGATATATTTCCGGGCTGATGTCTGAATTATATCACTGAAAGGTTTCGACCCCAACCCTAAAATACTTAATATCGACCCCAACCCTAAAACACAGGATTAATGTACCTTTCACCCTATCATGTCCAAACATATTGCGTAATGACAAGGGTTACATGTGCGATATTCCGACGACAATTGTTAATGTATATATCAATTCATAAAGCACACATAGTTTATTGCATATAATCTTTATTGCATATAATATTCATCTTTATTGCATATTCGTAAATCACACACAATCTTCTGCATATTGCATATGAGTACATACCTGTTCCCCAAAAGGTTCTGGACCTTGATAATCAGATGCTCTTCTTCAGGACTGATCTTGCCGCGTTTGAGATCAGGTCGGAGATAGTTAAGCCACTTTAGTTTGTAGCTCTTTTCAGTTCTCTTTAGACTTGCAAATTGATGTGTGTGCTTTCTGTAACTGGTCATTACATTACATAATAAGCATCCACGACATAGAAAACAATCAAAATTGCCCCCGCAAATATTAAGCAATCACATATGTATGTATTCATGGATGTTTATTCTTGCATATCGACTGCTTTGGAGAGAAATTTCCAGTGCCCTTCCCCGTGTAAACAGTAATAGTTATTTTCATGTGCATGCGATTGTCTGTAAAGTTAAAAAACTGTAAATTGGCAAATGCAGTTATAGCCTGGTAATTATTTAAGATTAGGAGGTGGGAAAACGTGCATAGGAGGCGAAAGGGATCACATAATGTGTGGCACATGTGGCTGTCTTTAAACTGGTAATTATTTAAGTGGGAAAAATGTGTGTAGGAGGTTAAACGCTCACAGAATGCATGGAAAATGGGGATGTCTCTAAATTGGCAGCGATTGTCTTTAAATTGGTAATTATTTAAGTGGGAAAAACGTGCGTAGGAGGTTAAACGCTCACATAATGGGTCATGGCATCAGAGGGCAGTTTAAACATCAGAAATGAATGCCTGCAGGTCGTGGTATCAAAGAGTCATTCAAACATTAGAAATGCATGCGTGCATGTGTTAAGTGATTTTTAATGATATAAACATGGCATGCACATATATTAATCCTCCTTAATCATTTAAACGTGGCAATTATATATCCTTACAATAATTTTTTAATGTGATTAGGTAAATGTAACAAAGTAAACATGTTAACGGATGCGTACATAAATGCAAGGAAGTTATGAACAATAAATATGACTCATTGATTTTGGAGGACGACTAAGAATATGTCAGCATCTTCAATGCGTAGCCATCAGATTAGGGTTTAAGGGTAAATAAGGTTAAAAGATCATTAATTGCGTCCATTGTCAATAGGTGTACGCCTTATCGACGTAAAAATGTTGTAGCCGGTGGTATATATCGTTGGATATACTTTAGGATCATTTAACTATGTATATACCATACATCAAGATTATCCAACTATATCTATATTAATCATCAATTGTGTATATACTAACCATCACACACAACATTTAATACTACACAACAAATTGATTATTGCTCGCCCCACTTTACACCATCTAAGTAAATGAAAAGTCGTACACCTACCCCTGGACAACTGAAACTTTAACTTTCATCTCGTTGGTAAAAGCAGAAGCCAAGCAAATGTGGGGCAGTTGACAAGAGCGATGGAATCCTAGTTGCTAACCACCACACACTTTTCCATAATGGTTCACATGTTCACCTGACATGTACTTCAATCGTGGTCAATGACCATGATATTCACTTACTTTTACTTTATCTTTTATCAATAAAGTCTCATCACAACCAAAGTGCATTATGGGATTAATAAATATAAATTATTTAAATATTTTTAAATATAAACTTAATAAATATATGTTAGGGGTGAATGAGAATGTCAAAGTATTGTGAAGTAAGTTTTTGTATTAATGTTGTTAAATGGAATCACAAAATTTTTGTAATTAAAATAATGTTATCTGAAGTAGATTCTTATTTTGATAATAGTTTTTTACAACAAGTGTTGCATGGCAGTTTAGTTCATGCTAAATAATAAACTAAGCTGCCATGTAGTATATGTCCACTCATTTGTTGTCTTTGTTAGAGGGTTAGTGACCACAAAACTATGTCATCTATAAAGTGACACATGTGTTGGAATCTATTGAAAACATGTACAACAAATTTTTATATTGGAATGGACATTTGTCACAAATTATCCTTGCCCCACTAAACTAGCTTTTATTTAAATGGAAGTAATGGGCAGAAAACAAAAAAAATTAATCATGCATATTTAATTATGGATTAAAGAACCTCTTAAATTCTTGTAGAAAGAGGTTCAATTCATCTATCAATAGTTGTTCAGGAAAATGATTTAATTTAAAAAAAAAATACAAAATTCAATAAAACAATATTAAACATTGGAAAACACCATAAATTTGCACTCAACATGTTAAATAATATGTAGTCACGAAAATGATTTAAACTTTTTTTAAGATTACAAAAATTCAATCAGACAATGTTAAACATTAGAAAACACCATAAATTTGTAGTCAACATGTTAACTAATATGTAGTCAATTGGCAAACTCATCACTATAATCTCCTTGGCACATACCAATAAAACATTTTTCATAAACAATATTGTGAAATTGAGTCCAATTGGATAGTTTCTTTGTCTTTCCCTTTTACAAAATCTCTCAAATGTCATTTTTTTTCCTTATTTGTGACCAAAATCTATTTATCCCACAATAAAAATGTGAGGAAGATATCCACTTCATGTCACAACACTTCAGATATGCAAATAGGTTTGATTTCATAATTAAAAAACTATCTGCCATCTCCAGGATTCATGTGACAGCACTTCAGATATGCAAATAGGTTTGATTTCATTCATAGGTTTTCTTCCTACATACAATGAATTCCTGAAATTTGGATATGGCCATACAGACATCATTTTTTTTTCTCATAAATACCTTTCAAAGAATTATTTATTGCCTTATAGTATTTTTGATTAATATCTATTTTTTGATATAGATCCTTATTGACAGCTTCCAACTTTTCATTGATTTGAGATGTTTGTTTTTGGAATGAAGTATTATCTGTGTTTGTTTTTTCCAGTGAAGCTATTCTGGACTCCAACTGTTGTATTGAACTGTCTCGCTCAAAAATTATGGAATTTCTATTCTGGACAGTCATCTCCAGTTTTTCCTGTAGTTGTTTCATCTGTTGTTTATAAGCCAACCTGATTTGATCTATGTCATAATTCATTATGCTCGTGATAACATGTTCCATGCTCTGCATTTCATTATGCAACTGTTCAACCAAGAGAGACTTTTCTTGCACTTTCCTTGAAAGATTACCCATTGACCATTGGTTGGTAGTGGCAAATGCTCTTAGTGAATTGGAAACCTCTTTGGCAAATTCAGGGTCATTTTTTTCATGTCCATCATATACTATTATGTGTTTCTTGGTGGTCACTCCTCCCTTCTGGTGAAATTATTTTTTGATGATAGCTTTTCTGTTCTTATTGAAAAAGGAATTGGATGGGGGCATCTCTTCAAGTGAGATGGGAGTGAAATTGTCTAAATGGATAACTTCGGAACTGGGAACCTCAAAACTGGTTGATATAGGAGTTATTGAGGCAATAGGGGAAATAATTGCATTAGACTTTTCTGCACTAGTAAGACTGGGAGTAATAGTGGTAGTAATTGGTGATGAAGAGGGAGAAGCATGATCATCTTTCATGAAGACTTTATGGGAAGCTAATAACTCTTGATCATTTAGGCCTGGCATTGATGCTTTTATATGTTTAAATAATGCAGCTCTATTGTTCAATACTTGTTCTGTTTTGTCGTCAGTGGAGCTACTTCGCTGGGGTTCTATGGATCTAGTTTCATGTGAAGATGGAATGGGCTTTGTCTCTCCTTGAAAAATCTTAGGCAAGTTGTTCCTTCTATGGTTTTGAAAGGTCAGAAAAGAAACCTGTTGGTTAGGAGGTAGAGACTGAAATATGTTTCTGACTTCTTCATAGGATCTAGCTCCTCGGAAAATATTGTCATAAGGGGAGTCTTCGTGTATATATATTTTCATGTTGAATTGGGCCAAATGATTCTCTACTATTTTTTGAGGATCATGTTTTTTGAACTCAATGTCAACTAATTTGACATCTTCCAAGGCTGCAACCTCAACTTTTGAATGACCAAAATCTAACAATGTAAACATGCCAACTTGTATGGGAAAATATGGTCATACATTTTTTTGAGCCACTTTCAAGTCTTTGGCGATTCCTCCTACGACTATTTGGTATGCCACTTCTCTGCAAACTAGCCTATTAGGAAAGAATTTTGGACGGGCATGGGGAGGAACGAAGCAACAAAGCACTTTGATGTAAGAGAAGTTATGTTCAATGTATCAGTGTGCAATCATGCTTAAGTTCTCCATAATGTGCTCTGAAATCCTAGGTGGAGGGTGACCATAGATAGCTACATGAATCAACACCACTACATTGTGACAGATCTCATAAAATCTTTAGCATTTTCTTCTCATAGTTTGGAGTGGTAGAAATGTATAGGTTCAGAACTAGCCGGGGTCCAGCTCCAGTTCATCAGGGGAAATGGAGTCATGAAGCAAATGGCATCCATGATGTAGGCAGACATGTAAAAAGGAGCATGTTTGCCTCTTGATTTCAACGATTTGTACTCGACAACCTCCCTAGCTAGGTTATCCGACAACATTTTGGCACAGTTGAAAGTATAGCCTTCGACCACTTCATTGATTATAGACACCCATTCAACTGTGAAATGTGTCAGGTTTTTCTTTCCAAATAGCCGACAGAGCATCATGGCAATGTATAAATAATGAGCATCTAAGGATGTTGTGGAATATATACCATGAGCATCGGATTTAAACTTGGTTGGATTTCCCCACTAGGTCTTGATTATGTCATGGTGAGTTATGACATATTGAGTGCATTCTTTCATTTCAAAATCCATAATAAATGTTTCATTATATGTGTATTTGGGTGCAAAATATAGTTTATACATTACTTGTATGTCTTCCAGACGAAAGGAGCCAACGAAGGTGTTCTAGTAACTGATAATGCTTCTGGTTTGAATGTCAACGTGCTTTAGAGCCCAGATTATCATGTCATTGTAAGGTATTATCTTTGCTCGAACAACAATCCTGTGCAGTTCAGACTGAGCTACCAACCTGAGCTTGGCTGAGAACGAATCGTCTTCTTCTTCCACTGAATCATCCAAATAGAAAATAATCTCATGTTCCAAGATATCGTAGACATTTTTCCAAGAATTCATGGTGTCTGTAATTCGCAAAGTGGTGTTGGAGAGAATCTCTATGTTTGGGTTGGAATCATTTGCTAATGCATCTTGCTTCTTCCCTGGTTTGCGCGGCGCCATAATTCTCAAAGAAATGAAATTAACCTTACTGTGATAAGAGTAGCCTCTAAGCTCTTCATTACTGAATGGAAAACTCTAATTTCAAATGGTAGAATGTCTTGAGATTCAAAATGTGTTTATTCATAGAGTTTATCAATCTTCGAATTGATCTATTGACAAGGTGATTATTAAAAATATATGGAATTTATTAACTGGCGATTGAGAAAATATTTAACCTTAGCGAGTTATAAATTCCATTAATACTTTGGCGGTTCGACGTTTGCAGGTTTTGAATGTAAGACGAGACAAATTTGCGGAAGGCAGAATTGCGGGAGCAACTAATCACTTTTATCTTTTAATTAATCATGCTTCAAAAATCCTTTATCCTTAAGTACTTCAAAACTTCAGTATTCGGGGGTTTTGAATGAAGGATGATAGAAATCCTCTGAAGGCAGAATTCTCGGAGTAAACATTCGAACCATTGTAGGTATTTCAGGGCCTCGGAACCACGGAGTTTCGGAACCCTGGGCAGTCTGAAAAGCATTCTTTGTTTTATTTTCCAAAGGGCAATCTCCTGGAGTGACGTGGTAGTCGTGATGTGATTTCTAATGACGTTTCAAGAAATATGGACAACACGTTTCACCTGAAAATGTGCGAATAAGCTGACATGAATGTTTAAAACAAGTGCCAGGTGCCAGCGCAAGAAAAAAATTAATGACACGTGTGATATAACTCATTTGTAGATCCTTTTAAACATTATCGCAAGGAACTGTCTTCAGGACTTCGAAGCTTCGTAGATTCGGGGTTTTGTTGTTTAGATGCGTTGAAATTGCCAAAGCGTGAAGTCCTAAAGTGACTGTTGAAGGTTTTCTTTTAAAATTTAGGCAGGTTTATAATGCGAAAAACACGAGAGTCGTTTGATCAAATTTAATGGAATTCATCAATGAATGATATTGTAAGTGTCTTATTAATATTAATACATAACGATCATGGATTTATTTAATTGAAAAGCAATTCCCTAAGTTTTTTGGGTGAAATTTTATTTTTAAGAGGTAAAAACAAAAGATTTTAAAATTTAAAAGTTTAAAATCCTAAAGTGTTCTAACAACTTCAATTATATTACAAGATGAAGAAGATATTCTAAGATTGGGAAATCGAGGTGTCATCTCTAGACATATTAGTTAACTGTCCATTTAGGTTACAAAGAATCATTTTTACAAGATGAGGTCTAGATGTGGAAATGGTGATGGAAAATGCTTTGGAAAACCCAAAGTCTAGCATAAAACTAAAATCTATATGTGGGTTCAGTTCAATGACACCTGGGCATTCAGAGTTTCAAAATCGCATAGCTTTTAAGAACAAGCGGAATTGCGGGAGCAACTAATCATTAAATAATCACTTTTATCTTTTAATTAATCATGCTTCAAAAAGACTTTAGCCTTAAGTACTTCAGAACTTCGGTATTCAGGGGTTTTGAATGAAGGATGATAGAAATCCTCTGAAGGCAGAATTCCTGGAGTAAACATTCAAATCGTTATAGGTGTTTCAGGGCCTCCGAACCACAGAGTTTCAGAACCCTGGGCAGTCCAGAAAGCATTCTTTGTTTTATTTTCCAAAGGGAAATCTCCCGGAGTGACGTGGCAGTCATGACATGATTTATAATGATGTGTCAAGAAAGATGAACAACACGTTTCACCTAAAAATGTGCAAATAAGCTGACACGAATGTTTAAAACAAGTGCCAAGTGCCAGCCCAAGAAAAAATTTAATGACACATGTGCTATAACTCATTTGTAGACCCTTTTAAACATTATCGAAAGGAACTATCTTTGGGACTTTAGAACTTCGTAGATTTGTGGTTTTTATTGTTTAGATGCGTTGAAACTGTCGAAGCATGAAGTCTCGAAGTGACCATTGAAGGTTTTCTTTTAAAATTTGGGCAGGTTTATAATGCAGAAAACACGAGAGCCATTTGATCAAATTTAATGGAATTCATCAACAGGTGATATTGTAAGCGCCTTATTAATATTAATACATAATGATCATGAACTTATTTAATTGAAAAGCAATTCCCTAAGTTTTTTTGGTGAAATTTTATTTTTAAGAGGTAAAAACAAAAGATTTTAAAATTTAAAAGTTTAAAATCCTAAAGTGTTCTAACAGCTTCAATTATCTTACAAGATGAAGAAGATATTCTAATATTGGGCACTCAGTGTATCATCCTTAGATATATCAGTTAATTGTCCATTTAGGTTACAAAGAATCATTTTTACAAGATGAGGTCGAGATGTGGAAATGGTGATGGAAAATGCTTTGGAAAAACCAAAGTCCAACATAAAACTAACAACTATATGTGGGTTCAGATCAACGACACATGGGCATTCGGAGTTTCAAAATCACACATCTTTTAGGAACAAGAGACAACTTGCGAAGCCCCAAATAGCCAAAGTGTCACAGATCTGAATGCGCAAAGTGCCACGTCACTTCGGGCCTATACCACTCCGAGAGTTTTTAATGCAGAACAGGTCAAAATCATCGAATGTCAAAGAGCTGAAGTCAAGAACTCCTGAGATACTTAATGATAAGATACATTAATGTTGGGTTAATTGGAAATAAACATGGTTAATGACTTTGGGCCTGTAACAGTCCGTGAGTTATACAAACTGTGCATAGAGAAACTCCCGAAGGGAGAAGTGTGAGAGGCACGTGGCAGCCATCTGCGAAGGACATGTGGCATCAACCAGTAAAGACACGTGACATCATGTGACATGAGGCGACCACATCAATATGGGCCCGTATTACTCTGGGAGTTATACAAGCCCTGCATCCAGAACCTCTATATCCCTAAGCACTTGAGAGACATGGCATCAATCTGTTGCTGACACGTTTCAGAAAACTATCACAAATATGTGGCATCCATAGCCAAGGGACGTGCCACTCATATAGACCATGAAATGTGGCACTCGTTTAAATCATATTTTGTGTTCTTCATCTATATTGTTTCAATCGACAGGTGGCACATATTCTTTATGTGACACATCAACCTTTTGATGTGTCCTATAGCTCATTTGTAGACCTTTGTAAATATTATTGCAAGGAACTATGTTCAGGAGTTCTGAACTTCGTAGATTCAAGGTTTTTGTTGTTTAGATGCCTTGAAACTCCTGAAACGCGAAGTCTGAAGTGACCATTGAAGGTTTTCTTTTAAAATTCGGGAAGGTTTATAATGTGGAGAACATGAGATCCATTTCATCAAATTTAATGGAATTCATCAACATATGATATTGTAAGATCCTTATTAATATTAATACATAACAATCATGGATTTATTTAATTGAAAAGCAATTCCCTAAGTTTTTTTGGTGAATTTTTATTTTTAAGACGTAAAAAAAAAAGATTTTAAAATTCACTAGTACATATGACCAAATTTGCAACGGTTTTTCGTTGATATTGCCACACATATTTGTCTCAATTTCCACGAAAGTCAAGTTTTTTTTTCGTCAGAATAATTTTGTCACTATATCGACGATCTAGGTGTGCATGGAAACATTGACGAAATTATCTCTCCACGTGTCACCAGAGTTAAGTTCGGTTAACCCTTTGCATCATCACAATTTCGATGAAATATCATTGCAAGTACAACTAACCATCGTGGCAATTATGATGAAATTTCGTCGCAATTGCGACGAAAGGTTTTGACAAATCAAAAACTTACGACGCAGATGTTGTAAGTGTGACGAAAAATCGTGGCAACTTGCGACGAAAATCCGTGGCAATAGCGACGACATGGATTCATCTAGACCAAAGTTACGACGAAGATGTTGCATGTGCGACGAAACACTGTGGCAACTTGCGACTAAAGTTCGTCGCTATTTCCACAGTGGTCAAAATGCAAATTTTTTTTCCGACGAACTAGCATCGATATTGCAACAAGGTCATTAAGTTTTTTAAAAAAAATTACATGAGATATGGTATTACCATATTACATTGTAATATGGTATACCATATTACAATGTAATATGGGATTACCATATTACATTGTCGTATGGTAATGCCATATTAACCCACAATTAATTGCAAGCCAACATGAAGAAATATGAGCTTGGAAAACAATTATTGTTTTGTATGGATTTTGTAGTTAGAGGATGTGAATATTGTATTGACCTAAGAAATATAAAATGCGTTGTAAATTGTTTGATCCAAGATAATTTAATTGAGCCAAGGTAATTCGTGGGGTTAGCAAATTATTTAGGAATGAAATGTCTCTTCAATGCACATTAGAACACACAATTATAACCTTTCAATTCATTGCAATTGAAAACCAAGTAACTGAAGCTAAGAATTTTGTATTGACCTAAGAAATATAAAATTCGTGGTAAATTGGTTGATCCAAGATAATTTAATTGAGCCAAGGTAATTCATGGGGTTAGCAAATTATTTAGGAATGAAATGTCTCTTCAATGCACATTAGAAAAGGCAAGTATAACCTTTCAATTCATTGCAATTGAAAACCAAGTAACTGAAGCTTTGACATGAAAGAATTGTAATGCGTCAATATTAAATCTAATAAAATTTGCAATTTCATTTTAAATCAAAGCAAATTTCGCGTGATACTTAATAGTGGAACCTTTGATACAAAGAAGGAGTTGGATAACATAACACTTGAAACTTTTGTTGGTGCAATCATAATATACCCCAATTAAGATAAGGAATTGTACATCATAGTTAAGGCATTGAAGTATGATAAATATAATAAATATATACATTCGTTTAGGCATTGAAGTATCCTGCAACATTTTGAGGTATAGGCATTGAAGTATCCTGCAACATTTTGATTCAGTAATCAAGTTGTATGATAAATATATACAAAACCACATGGTCAGTTTCCTTTAAGACCTCTTTGTTTTTATTTGACCATATCTCTAAAGTTAAACTCTTATGTACTTGAAGAATATAAGGGATTACCTACATCTAGCTCGAATTTTTGCAAATGGTTAAAACCTTACAAAACTTGTATATATATGCAAGTCTCGCGTCTTTGAGATGATTGTAGGCTTGAAGGGGGATTAAAGTATAAATTTCATAATTTTGTTGTTAAGAAAGAAGGGCGAAAATAAGCTCACGTGGGAAGCTTGAAGTTGTAAAGTCAATATACATTTTAGAGTAAACAAGACTAAATAATATGGTAGTTTTAATACCATGTTGAAACATGAAAACAAGATGTAATTATCTTCTTCACTCATGTAAAGGTGCATTTTCGAATATCTACATTTATCATGTGTAGTAGATATAATAGATTCTCAAGATACCTAGATCCACACTCTAGATGATAATGGA
>ML803350.1:184963-210081 GCA_009831015.1 Picea engelmannii | reverse complement strand
AATTGTCTTACCTACACCATACCAAACATTAAGTTGTCAATTTTTTATATTTTGGCTACTCCTTTTGATTATGATATGTTTATTTGTAGTGACCTACATCTTTATAATAAGGTCAACATCTTTATAATAAGGTGATCATATGTTTAGAGGATCAATATCATGATGACACAGATAACATCTTTATAATAAGTTCATATGTGTACAAATGTTATCTTTATATAATAATGACATATATACCTAACATAAGTTTAGGGTTAGTGTTTATGTATCTTATTAGTCCCTGCTTCAATCAAGATTTGTTGGTGTTTTTTTGTCAGGTCTTAAAAATTATAAGAGAGAAGAAAATGACAATCAATTACTATCATTTCATCGATCAGGGTTGAGTTTCAAGAGCACTTCCATATCTTTATCAATGAAAAGAGAGAGAGATTAATGCTACAATTGAAGGGAAAAGGGTATGTGGATTCCATAAACCTAGAATATTATGGAATCCACATACCCTTTTCCATAGAATATACTAACTAGATCCAAAAACCAAAGACATGAAATATGGTACTACACATATTATAATATATTATCAAGGAAAAAACAAGATAAATGAAATTTTGACATTTGAAAATAAAATTACAAGTTTATTGAGTACATCAATAAAAAATAACATACTAACCTTGCAAGTTCAAAATTCGAGCTATGTAGACCGAGAATTGGATTTGTTCAACGATGGGTGACGGAAAAAAAAAACCCAGCTCAAACAAAAGCCAAGAATAGTGTCGCAACTATAGCAATTGTGTCGCAAAGTCTCTTAAAGTCACGTATATATAGATAAAATAGTCAACTAGTTGTTAACACCGACCAATGAGATAGGCAAAATTTTCATCGCTATTGCCAAGATAGTTAGTCTCTATAGAGACGAAAATCCCGAGTACATTTAAATAGGATTTTCGTCGATATTGTGACAAAATTTCATGGCAATATCGACGAAAATCTCGCCCTGTTTAAAAAAAATATGAAACTAGTTGAAGCGTGGAAAATTTTCGTGGAATAATCTGCCCATATGTAGTAGTGATTTAAAAGTTTAAAATCCTAAAGTGTTCTAACAACTTCAATTATTTTACAAGATGAAGAAAGTACTCTAAGATTGGGCACTCTAGGTGTCATCCTTAGACATACTAGTCAACAGTCCATTCAGGGTACAAAGAATCATTTTTACAAGATGAGGTCCATATGTGGAAATGGTGATGGAAGATGATTTGGAAAACCCAAATCCAAACATAAAACTAACACATATATGTGGGTTCAGATCAATGACACCTACGCATTCAGAGTTTCAAAATTGCGCAGTTTTTAAGAATAAGAACAAGTGGCAACTTGTGAAGCCCCAAATAGCCGAAGTGTCACAGATCCCAATGTGCAAAGTGGCATGTCACTTTGGGCCTGTACCACTCCAGGAGTTTTCAATCCAAAACAGATCAAAATCGTCGAGCACTGAACAGTCGGAGTCAAGAACTCCCGAGATACTTAATGAAAAGGTACATTAATCTTGGGTTAATTGGAAATAAACATTGTTAATGACCTTGGGCTCATACCATTCTAGGAGTTATACAAACTCTGCATAGAGAAACTCCCAAAGGGAAAAGTGCCAGAGGCACGTGGTAGTCATGCATGAAGGACACGTGGCATCAACTAGTAAAGACATGTGATGTGAGGCAACCACACCAGTCTAGGTTCGTACTAGTTTGGGAGTTATAGAAGGTCTACATTTAGAAACCTCTGAAATCCTAAGTATCGAAGAGACGTGGCATCAATCTGTTGATGACACGTGTCATAAAACTGTCACAAATACATCGTGTCCATCAGTTAAGGGACGTGGTGCTCATATAGAGAATGACACGTGGCACTCGTTTAAAGGATATCTTGTGTTCGTCATCTGCATTGTTTCAAGTGACACATGGAACATATTCTTTATGTTACATGTTAGCCTTTTGACGTGTCTTATAGCTCATTTGTAGACCCTTTTAAAGATTATCACAATGAACTATCTTCAGGACTTCGAAACTTTGTAGATTCAAGGTTTTTGTTGTTTAGATGCCTTGAAACTCCTGAAGCGTGAAGTCCTGAAGTCATCGTTGAAGGATTTCTTTTAAAATTAGGGCAAGTTTATAATGTGGAGAAAACGAGAGTCATTTGATAAAATTTAATGGAATTCATCAACGGATGATATTGTAAGTGCCTTATTAATACATAGCGATCATGGATTTATTTAATTGAAAAGCAATTCCCTAAGTTTTTTTGGTGAATTTTTATTTTTAAGAGGTAAAAACAAAAGATTTTAAAATTTAAAAGTTTAAATCCTAAATTGTTCTAACAACTTCAATTATCTTACAAGATGAAGAAGATATTCTAAGATTGGACACTCGAGGTGTCATCCTTAGACATATCAATCAACTGCTCGTTTTTACAAGACGAGGTCCAAATGTGGAAATGGTGATGGAAGATGCTTTGGAAAACCCAAAGTCCAGAATAAAACTAACACCTATATGTGGTTTCAGATCAATGACACATGCACTTGGAGTTTAAAAATCATGTAGGTTTTAAGAACAAGCGGAAACTTAAGATGTATTTACAAGTGTCATTGATCTTTGGCATTGGCAATTAATTGTGGGTTAGAATTTTCACTTGTTTCCAAATCATCACTTTCTAGTGCAATATTTTATCCACATACTCATTTTGTATTGTGTTTGTATCATTAAAAAGAGTGTGAGAAAATGCAAACACAAACTATGACTTGATTTTTGGCTCTAACTATGTATAGTTGATTTACAAGCCTTATTGATGTCTGGCCTTTGTAGATAATAGTGGGCTAGCATAATGTTTCATTCTTACTACAATAATGCCTTCACAAAACTAAAACAACCAACATTTTTTCCCAATTCAAGATCCACACATTTTTTTTTCAAATCCCATAATATTCACCTCTGCCAATTCAATAATAAGGAGGTTGATTTGGTAGATCGAACTATCGGTTAGTTCAGGCGACTGGGGTGCATTTGGGGTACCTGTGAGAAAAGATAATGCTTTGATGAAGATTTTTTTGTATTGCAACATGTGACAGTAATTGTGTTTTTGATACATTGTTTAATGTGTTGAAACATTATTTTAAGTATTAAAATTCTTGCACTAGATTATTCATTGAATAGTTTGTTGTTTCCCTCCGTTTTTTACCTTTATTATGTCACTTGTTTGACATTGGTGAAATCGTATCCAAGGAGAACCCCCATCCATATCATATTTCCAATCTCACCATGCTCATGTCTTGGTGAACCAACCCTCTAACTGATCAACAAATTGAAAAGAACGAGCATTCCAAACTTGTAGTGGCCTAGCTCTACCCTTTAGCAGGGAGGGGTAGACTTTAGGACAAACAACAACTCTACAGGTAGTTCAATCAAAGAATAGAGAAAGTGAGTCATACCTATATTTTTGAGGATGTGTTTGCATAAGAGAAGCATCAAAAGGCTAAAGAGAAATCAATGGAAGGTTGTTGAAATAAAGTTATTGTACTGTCAATTTGAGCGTAAGTATAACAATGACGAACTTGAATTTTAATTTTGTGTGTGTTAGCACCAGAATCACTCCTGGATTGCAGCAGGAGTAAGATTGATACCCATAATTTTATATGTCATGATTTGTTTATAAAGGGGGATCGAAAGAGAACAGGATCAGCACAATATCATTTTAACTAAGAATCCTGGACTGGGTTATGCATGAATAGGTGAGGTCTTATTTTAACTTCAAACAATAAGTTGTAGTAAGGGTGAGTAGGAGGAAGACTTTGGTGAGAAAATGCAAAGGTTTGTTGTAGGCATCAAGCTTCTAATAGCCCAAAGAGGAAGAATTTAAACACAAGAACTTCTTGTATTCAATATTTTAAGAATAATAAAAGAAATCATAACAGTGTTACCATAAAACATTTATCATAACATTGTCACAATGCTTCATGTGAATCATTCAATCATGAACTCTTTCAATATTAGATGGAAACTAGATGGAAAAAGAATCTGACTATCATTAAACCAGAAATTCACATACATATACATAACCAAGGAAACCAGTGCTTCATCAAAACTTTACAAATGGGAGCTTAGCTCTACCAACGATACAAAAAAAAATGGAAAAAATGCCTACATATACTCTGACTGGCTCAGATTTTCTAGGACACGATCATGTCATGAGATTAATTCTTGACGTTGAGGAGCTTCTCTGTCAGGCTACGCATGCAGATGTTGAGGAGCTTCTTTGTCAGGCTACGCATGCAGACGTTGGGCAAACTGCCCATGTAGTCTTTTGATGGACACAATCTTTGTCAGAAAGGACTGACAGTCACCTCTGCGCTTTGTCCCTCTTTGGCCTTCTATTTATGGAAGGAGACAATGTCTCACCCACCTTCCACATTTTCATTGACTGATTCATTTGGACTTGAAAGGCACTGGTCAACTTTGCACCTGGGAGTCATGGCAGACTGTCTTTGGTTGTCTGTTGCTTCACTGGATTGCTACAAGGGGACCCACTGATGAGCATGGATGAGGATCTGACGGGGGAGGTGAAACGAGAGATGACCATGTGGACAGATATGATGGATGGAAGGTGACTGGGAGAGTGCGGGTGGCGGAAGGTGCATGCAATACACTGAGACAATTCAGAGGTGGAGTGGCATGGGATGATGACATGGGGGTAGATGTAAGGCTGCGGCGGCTGACAGGATGAGACCATCTTCCAGGGAAGATGTGAGCAGTAAGACACTTGGAAAGAGGTGACAGACGGGAGCGATAAGGGGCTATGGCCCAGTGGTGAGTGGAGGATGTGATGGGTGGAGGTGAGAGACGGAGTGGAGTATATATGGCAGAGGGAAGTGAAGGCGGTAATGGAGGCAGTAATTGGTTTTAGGTGGGAGGGGGTCTGACATCACGAGAGGGCACCACGATAGCAGAGGGTTCGCATTCAAAACCGCCTCATTCTGGACCCCCCCCCCCTTTGTTAAAGGCAAAATGGCAAGGGGGGGTCTGGAACCAATCCATAGCCGCAGATCCAGGTGCCTCAATCTCAGCTGCTTAGAATTGCGTTGCCCATTCCGAACCCCCCTCATTAAAGTCAGAATGATGAGGGGGTCTGGAATTGGACCTCATCCGTAGATCTAGGTGTGCAGATCACAACTGCCGAGATCCATGCACTTTTTAAATCACATGTGTCTGTGTGTCATCCAGGATTGGATGGCTGAGATATTCACTCGATCCAATGGTATAGATTCTTTCGGGACTACATGCACCGGGGACACATGATGTATCTCTCCCCTGCTTTCCTGGTGACCAAACTGCAAAAGCGCGGATGTGCATCACGCGTCCTTCAGATGGACGACTAAGATGACTTTGATGATAAAAGGGGATATTTCCTTTCCTAGGCCCGCTTAAGGTGACCTGATGCTATGACCATGGGCCAGGCTCCCGAGGCTTCGCCTTTCATGTTTCGGGGTTTTGAAATCCAAGGGAGAACCCTATCCTCCCAACTTGCGATACCCAAAATGTCGACCAGCTACCACCTGTCCCCACTAGATTGGACGGCCCAGATTCAATCGTGACCTTGACCAGCTGGGGCAAGCCCTGGCGTTAAACACTGGGAAAATCTATGGCCCCTCGTTTCCCGATAGTCATCGATATTCCCCATTGATGGATCCTCGCCATTGAAAACTTTCTCTTTTACCCGCTCGCTTGATTTTAAGCCCAAAATAGACTTCTCTGTGTGCTGCACTTGGGTGCTTCTCGTGCAAACAACAGACTTAGATATCCTTTTGTCCATGACAAGAATTGGTGATAACAATAGTCTCCATGGGGGACGACATGCTCCTTGCAAGCTGCCAAGAACTCTTTTGCAGCCTCAGTGCCTTGCTGTTGGGCTATGGAGTCCCCTTTTGAAACCGAAAACAAACAGAAAACAATATTTACAAAAATAGCAAAGCCACTTGAGGCTCAAACAAAACATCTCTTCAGGAAATGCCCATTTACTAGGCCATTAAAAACTGTTAACTTTTTAGCTCAGGAGGTACTCCGCATGTTTTGTCTTGTATGCAGATGTTACCTTAATATTTTCACTACTAAGCACTTGACTTTGTAATAGTTTTTATAAAGTTGTTTTAAGTGGTTCTTTTAGTAAAGTGACTTTTTAATAAAGTGTACCTTCTATTTTAAAGTGACTTTATTTTCATAAAGCACTTATGTAATAAAGTGAAATTCACTTTAATTTTAAATGAGACATTTTGGAGGGAATGGATCATGACCCTTGATCTTGAAAAAGGCAAGATCTAATCTTAGCCTTTGGATCTAGGGCTAGGAAGGTGAAAAGACACTTTTGGGGGGAAAATGTCATTTTCAGATTATAAAAGAATGCATTGGGTAGTGTGCAAGACATGTCGAATGTTTGAGAGAGGACATCGGGAGGAGAGTTAGAGAGAGTTTCTAAGTATGCTTGAGAGAGGAAAGTGAGCAGCAAATAGGGCACGTTTTTCGAGGAAAGTGGACACAGTTCCCGAGAAAAATTTTCTGTGAATTTTTGGCCGAAATATTTTTCTGTTGTGGGAGGTTGTACCTTACGAATTCATACAGTCCATACAATTCCATACAACCGTATGGATTTGGGCATGGAAATCGAGGCGATGTTGGCATGATTTTCGAGGCAAATTCCATATTTTTTGTGGTTGTTTTTGGGCCGTACGGAATAGTCCGTACAATAGACTATGGGCACAAAAAATGAGGTACAAAAGAGGCTGGACAACGATACGATTTTGGCACAGAAAACGAGGTAGATTTCTGTGGGACAGATTTGGTGCTGTGAGGTATTTTCCTTGGATGGAAATGTTGTTTTGCTGGTGATATGTACTTTCCTAAAGCATAATAATAATATCTCTCTCTCTCTCTCTCTCATTGGGTTTCCCCACATTGGGGTTTTCCCTGGCATTTGCCTAAATTTCTGTGAGTTATGGGTTGTTGTCCACTGTGTATTTCCTTTGCATATTTTGCTTAGCAATGTGTATTTCTGCTTATGGAAATTTCTGAATGTGGGTATGCATTTCTGAAATTTATGAAGAACAATTATCTCTAGGTTGCTAAGTGTTTGACGAAATGTGTGAATGAAATATTTTTTATTTTGTCATTAAAAATCTACATGGTATCAGAGCTTTGTCTTTGATAGTGGACAACGTGATATTTGGGCAAAAGGGTGTGATTCTTTTCCTTGAGTTGTGACAGGGAATATGGCTACAAGCATTAGATATGAGGATCGGTTGGATGGCATTTCCAACTACTTGCAGTGGAAGGTTCGTTTGTCAGCCGTTCTCAAGGAGAACAAGATCTATAGCTATGTCAACTCTGTTATAGCAGCTCCTGTAGCAGATCCTATTGCTTTGGACTTGCATGAGTTCAAGGAAGACAAAGCTCAGAGGATTATTCTGTATGGGGTGAAGGATCACCTTATCCCACACTTGGCTGAGAAAAAGATTGCCAAGGAGATGTGGGATGCACTTAAGAACTTGTTCAAGGCATAGAACGAGAACTGGAAGATGGCCTTGAGGGAGAAGTTGCATGATACCAAGATGGGTAAGAAGGAGAGTGTCTCTTTTTATCTTACCCGGGTGGCTCAAGTTAAAGATGACCTGGAAGCTATTGGAGAGGTCATTTCAAATTATGATTTGGTGAGGATAGCCTTAAATGGCTTCACCAAATATTGAGAGGTCTTCATGAAGTGTGTGGTGGGTCGTGAGCATCTACCAGATTGGAGCAGACTGTGGGATGATTTCACTTAAGAGGAGATTCGAGAAAGATCTCAGAGCAGTGATCAGAAGAAAGACAAAGTTGAGGAGAATGTTGCTCTTGTGGCAAAGAACAAGAAGAAAGGAAGTTCTGGAAGGGACTTGAGTAAAGTTAGATGTTGTTGTTGTAACCAGTTGGGGCACCTTTCTTCTCATTCTCCTGAGAGGAAGAAGAAGAAGAAGAAGGAGTCAGAGGGGCTTGAGACAGCTGCTACAACAGCCATAGAGGACTTTGCTTCAAAGTTTGATAGAGAATTTTCTTTGGTTACCCTAGTTTCTAGTGTTGGAAGTGAAGGATTCAAAGTGATGTGATGCAGGAGCATCACTCCAAGCCAGCTAGCCAACACATCAAGCATGCATTCAATGGAAGGAGAGAGGCACAACCCTCTCATTTTTCAAAATTTGAAAATTGCCTTAAATGGTTGTAAGGCTGAGATCTAGATCTAATTTGGACTAGACAACCATTCAATGTAATTGAATGTAAATTAATGAGAGTTGGTGAGGATGGAGGGAAGAGCTCGAGGAGCCCCTCTTTGTAAAAATATATTCTTTATATCTAGATTTAGTAAGGAGAAGAAAGGGAGAGGAAAGAAAGATAGAGATAGGAGAGGAGAGCCAAGACTCTGTTGCAGTCCGAGCTCGAACACATTGTAATTAGACATTGATGTTAATATAAGCAGTTTTTCCTGCATATGTGTTTTCTATGTGTTTATGTGTCTTTTATGAATGTTGTGTGTTCATTCATGTTGTAGATGCATGTTAAGTTCCATCTGCAGGAGATAGATAGATTTTCCTATCTATGAGTTCTTTGATTTTAGGTTTGGGTTCTTGGAGGCTTCATGCAAAAGGTTGCATGAAAAAATACTGCGAGTTTTGCAAGCCAATGCAAGGAGTGCACTTCTGAATTCTATAGAGTTTAGACAGAGACGTGCCAGACGAGCACACCAGCTGATGTCATTAAATCAAGGAAGAATTCTCAGGGTTGCTAAACACCCTGAAGGAAGAACTGCACTAAGGAGAGCACAGAGAGGAGAAGCAGAATTGTTGAGAATTCTGTAAAGGCTCTGCCAGGAGGGCATTGAGAAAATGCACAGGATGCATTGAGCCAGTGCATAGAGTGCACTTCTAAATTCTGCGGAATTTGGACAGAGTTGTGCCAGGAGGGTGCACCAGAGGAAGTATTAGACCCAGGGAGAAACCTCAAGTTTGTTGAACACCTTGGAGATAAGAATGTGCAGAGGAAGGCACAGAGATAACAGAATCACTGAGGGTTTTGTGGAATCTCTGCCAGGTGGGCATTGAGCAAGTGCATAGAGTGCACAGAAGGAATCTTTTTGAGTTCTTTTGGGAAGAGAAGTGTCAAGGAGAGACACTTAGAGAGTTATTGAATACTCTGTTAAGATCAGCAAGGAGGGCATGAGTAGAAGGTTTTCAGGAGGACACTAGATTTCCCTTTGAGGACACAGAAGGGTGAGTCCCCTAGAGGCTCGAGTAAACAAAGCTCAGGAAGGATAGTGCCTTAGCACATCGAGTAACAACAGAGTGAGAAGAAGGTCGAGAAACCCTTTGAGGTTTCACAGTCAACAAAGATTAGGAGGGATAGCATTCCTATAACGCAGGTGATATCCAAAGGAATTGAGCTCACAGAGGAAGCAAATGTCGAGGCATTTGAAACTTCAAAAAATCTCCCAAGGGGAGGAAGGAAGTTCTCAAGCTTAGAAGGGAGTATAGCTATCGTTAGATTAGCTGGAGAGACAATATCTAGACCATCAAGTTTCACATCCAGAAAACAGGAGGAGAGAGTGCAGAATACTAGATTTGGGCCTTCAGATCTAGTGCAAAGGACCGATAGCCATCGGATCCTAAGGAAGGCACACAGAGTTTAACCTCTGGGAGGTCATGTAGGAGAAGCATTGAAATGGATGGTGGGGACGCTTTGTGGAGAAGTGTGAAATACTATGAGTCGTTAGATCTCACAGATCAGAGAGAAGGTTAAAGGGAGTGTCTTTTGATACTCAGAGCTCAGGAGGAGTAATGATCGTCGGATGCAAAGCAACAAGAGCCGTTAATCCCTCTTTGGGGTGGAATTTTGGCATTTCGGCATTTTCAAATTCGGCATTTCGGCAATTTCGATGACAAGGAGTCAGGGCACTTTGCATTGAAAACCCCAAAGTCGTGAAATGTGGCATGTCCTTGGAGCAGGGTTGTGGTCATGGAGGAAGCAGTCACATGGATCGATATTTGGTCAGGGGATAATCGTCATTGAGCCCATTTTGGCATTTCGGAATTTCAGAGATTGGGGTTTGGAGCGGCAAGTAATTTTGGAGTCACTCGATCGTGAACTCCCAGTTCGGGAAATCTTGAAAAGATAGTTTCAAACTCCTAGTTCACGGAACTCCGAAAGGATCTAGACCATTTGATCGAGCTCATCAAGAGTCGTTGGATCTCGTGTGTGAATTCCCATATCAGAATTTGGGGATTGGAGTGATGAGAGATTTTGGCGTCACTGCATCGTGAACTCCTGGTTCGCAAAATCCCGAAAAGATCTGAGCCATTTCGGGAATTCAGGGATTGGCGCAACAAGTGATTTTGGGATCGAGAGTCATGGACTCCCAGTTGGAAAAATCCTGAAAAGATCTGAGCCATTTAGGGAATTCGGGCAATGGAGTGACCAGTGGGTTGGGTCGCTGCATTTCAAACTCCCAGTTACCGAAATCCTGATACAGCTAGGACCATTGGATCGAGGGAGGTTCATGGCCGTCGATCTCGTCAAAGGGATCAATTTCGGGTTTCGGGGTTTGAAGAGTCAAAAGACTCAAATATCTTGCATTGTTAAGTCATGAAATGCGAAAGGAACCTCTTAGTGTGGTCTGAGGTCACAATGTCATAGTCGCGTGGGAGTTAAGACTCACACCTGGTGCATGTTTGCGCAGGTGGGGTTTTCATGGAAGGACCTGTGGATCGAATTCGTGGGGTTCCAGTGAGGTCCCGAAAGAACTATTTTAGTTCTTTGGATTCAAATAAGATCGATCCTGTGCAGATCTTGGCCTGAGGGTTAGGGGTCTGCATCAATGTGGTATCAGAGCCACTTTCTGTTTGTAGACTGTAGGTAGAGGGAGGTAGATTAGATAAATAAAATACTCTAATACACACCATCAATGTGGTATCAGAGCCTGATCTTATCTATATATTTCAGGCAGAAGGAGCTAGAGGAGAAGGAGTAGTCTAATACACATCAAAGTGGTATCAGAGCCACTTTCTGTCTATAGACTGCAAGTAGAGGGAGACATAGTAGATAAAGAAAATACTCTAATACACACCATCAATGTGGTATCAGAGCATGATTTTGTCTATATATTGTAGGCAGAGAGAGCCAGAGGAAAAGGAAGACAAAGTGTTGAAGCTCTGTGATGATTGGTGCAAGGTGTGCAGTAGTGAATAGACAGTCAGGAGGACTGTAGTTAAGACTGGAAGCACTCACGGTTGTAGAGTGACAACAACAAGTTTTCCAGGAGGGCATACAGGAACAAGAAGATGGCTATGAAGGCCATGGATGCGGTGGAAAGAAGAACCACCAGTAGCAGAGAATTGATGACATGGATGAATAGCTCACTGAGATAAGGGCAAGGATGGAAGAGCTTGCATTGTGGGTGCAATAGAACACAAAGACACATTGGGTGTATGAATGGCCTCTAAGGAGGAAAGCAAAGTGGCCAATCAAGAAATTGTTGGCCAAAAGATAGCAAAGGTTGTTGAGGAGGTGGATGAGGTATGTGAAAAGCCTCAGGGCCACAAAGGAGATGGTTCATGCCTGTGAACCAGAAGCTAGGAGAAATCTCAGTGATGAAGAGGAGAGATCGAGCAGAGATCTCATATACTACCAAGTGGGCAGAGATGGACTTTCAAATTGCCAGGTGGGAAAGAGAAGGAGATCAAGTGAAGGTCTCATATACTACCAGGAAGGCGGTGCTAAAAGTTCAAATTTCCAAGAGGACACTGAGATGGGATCAGCTAATCTCATAGACTGCCAGGTGGGCAGAGGAAGAGAATATACTCCACATTGCCAAGAGGACAAGGGAGAGTAGATGAGGCCATGTGAGAGTCTCATTAACTCAGAGGTGAGTTCGAATCAGCGAGAGGAGATGACAGAGAAGGAGGATCAGAAGAGTATTCTGATGATTGGAGGGATAAACATATTCCTGCCATATAGCCCAATTGAGGGCAGCGTGGGTGTTGCCAATGCAACAATAGAAGAAGGACAACCAGCTGTGACTATAAAAGAGATGGAGCAGATGTCAGAAGATGCCCAAGGAGAAGAAGAGAAGCACATAGTTGAGATGATCACTCCTTGGGAGAAGGAGCTAGAAATGTTGGAGGATTGGTTGAACCATCTAGAACCAGTAGATGACTACCAAGAGTAGACAATCATGCAGATGTTAGTAGAGGATAATTCTGAGGAATTGCTCGAAAATTTCAACCAGGGAGTTGAATAGTTGATGATGACTGCAATACCAGGGCATGCAGCAAAAGATGAAGGGAAATTCCAGTCTAAGGAGCAGCTGGAGGAACCTGGAATTCAACCAGCACAAAGAGAAATGGTAGAAGCAAGTCTATCAGAGAAGGTGACTGAACAATAGGTCAGTCAAGAAGATAAGACTGCAGAGATGAATTTTGCAGTAGGGTGGCAAGTTGAGGCCACAGAGGAAGAAGATGGCACGAGAGATCTAGTTGGTCTACCCATTTGCAGGGAAGAAGTGCAGTGGAGCAGGTTGAAAAAGGAGAGCCATCCCTAGGAGCAGTTGGACGAGATAATTCAGGAAAACAGAAGGCTGATGATTAGATCAGCAAAAGTGGTCAGCAAAGGGAAGTTGAGCAGAGGAGAACCTGCCATAGCAGTAGGGAAACAGATGCAATAGTAGCAGTGAAGCAGTGGAGCAGATGGACAGCTCCAGAGAATTGTTTGGGATCCAGGTGGATTTCAACAGTGGTGCTGGGAAGCTCATGAGCTCATGATTTTTGCAGCAGAGGAGTATGATGAAGGAGCATCGATCCAAGCCAGCTACGTGCCAGCTATTTAATGGGAGGAGAGAGGCACAACCCTCTTGTTTTTCAAAATTTGAAAATTTCCTTAAATGGTTGTAAGGATGAGATCTAGATCTGATTCGGACTAGACATCCATTCAATGTAATTGAATGTAAATTAATGAGAGTTGGTGAGGATGGAGGGAAGAGCTCAAGGAGCCCCTCTTTGTAAAAATATCCTTTTTGTATCTATATTTAGTAAGGAGAAGAAAGGGAGAGGAAAGGAAGATAGAGATAGGAGAGGAGAGTCGAAACTTTGTTGCAGTCCGAGCTCGAAGACATTGTAATTAGACATTGATGTTAATACAAGCAGTTTTTCCTACATATGTGTTTTCTATGTGTTTATGTGTCTTTTATGAATGTTGTTTGTTCATTCATGTTGTAGATGTATGTTAAGTTCCATCTGTAGGAGATAGATAGATTTTCCTATCTGTGAGTTCTTTGATTTCAGGTTTGGGTTCTTGGAGGCTTCATGCAAAAGGTTGCATGACAGAATACTGCGAGTTCTGCAAGCCAGTGCAAGGAGTGCATTTTTGAATTCTGCGGAGTTCAGACAGAGACGTGACAGAAGGGTGCACCAAATGAAGTCATTAACTCAAGGAAGAATCCTTAGGGTTGTTGAACACCCTGAAGGAAGAACTGCGCTAAGGAGAGCACAGAGAGGAGAAGCAAAATTGTTGAGAATTCTGTAAAGGCTATGCGAGGAGGGAATTGAGCAAATGCACAGGATGCATTGAGCTAGTGCATAGACTGCACTTCTGAATTCTACGAAATTTGGACAGAGTTGTGCCAGGAGGGTGCACCAGAGGAAGTATTAGACCTAGGGAAAACCTCAAGGTTGTTGAACACCTTGGAGGTAAGACTGTGCAGAGGAAGGTATAGAGATAACAGAATCACTAAGGGTTCTGTGGAAGCTCTGCCAGGTGGGCATTGAGAAAGTGCATAGAGTGCATAGAAGGACTCTTTTCGAGTTATGATGGGAAGAGAAGTGTCAAGGAGACACACTTACAGAGTTACTGAATACTATGTTAAGCTCAACAAGGAGGGCTTGAGCAGAAGGTCATCAGGAGGACACCAGATTTCCCTTTCAGGACACAGAAGGGCAAGTCTGCTAGAGGCTCGAGTAAACAAATCTCAGGAATGATAGTGCCTTAACACATCGAGCAACAACAGAGTGAGAAGAAGGTCGAGAAACCCTTTGAGGTTTCACAGTTGACAAAGCTCAGGAGGGATAGAGTTCCTAGAACGCAGGCGATATCCAAAGGAATTGAGCTCACAGAGGAAGCAAAGGTCGAGGCCTTTGAAACATCAGAAAATCTCCCAAGGGGAGGAAGGAAGTTCTCAAGCTCGGGAGGGAGTAGAATTGCCATTAGATCAACTAGAGAGACGAGATATGGACCATCGAGTTTCACGTCCAGACAACAGGAGGAGAGAGCATAGCAGATTATATTTGCACCGTCAGATCTAGTGCAAAGGACCGATAGCTGTCGGATCTGGAGGAAGGCGCATGGAGTTTAACCTCTGGGAGGTCGCGCAGGAGAAGAGATAAAATGGAAGGTAGAGACGCTTCGTGGAGAAGTGAGAAATAATGTGAGCCGTTAGATCTCACAGATCAGAGAGAAGGTTAAAGGGAGTGTCTTTCGATACTCAAAGCTCAGGAGGAGTAATAACTGTCACATGAGAAGCAACTGGAGCCATTGATCCCCCTTTGGGGTGGAATTTCAACATTTTGGAATTCAACATTTCGGTAATTCTGATGACAAGGAACCATGACACTTTGCATTGAAAACCCTAAAGTCATGAAACGCAACGTGTCCTTGGAGTAGGGCTGTGATCACAAGGGAAGCAGTCACATGGACTAAGATTTGGTCAGGGGCTAATTGTAGTTGAGCCCATTTCGACATTTTGGCATTTCAGAGTTTGGGGTTTGGAGCGGCAAGTGATTTTGGAGTCACTGCATTGTGAACTCTCGGTTCACGAAATCCTGAAAAGATAGTTTCAAACTCCTGGTTCACGGAACTTCGAAAGGATCTGGACCGTTTGATCCAACTCATCGAGAGCCATTGGATCTCGTGTGCGAATTCCCTTATTGGAATTTTGGGATTGGAGTGACGAGAGATTTTGGAGTCATTGCATCGTGAACTCCTGGTTCGCAAAATCCCAAAAAGATATGAGCCATTTCGGGAATTCTGGGATTGGTGCGACAAGTGATTTTGGGGTCAAGAGTCATGGACTCCTGGTTCGCGAAATCCTGAAAAGATCTGAGCCATTTCAAGAATTTGAGGAATGGAGTGACCAGTGGGTTGGGTCGTTGCATTTCAATCTCCCGGTTACCAAAATCCCAATACAGCTAGGACCATTGGATCGAGGGAGGTTCATAGCCGTCGATCTTGTCAAAGGGAGCGATTTCGGGTTTCGGGGTTTGAAGAGTCAAAAGACTCAAATCTCTTGCGTTCTTGAGTCGTGAAATGTGAAAGGCACCTCTTAGTGTGGTCTGAGGTGACAATGTTGTGGTCGTGTGGGGGTGAAGACTCGCACCTGGTGCATGTTTTCACAGGTGGGGTTTTCATGGAAGGACCTATGGATCGAATTCATGGGGTTCTAGTGAGGGCCCGAAAGAACTATTTCAGTTCTGCAGATTCGAAGAAGATTGATTTTGTGCAGATCTTGGCCCAAGGGTCGGGGGTCTACATCATGATGTCAGATGGATTGTGGATAACAGAGCCTCTAACCACATGACGGGAATCTGGCGAGTATTCCTAGACTTCACAGAGATTGGTCCTGGCCGACAGGTGGTAAATGAAGGTGGTATGGCGAGATTTGTACGTGGAGTTGGGAATGTCAGATTCCAACTCGAATTTGGGGGACTCTTGGAGATTGATGGAGTTATCTTTATTCCAGGGTTGAGTGTTAACTTGCTCTCAGTCTCAGCCTTGGAGGATGTAGGATATTGCGTATTTTTCAAGAGGGAACATGTCTTTATCTATAGAGAGGGACTGGACCCGGTAGAGCTACAACTGATCGGTAACCGAGTGAATAGGTTGTATATGTTGAGAGGACAACCATTGATGTATGATTCAGTGTCGGATGAGGAGCGTGAGGAGGCTTCTAAGACTGCGGTGGCACCAAGGTATCAGTCTTGCATTTCGAGAGAAGAGAGCGAGTCTCTTATGAGCACTAACAGAAGGCTCAGCTAGGTTGATCGAACGGATGCTCAAGATGAAGTGAGCTCAGGGTTCCGAGAGGTTGTCAGGATAATATCTTCTAGTTCGAGTTCTGTGCAGGTGTTGCGGATGGCTCCAGGTTCAAAGGGAGCTCCTACAGAGCACAGTGTGATGGAACCAAATGATGGAGATGGCAGCGAGTACATTGCTCGCTAAGAGGGAGTGTTAGCTTTTTAGCTCGGGAGGTACTCTGCATGTTTTGTCTTGTATGTGGATGTTACCTTAATATTTGCACTACCAAGCACTTGACTTTGTAATAGTTTTTATAAAGTTTTTTTAAGTGGTTCTTTTAGTAAAGTGACTTTTTAATAAAGTGTACCTTCTATTTTAAAGTGACTTTATTTTCATAAAGCACTTATATAATAAAGTGAAAATCACTTTAATTTTAAATGAGACATTTTGGAGGGAATGGATCATGACCCTTGATCTTGAAAAAGGCAAGATCTAATCTTGGCCTTTGGATCTAGGGTTGAGAAGGTGAAAATACACTTTTGGGGGGAAAATGTCATTTTCAGATTATAAAAGAATGCATTGGGTAGTGTGCAAGACATGTCGAATGTTTGAGAGAGGACATCGGGAGGGGAGTTAGAGAGAGTTTTTGAGTATGCTTGAGAGAGGAAAATGAGCAACAAATAGGGCACATTTTTCGAGGAAAGTGGGCATGATTCTCAAGAAAAAAATTATGTGAATTTTTGGCCGAAATATTTTTTTGTTGTGGGAGGTCGTACTGTATGAATCCGTACAATCCATACAATTGTGTACAACCGTACGAATTTGGGCATGGAAATTGAGGCGATTTTGGCACAGTTTTTGAGGTGGATTCCATATTTTTTGTGGTTGTTTTTGGGCCATACGGAACAGTCCATACAACACATTGTGGGCATGGAAAATGAGGTACGGAAGAGGCTAGACGGTGGTATGATTTTGGCATGGAAAATGAGGCAGATTTTCGTCGGATAGATTTGGTGTTGTGAGGTATTTTCCTTGGCTGGAAATGTTGTTTTGCTACTGATATGTACTTTCCTGAAGCATAATAATAAGATCTCTCTCTCTCTCTCTCTCTCTCTCTCTCTCTCTCTCTCTCTCTCTCTCATTGGGTTTCCCCACATTGGGGTTTTCCATGGCATTTGCCTAAATTTCTATGAGTTATGGGTTGTTGTCCACTGTGTATTTCCACTGCATATTTTGCTTAGCAATGCGTATTTTTTCTTATGGAAATTTCTGAATGTGGGTATGCATTTCTGAAATTTATGAAGACAGTTATCTCTAGGTTGCTAAGTGTTTGACGAAATGTGTGAATGAAATATTTATGTTTTTTTCATTAAAAACCTACAAAAACTTCTTCGCCCTCAAAATCCTGCAACCTGTAGGTGTTGTTTAAAAATACTTCAGAGATTTTGAAGGGCCCAATCTAGAGGGCTTCAAACTTGTTGTGTTTGCCTCTATCCTACCTGGGTGCATCCCACTTAAGCACCAAATCTCCTAGCTCAAATTCCTCCTTTCTGACCTTCCTGTCAAAGGCCTACTTGATCTTCTACTGATGAATGTGAGCTCTGTCCATTATCATCTCTCTAGTCTGCTGCATTTCCATCAGTTGATGAATTCTTTTGACTATATGGTCTGGCTCTCCTTCATAATATTGAAAGAATTTCTCTACAGGTAGAGCCAATTGAGTGGGAAATACAGCTTCTGTCCCATAAACAAGTTGAAAATAGGAGGTGCCCAGGGACTTCTTTGTTGTCACTTGATCAACCCACAGAGAGAATTTGAGTTTTGAGTCCCAAGCCTTCTTATTGTCTTCCAACAATCTTTTAATAAGCTTGATCAAAATTTTGTTAGAGGAATCCGCCAGTCCATTTCCTTGGGGATAATAGGGAGTGGAGTGAATCAATGAAATACCAAACTGCTCACAGAACTTGATCAATGGATCAGATTTGAAGGATGCAACATTCTCAGTGATGATTCTGTTTGGGCAACCAAACCTTGCTATGATGTCTTCCAGAAATCCAATGATTACTTTATGAGAAGCATTCCTGGTGGGGATAACCTCTATCCATTTGGTGAAATAATATGTTGTAGTTAAGATCCACCTGTGTTGACCACTTGAAGTAGGATGAATCTTGCCAATGAAGTCCAATCCCCATTGTTGAAAGGGTCCTAAAGCTACTATAGGTTTTAATGGTAGATATTTGAGCTCCTGCTTTCCTAAGAATTTTTGACATTTGATGCAGGCTCTAACTTCTCTGCAGACATCAGTGAATAAGGTGGGCCAGAAGTACCCAGCCCTGATAATTTTGTAGGCTGTGGTCTTCCAGAAATGATGTCCCCCACATAGGCTATTGTGGAAATCAAACATAATTCTTTGGGCCTCCTGTGGGTTCAAACATCTTAGAAGCACTCCCAGAGGGTCTTTTCAATATAGGATCTGGTCAATAAGGCAATACCTAATTGCTTTGAGCTTTAAATATCTTTCCTTACTCTTCCCCATTCCATTAGGAGGCCTTAACTCCTGCAGGAAATGTATAATATCTTTATACCGGGTGCATTCTACCAATGGAGGGTTGTCTGGAGGGCTACCATAGGACAACTCAACCTGTTGAATTTTTGAGCAAGTGTTGATGAAGTTAACCCCCAACACTTTACAATTAGATTCAGCCAACAGCTTGGCTAAACCTTGCCCTTTAACCAACTTTGTGGGCTTTATTTTCAGGTCAAACTCAAGGATCTTGGCAATCCACTTGCTTCTTTTCCTGTCTATGTCAGGATGAATGAGAATGTCCTTCACAAAAGTTGAAGGAACATATGGAATGATTTTTGAATGTAAGACATAGACTCTAAATTCTTTAAGGGCCTTGACCAAGGCATAGGATTGCTTCTCCATGATGTCATATTTAACCTCTGCATCTCTTAATGCCCTGCTGAAAAATGAAATGGGCTACTCCAGCCCTTCAACATTCTTCTACAATAAAACAACTGCTACTATATCAAATGAAGCAAAGGAGAAAATCAGAAAGTCCTTGGAGTAATCAGGATTGATCAACACTGGTGCCTCATTCAATTCTTGTTTAATTTGGTTAAAAGATTCTCTGGGCTCAACAGTCCATTTTACTTCATTTCCCTTTATGAGTATGGCTGTGATATGCTTTACTAATTCCGCAAAGTTTGAAACGAACCTTCTCAGAAAATTAATTTTACCCGTGAAAGAATGGACCTCTTTCTTGGATCTAGGGAGTGACAAGGTTTGGATTGCTTCAACTCTGCTGGGATCAATCCTGACTCCCTCAATTGATACTATATGACCCAACAATTTTCCCTCCTTCATAGCAAATAGAGACTTCTTGGGATTGAGGGAAAGACCAAACCTTCTGTATTTCAAGAAAACCTTCCTTAGGTGTTGACAATGTTCTTTATCAGAATTGGAGAAGACTGTAATGCCATCCAGATAGATGACCACAAACTTGTCCTTTTCTCTGATGAAATCTATATCCATGGCTCTTTGAAAGGTCGCTCCTGCATTCATCAATCCAAAAGGCATTTTGGCATACATGAATGTGCCCCAGGAAGTGGTGAAGGTTGTTTTTTCTCTGTCCTTAAGTAGGACTGATATCTAATTGTAGCCAGAAAAGCCATCAATCATGGATATCCTTGATGCACCAATTACCCTCTGTAATATATGTTCCATTTTAGGTAGGGGGTAATTTTCCTTTCTTAAGCTTCTGTTCAGGTTCCTGAAATCAACACAAATTCTGATTTCTCCACTCTTCTTTCTTAATGGAACTAGATTAGCCACCCACTCAGAATATCTCAAAGGGACTATGATTTGAGCATCCAACAACTTCTTTACTTCTTTTTCCATGACAGGCAGCAACATCGGATTAATCTGTCTTAGCTTATGCCTGAATGTCTTAGCCTCTTCTTTCAATGGGATCCTATGCTCAATGATAGTTGTGTCATATGTCTTGAGGTATTCATAGGTACAGGAGAACACATCAGCAAATTCTTTTAATAACTCAACATACTCGGCTCTCTGCTCCCTTGACAGGCTGCTTGACAACTTGACGAACTTAGGATCCTCCTCTATGCCAATATTTCACTTTGTTACATCAGCATCCTCATTTGAAACCTTACCCTTTACTGCCACATCATTCCCATCGAACAATATTTCTAAAGGAACTAGTCCCTTTGGAATGTGATTGCTAGGCAATTGAACAATATGGTGATTATCAATTTTATTTAAAAATACCTCAGGGTGAGGGTCACCTTCGAGATCAGGATCCTGATCAATGTGCAATGCAGAGAACTCATCAACAGACTCAAGAAATTTTCTGATTTCAAGATCATCCTCGAATACCTTCCAATGCTTGATATTGTCTAGTACATATGGCCTATATCTTATCTCAACATCATATTTGATCTTAGGTGGTAGAGGGATCCTAAACTGGCTAGCTGAGACAGCTAGGGAATCGGCCAAAGTATTTTCCTCTCTTGGAATAAAAGAAATGTTGAAACCTGAGAAGAAATTATCAATTAGGTCCCACACCTCATTTTTGTAACTTCTGAGCCGAGGATGTTTAGGCCGATAAGTATTTCTGACCTGCTGGACTATCAAATCAGCATCTCTAAACACTGCTACCTCTTCAATTCCCATTTCTTTTGCAACCCTTAAACCTAAAACAAGAGCTTCATATTCTGCCACATTATAGGTAGTTTCAAACTCTAGCTTGTATGACAAGGATATGGTTTCCTGACAAGGTGACATAAAAACCACTCCGGCACTAGCACCTTAACTAGAAGAGGCTCCATCGAAGAACATTTTCCACATAGAGGTAGTTGGAGGAGGTATTTCATGATAAGAAATGGGCTGCTTTTTTATTTCAAGAGGGGCTTCAGGAGTATCAATGAGTTGCAATAAACTAGACCCCAAATCAATGTCAAGTGCAAAGATAGGATGATTGGTGGGGTTTGCTTCATCACTAACAATGTAGGCCAGCTGAGCTTCTCTATACAATCTTCCGTGTTCCCCTCCAAAGACTGGAATGGTGGCATATGTGAGGTCCATATGTAATGTCCCTCTAAGATTTTTAATCCAATATCTTGACAACAACATGCCAAACTTGGGGGAACATCAACTACTACAATGTCCATGACCACACTCTTCATGGGTAGCTGAAATAAGGACAC
Source organism: Picea engelmannii (assembly GCA_009831015.1). NCBI lineage: Eukaryota > Viridiplantae > Streptophyta > Pinopsida > Pinales > Pinaceae > Picea > Picea engelmannii. The sequence goes on along the minus strand of ML803350.1, from coordinate 188,740 downwards.
CACGAAGTCTTTGATGACTCCAAGACATTGCACCCTCCTTGAATCAAAAGAGTACAGATCATGATAGGCCTTTGTTACTCTCAATCCCAATTCTTCCATGAGTGTTTTGGGCATGAGGTTATGGGAAGCCCTTGAATCCATCAAGCAGTTATGCAACACCTTATCGTGTATGTTCAGGGATGTTTAGAAGGGAGGGGATGAATCATCTCTGTCTTCTACCATGGGACCTAGGATGACTGTTGGCTTTTCATCTTGGAGATTTACTGAGTCTGTGGTAAGATGAAGTGGCTCAGACTACAATATCTTAGAGAGGGACCTTTTGAAATCTTCATTTTTAACTAGTTCCAAGAGGGGTACAATAATTCTAGTTTTTTGAATTTCGTGCTCAAAACTAAAGGAGGAAGGAGGCTTAGGAATTTCCCTTACCTTAGGGACAGGGTCTTTGGATGTCGATGAAATATTCTGAGTTTTCCTTTCCTTGGCAGTGTTTACTGCTTGCTTATCAGGCTTCTCTGCTATGAGAGGTTGATCATGGATGTCAAACTTCCCTTCTTTATTCTTTGACTCGAGATTGTATCTGTTAGGAGTGTTGTTGGCCTTTTCACCTTTACTCAACTCATTGATTTGACTGTTCATAAGGGATTCTTCATATGCAGATTGAGTCAAATGGGGGACAGGGGAAGTGTATCCAAAAAAATGGATTTCAAGACCAAGCTCATCTATCTCCTCTCCTTCCTCATCAGCAACAAGGTTATTTTGGAGAGGGGTTTGGATCCTCTGATCATCTCTATCTTTGTTCCTTTGTTCCCTTGGCATCATCTGAGGAACATTGTTATTCGGCCTCCTGAAGTTGCCTCTGTTATCAATGTTTTGGGGATTTTTGTATGTCTGCTTCCCCTCAAATTTCATCTTCTCCATGTCTGCAGTTAAGGACTTCACCACCTTGGTCAATTCATCCACTTGAGGGTGATTTGTAGAAGAACCAGAGGTTGAGGCCTCCGAATTTCCTTTCCCTCTGTCTCTGTCAAACTTTCTTCTGAGCCTGTTAACTGTCAACACATTTGATTCTACTTCCAGGGTTGCATCTTGCATGTTAGCTAAGGAACTGGCTCTTCTTTCTCTGGGCAAGAGGCAGAAACTAGGGTCAAAAGTACTCGCATAAGTAATTTTAGCAGAGGATTATGAGGGTTTTATCTCAGCAGGGATCTTATTGTACATCTTATTGAATATTTTGGAGAAGTCAGAGACAAACTCTCCTTCCTTTTTCTTCAAGGACCCAAACTCTATCATGTAATACATGAAATCTTTTTTATCTCCCCACTATCTCAAGAAAGCATTATCTAGATCTTCAATTCCAACAATAGATCCAGGGGTCAGTCCCCTAAACCATTTCCTAACCTCACCATCAAGGCTTTGGACAAAAACTCTCATCCATACATCTTCATTTTCAATGTTCAAGTTGTCTGCATAACTGTAGAAGGCAACAAGGTTCTCTTCAACAGTTATGTCTTCCTCTCTAGTGAATTTAGGCATGTATTTGAGGTAATCTCGAGTAGGGAGAGCATTAAAGGGATGAGGTAGAACTAGAGGGGTATACCTCGTAGCCAAAATGGCATCCATTCTGTTTACAGGGGGATTAGCACCTGCCATAGGGATATTAGGTGGAGGAGAACTAGGAGGAGAAGGTGTTTGAATAGGGTAAACTGGAACAAATATTGTAGGAGGGAAAGGAAATAGCAGAGGATTTAGAGAAAAGGCTATAGGGCTTGATTCAATAGAGGTTTCTCTTTCTGCAGTAGCAACAACAGTAATAGGAGGAGGGGTGGTAAAATCTTCTGTGGTCCTGAGCCTAGACCAAGGAACAAATCCAGGGGAGAAAGGAGTGACAAGGATTTATCCCTCCAATATCAGACTAGGAGGGGAAAACTCAACATGAACACTCCCAAAATTTAAAGTTCTAGAAACTCCAGTAGGAGGTCTGATATAAAACTGAGAAGTAGATATTGGAGTTTCTAACAGAGGGCTATGAGAACTATTAGAAATACCTAGTTCAACAGTAGAAGCTTCTTATCTGAGGGCCTTTCCCTTTCTAATCAGCTTCTCTAGATCTACTTTAGGTATCGTCAAGGGAAATTGAGGGGTGGACCTCGTATGCCTGCCTCTGGAAGCCACAACTGAAGCAGTAGGCTCACCACAACGAAGTTGTCACAATGGAGTCGCGAGGTGCACAACAAAAATCTTGTAGGGCTCTGATACCTAATGCACCTTTTGGATCAGAGGCTCAATGTCATTCAATCTCGGGGAAAATATTCAATTTTGTCCCCGACAACAGCGCCAAAAATGTTAGCACCAGAAGTCACCCCTGGATTTCAACAAGAGTAAGCCTAATACCCATCAGTTTATATGTCATGATTTGTTTATAAAGGGTGATTGAAAGAGAACAAGCTCAACACAATATCATTTTAACTAAGAATCCTGGACTGGGCTATGCATGAATAGTCAAGGTCTTATTTTAACTTCAGACAGTAAGTTGTAGTAAGGGTGAGTAGGAGGAAGACTTTGGTGAGGAAATGCAAAGGTCTGTTGTGGGCATCAAGCTTCTAACAACTCGAAGAGGAAGAATTTAAACAAAATAACTTCTTGTATTCAATATTTCAATAATATTAAAAGAAATCATAACAATGTTACCATAAAACATTTATCATAACAGTGTCACAATGCTTCATGTGAATCATTCAATCATGAACTGTTTCAATATTAGATGGAAACCAGATGGAAAAAGAAGTTGACTGTCATTAAACCAGAAATTTCACATACATATACATAACCAAGGAAACCAGTGCTTCATCAAAACTTTACAAATGGGAGCTTAGCTCTACCAACGATACCAAAAAAAATGGAAAAAATGCCTACATATACTCGGGCTAGCTCGGATTGTCTGGGACACGATCATGTCATGAGATTAATGCTGGACATTGAGGAGATTCTCTGTCAGGCTGTGCATGCAGACGTTGGGCAGACTACCCATACAGTCTTCTGATGGATGTGATCTTTTTTAGAAAGGACTGACAATCACCTCTATGATTTGTCCCTCTCTAGCCTTCTATTTATGGAAGGAGACAATGTCTCACCCACCTTCGACATTTGCATTAACTGATTCATCGGGACCTGAAAGGCCCTAGTCAACTCTTCACTTGGGAGTCATGGTAGACTGTCTTTGGTTGTCTGTTGCTTTACTGGATTGCTACAAGGGGACCCGCTGATGAGCGTGGATGAGGATGTGACGGGGGAGGTGAAATGAGAGATGACCATGTGGACAGATATGATGGATGGAAGGTGACTGGGAGAGTGCGGCCGACGGAAGGTCCATGCACTACACTGAGACAGGTCAGAGGTGGAGTGGCATGGGACGATGATGTGGGGGTATATGTAAGGCTGCGGCGATGGACGAGATGAGACCATCTACCAGGGAGGATGCGAGTAGTGAGACACTTGGCAAGAGGTGACATACAAAAGAGATAAGGGGATATGACCCAGTGGTGAGTGGAGGATGTGATGGGTGAAGGTGAGAGATAGAGTGGAGGACATATTGTAGAGGGAGGTGAAGGTAGTAACGAAGGTAGTAAGTGGTTTTAGGTGGGAGGGGGTCTGAAATCATGAGAGGGCACCACGATAGCAGAGGGCCCACATTCAAAATTGCCTCATTTCGGAACCCCCCCGCCCCCTTCATTAAAGGAAGAATGGAAAGGGGGGTTCGGAATCAATCCACAGCCACAG
>ML803350.1:163405-184835 GCA_009831015.1 Picea engelmannii | reverse complement strand
GGGCATGTGGATCACGGCGGCCCAGATCCATGCACTTTTTAAATCACATGTGCCCATGTGTCATCCAGAATTAGACGACTGAGATCTTTAGTCAATCCAATGGTCTAGATTCTTTTGGGACTACACACACCGGGGATACATGATGTATCTCTACCCTGCTTTCCCGGTGACCAAACTGCAAAAGCGCGAATGTGCTTCACGCGTCCTTCAAATGGACGACTGAGATGAATTTGATGACAAAAGGGGCTATTTCCTTTCTTAGGCTCACTTAACGTGACCTAATGCTATGACCATGGGACAGGCTCCCAGGGCTTCGCGTTTCGTGTTTTGGGGTTTTGAAATCCAAGGGAGAAACCTATCCTCCCAACTTGTGATCCTCGAAATGCCGACCAGCTTCCACCTGTCCCTATTGGATCAGACGGCCTAGATTCAATCGTGACCTTGACCAGCTAGGGAACACCCTGACGTTAAACACTGGGTAACTCTATGGCCTCATGTTTCCTGATAGCTATCGATATGCCCCGTTGATGGATCCTCATCGTTGAAAACTTTATCTTTTGCCCGCTCGCTTGATTTTAAGCCCGAAATAGACTTCTCTGCGTGTTGCGCTTGGGCGCTTCTCATGCAAACAACAAACTTGGATATCCTTTTATCTGTGACAAGAATGGGTGATAGCAATGTGGTTGATAACATATTTCCATTTGACTTCAACTAGCATATATCTTCTTTTTTTCAAAATATTTCCAAAAAAGAATTATGGTAATTTCATTAATCAAGCAAAACTAGTTAAATGAACTACATATTACATTTGCTCCACAAATCCTGCATTAAAACGAAATGCAGGTCCTGTATATTCCTTAAAATTATAGAAAAAGCGCTAAGATCTTGAATCTATTATCTAGTCATAATCCAAAAACAAGGCGGCCCCATGAGAACCTTGAACTACAACACCAAAGCACATGATCAAAAGTCAGGCAAACACAACACAGGAAAAAATCAGCAAGGAGTGGGCATTGTATCCCCTCTATAACCAAACTCCCAAATGGGCACCAAGAAATTCACCAATTGCTATATTAGTATGAACCAAGATCGTTGTGAACATTTTCTTCTGATATTGCTATGAACCAAGATCACATTTACCTAACAATGTTCCAACATTACTAGTTCTAGAAAAAATTGTCAACGTTTAACTTAATGGACTTTGAACAATGCAAAATTTACAATATTATTGAAAATGCCTGATGGCTTTGTTTAGAAGAGCAAGTCATTTTGACATCTCAAATGATGAACCTAATTTATTCACAATTGGGTACTTTGTATGAGGTTTTTCCTCATGCTTTTCATTCCTGGACTCAACAATCTTATGCGTCTCCAGTTCACTGCCATGGTAGTGAAAAACTTTATTCATATCTTGATTGGGTAACATGGATAGAAACAAATCACATGGTTTTGTTTCTTGTCAATGTATGATATGTAAAAACAAATTTTGGGTTCAGCCGATATGCAATATGGCATTGTTCTCATTTTAAGGTAAATTTTCTATGGATGCAGAAGTCACGTAGCATGTAGACAGTCTTTGCCTTTTTCTGCAGGTATATTTCATATGGAAATTCTATCAACCGAGGAAGCTCATATTGTAATACAGGTTGTCTAACTGTATAGTGTACAATTGTGTTGTTGAGGGTTCAGATGACAACGTTGACGCAATGACTATATATGTAAGGGAATTTTGCACCGCATCATAGACAATCAATTGTGCCATCACTAATGAACCTAGAGGCAGAAGCAAGAGAATTGCAATTGGCACATACACACTTGAATGGGGTTGAGTAGGCATTTGCTGCAACCAGAACACCCTCAACCTGCACACATGAGCATAGTAGTTAATATATTGAACAATATAATATATATGTGTACAAAAAAAAATCTTCACAAAGTTGTTGAAAGCATTTGTTTTTGTGCAAATTGTTGTTGGAGGTGTATATATATATGTACAATAGTTGTGGAGCTAGTTAGTTTCTTGAGATACTATACTATGTCTGTTCACAATTTTGTTACAAATGTTTCTTGGGTTGTGTGAAAGATCCTTTCTTTAACATCTCTCTTCTGCGTTATATTTTTGAACAACATAATTGGAAATTCCCCTTTATGCAATTGTTGTTCCATTGAAGAAAATAAATTTGCATAGGTGTAGAACAATTGTAGTTGCACCATGGAACAATTTAATAGTTGTGTAAGATTTCTGAGATATATGAGCATGTCAAAGAAAAGGAGAAAAAAAAATGGGTATGGAAAACAGTACCATTGCCTTGTCGTTATTCGAGTTTCCATCTTTTGTATGGAGAATATGTTGCGAGCCAACTTTTCTTGCAAATGTGACAACTGCGCCAATGGTTCCAATTGGGTAAATGTCATTGTTCTTTGCAAATTAGTTGATTGTTGTGTCTAGTATGAAATGATATTCTGAGAAAACCGCGGGAACTTTTTCGATAACACTTGTTTCATTGAGCAATATAATCTGATCGCAATCACCACAAGCATATACTGTTTTTGATAATATATTGAAATTTGTAATGGATATCCCATTACCTGACAAGATCTTCTCTGCATGTTTATGGGAAAGTTGTGTAGGGATAGTCAGTGTAACTGTCATCATGGCTTTGTTTTTTGTCATGTATGCATGCATAATGCATCTACTTTTGTTTTCCTTGTCTAAGTAGGTGCTATACATGACCATTATGTCTCCGATGAATAATTTCCCAGTTCAACGACTGTTCAATTCTTCTATTGATAGTATATTGGGTGGTATAAGTTTAGGCCTGGTGAGATTTTTTTGAACAGGAAAAGTAATGAGAATGGAAATCAGTATATAGTTTTTTTTTTTTTTTTTGCAACAATGTACAAGTAGATGCACAATTTGGATAAAGTATGTAGGCTAGAGTTTTGTAACCATACCTCTTAGTCTATGGACCTTACACTATGTTGGGTGTTTCACTTTTACTCATTGATACTTATTGTGAACTAAAAAGCATGTGTTGTAGATGACATAAACATATTTACCATGGCATAGTTGAATAAATAACTAAGGATATTTGTTTCCTAAACATAGCAAGAGCATAATCTATGGATCTTTACCTTTGGCTTGTCAGTGTGTTGATCTTTTTGATGATTGACTACTCATGCCCATGCCAATTGTCCAACTTTTTCTGATGCAAACATGTGTACATCGAACATGACAACAACTAAATATGCATATGCATTGTATATTGCTCATAATTGATATGGATGTACATTAAGCACATGCATTGTGTTTGATTTACTATTACTGTTGGTATACCTTTTGGAAGATTGTACTTCAGCTTCCTCAGCTGTGGCACATAAGACTTCATCCTCTTGTTCAATTAGTCTATTTTTTTCCAATGTAGCAATGCAGAGAATACAATGGCCATGAAGCTAAGTTTCTATGTAGGAATACATGTAAAAAAGTTAAATACAATTTTATTTATTTCAATGTAGCAGCACAGAAAATACAATTGACATGAAGATAAGTTAATATGTAGGAAGATATATAGTATCTACATATAAAAAAATGAGCTGCAAATCAATAGAATAAATATACACAGAATAAACGAAATGCAAAGCAATGGAATATGGAATACGGGTATAAGCATGCACCTTTGTTTGTCTTCTTCTACATTTCTGGTTAAGAGTTCTTTTTCTTGTCTAGTTATTATTTTTGTTTCAATGAGGGAAAGTATACAATACAATGAACATGAATGTAAGTTGGTATGTAAGGAAAAACAATGAATATTTACATATAGTAAATTAGAATCAAAGAAATAGAGTAACAGATAGTGTTAGAAGCATGTACCTTTGTTTTTCTTGATCCATGTCTGTGGTTATATAGAATTCTTTCTGTCCAAAATCTATTACAAACCAGAAAAAAAACTAAGAAGTTGGATGATTCTAGCTAAATAATTTGGTTTTGTGCAACAAGTTAGCCAGATATGTTTTGAGACATGGAAATATTATTTTGTAATATGCTTGATGTATATTTCATAATTCAAGTACAATACAAATTGTATCGTGATCAGACTAGTATGTGTCTAAGATAAAGAGGTTGTATTGTGAAATGGGCACATTTGACCATACATGGTCAGTGAGTGTGTTTTGTACATGGTTTATCTTATCCCAAAAAAAACGGAGACTATAATTGCACATGTAGTTTTCCAATTCTTTTATTCTTGCACTATTTTGTAGCTTGTCAATATTGAAGTCTCCTAGAATGATAATGGTTTCGTTCATATGTAAATGTTATAATGCATTTGAAACAACATTCAGTATGTTGGGAAATGTTGCATGTAGAGAGACATAGAGATTCAATATTGCAATTTCTGATTCATGGAAGATTACTCTTGATAGCACCATCTCAACATTGTTTTCTTCGAAATGCATATGCTAAAAAATTATTACATGTTTTTTCACTAATATCATCACTCCATGTGTAATGTAACTTGATATGCAATTGTGATTTGGAAATTTCTTGTTTTGCATGCATAATGTCCTGTATGTTTCTTGCAAGCACAGAATATCGGATTGCATTGTGTCATAGTCATTGAGTATATCATTCATATGTTCATGTAGGTTGCGCATGTTAAGTGAGAGAATTGATACAGATGAGTTTGTTTTTATGGATTGGTAATCATATTGTAGATGCCATTTTTCACTAGTCCTAAGGCATTGAATCTCAATATCAACTTTATGTTTGAATTTGAAGTTATCTTTTGTAAGAGCGCTTAGCAAATATAAGGAGTCCATGCTTCTTACACGGGACACAATTGTGTATACAAGTCCATGTATTTGTATTCTAGCAGGGTCGAATGCAACACTATCAAGTGTTAGCCCTTGTGATCTGTGCACTGTATGTGCACATGCAAGTTTAAGTGGAAACAATTTTCGAATCTTTAGTTGACCTGTCTTTTCCAATGTCGATACTGGTTTTAATATTCGTAAGATAGGTGTCCAATCGTGCGAAGTGTTTGAATTATATAGATACACTAACGTGTTTGCTTGTCAATGGACAATATGCATGTCATGGAACTTAATCCAGAGGACAGCAACTTTTTATGTTTTGGTATAAGATTTGAGTATCCCATCTGCACCATTCACCAAGACATCTTGTGAATCATAGTTTCAGGCATATATTTCAAATAGCATGTCTAATTTCAGGACAAGTTGCAAAGGCAAAGTGGTTGTTTGTTGATGACATGATACATTTCCATGGTTGTCTTCTTCAAGGTCAATTAAATTGATGATGAGATCATTGCCAGTCATGAGCGATAGCATGTACCTATTATGCACTCCAACATCCTTATTCTTGTAGAACAAGCAAGGGAAGGTTGGGTCTGTTGGTGCAGGTCGCATGCACCTTGAATTGATATATGTTAAGTCATCACATGTTTGGTTGTTTGTCCACATTCTATTCAGAATTGCAATAAATGTTTCATTTGTCTGGTGCATTGTAGTATGTAATTCAAAGAATTTTATATTGTCTTTCCAAAATTCATGCGTCACTATTTGCATATTGATCGTAGGTTGTTCAAATATCAAAGAATCATGTATGGGTTGTGCCTGGTAAAGATCCCCACAAAATATCATGTTAATGTCCCCAAAGTATTTGGTGTGCACATGTTTTATGTTTCTCAGTCGATTATCAATGGAATATAAGAAGCAACTTCCAATCAAAGATGCATCATCTATGAAGACAAGTTGTAGTTCATCGTAAAGCTTAGACAAGGTATCTAACATTTCCTTGCTGAGTGGAAGAAAATGTGACTTGTTAAAAGGCATTAAAAATGCGAAGTGGACTATTGTTCCACCTGCATTATATGCATCTTTTCCCGTATATGCAACTATTAGTCCCTTTGGTTTCATAGGGTCAATCAAACTGTTTGAATCATAGATTCCTATAAGCATTTGAAATAGTTCTTTTGTTGTGAATGTCTTGCATGTTCCTACGCCGCCTGTAAGGAACAAATGCACAGGAGTGTGCATGTTTAAGCATTTTTTAATTGCAATGTCCTTTAGGATTGCTTGTTGTTCTCAATTCAACAATCGTCTAACTCTGTAGTATTCGTTATTTTCGATAAAGAAAAGATTTTTGTGATTTGAAACCAAAGATTGATACGTTTTTCAATGGCGGTTGCTCGAGGACAAGGGAAATATGCTTGCAAGTCATAGGACTCAAAGAGGTTCTAGTTGTTTTATGGTTTGTTAATGTCTCATCAACATTGTCAAGGTTTTCTAGTTCATCAATTGCACTTTCTAAATCACCCCATGTTGGCTTGACATTGTATGTAAATCTAGCCTCATTGGTTCGTACTGTAGTCTCATAAGCAATATATTTAACTTCCCATGTAGGGAAGTTATGTTTTAATGTGTTTTCATTTTGATCAAATGGAATGTATAACAATAGTTTTTCTCTACAAAAGTTTTCATTGTCGATGTGTTTGTTGTATTTGACAAAGCGTATTACATTTGGTTTTTTTCTTTTTAATATGGGTGTACCATTTTTTTTGTAATGTGATACAAACTCTGTAAGGAAGATATGCCTAATAGGAGGTGGACGCTGGAGGTAGTAATCAATAATAGAGAGACATATCACTTCCTCTGAATTATCAGGCTCTTGTTTGATCAAAGATGGTGGTTTAAGAATGAATGTGCATGTGTCAAGTGGAGATGTGTTTATGAAGACACGTTTCCTTGAACTACAGTTTAGAAGCAGGGAAAGTGCAATGTGGACTACTTGTTGAGTAGACATTTGTTGAAGATTAAGTGATGTATTTCCAAGTGTACATATCATTTGCATAGCATCAATATGATTTTTTTCATGTTCTCTACGTAGTCTTCTGAATGCACTTGTCATAGATTTCTCAACCTTTGTCATGTATGAGGTACAATATGATGCTACAACATATGAAATGAGGACATACTGTGCATTTGTATTTGCATTCCACATAATTGGCATGTCCTTGGAGAAACCATTGTTCCAAATATGCGAAATTTTTCATTTAAGGAAAATTGTTGGTTGTTTAAGTGTAGATTGTATCACTTGGATGTACTCATATTCTGTTAGATTTAGTTTTGCCAAGAAGTCTTTCAAGCTCATTAAGTCATTGGAGTCTCATTGTTCTAGAAATTTGAACAAAGATTTTTATTTCTCAATGAGAACATTGTCCTATAAACTAATTGGTTCTATGATTCTTGTTGTTCTCATTGGCGGCACATGGAAGTTGTATATGAAATGTGAATTATTTAGTTTTTTACAGCTTCTTGTATGGTAATCTCTATGAACTTTGGCAAGTTATGGATCCAAATGGTCCATGGTGCATGTTATGTATTTGTCCAGAAGCTACTCAATTTGTGAGTTGTTGTCATTTTCATAGACAGGTGCACCCTCTATCCATAACAGTGTGTGGTCATGCTCACTCCCTCTATTTTGGAACTCAAACACAAAATAGTAGTCAGATATTTTTCTAAAGAATGTTTCATCATGACATATCAATTGCCTCAAAGCATTTATTTTATGTCTATAGTAACGAGTACATGTCACTGGGTCTTTTCTTATGAGGTAGTCAATGCCATCATTTTCCAATGTATCAGTTTGTTTTTTCCTTTTCTTGTTCCTATATAATGTAGACACAGTAGTCACCAATGGATCACAGTGATGGTTTGCACTTGTAAATGTGATGAAAAAAGTTGGGGATCCCAATTGTCAGATCATTGAAAATATAGTTTTCTTGTTTTGTTGCAAGTAGTCAAGAGAGATGCGAATGTTTTTGAAATCTATGTACCCAATATCATATTTTAGGATTTTTTCTAGGTTTTCTTTGTACTTGACATCTTTGGCCAATAACTTTCTTCCTTGTAGTTGTCCTTTTCTTATTCATAGCCACATTCAAGAGAGCACTTTCTCAATTATTATGCACATTGTTTTGAAAAACAAACTTGTTATGTGACAGGAGAAGTCACTGCTTGAATGTAGCAGTTCCCATCGAACTATTTTTTGGTAGCTGAATCCTTCCATGATGTCACTGGCACATGGATCTCCATAGAATATTCTTGGTAAGTTAATTTCCTCAGCAAATTTGTCCTTGAATATTCCAAGTGGACATTTGCCTTCAGTAGGTGCAATTTCGACAATCTTGTCTTGCAAAACATGAATGCATTGTGAGTCAGTGAATCCATGTATCAATGTTTCAGTAGGTCTTTCATTCTCTGATTCATCACTTGTATCAAACTCACTAGTAGTGTCAAAATTTTGTGTAAAGTTGTCATTTCCTTGTTCAAGAACATGGTTCCAATTATCATTTATACAAATGTTGTGTGCTTTGTACATGGCCCTGGAACATAATTCTTTTAATTCTTTCATGACAATGTGCACACAGACTCTACCTGTCTGGTATGCATTCTTGTATTGCAAACATCTTTTGAGAGCTACAACAATTGTCACTGTCTTGCTCATGAATTGTGGCAGGGATTTTTGCATAACATCTAGTTGGACAGGCACAATAATAATTGATCATGTTAAGCCCATTTGGGGTCATTTATAGCCCCAGGGTCTGATTTGTGCAAATGAAATTCATAGAGACACAAGTCTCTCTTCAAGTTCTGTAAGTGTACTTACATCTGGTTATGGTGTGTTACATCTTATTTGGTCAAGTGTTGCAAAGAGTGGAAATTTTCCATTTTCAAGTGATCGTTTGCATGGAAGACAAATATTGGTAGTGGAAAATGTTCTATCATTTAGTGTCAAGCCAAGGTATTATTTTTTCAAGTCAAGGGTGAAAGACTTAGTATTTTTTGCAAAATTATATTCCTCACAAATCGCACATGCGATGGAAGGAGTGTCTTTAATTTGTTTCATATAGGTCTGCTTTGCATCTCTCTTTCCTAGACAAGGATGCATAGTAAGTGTTTGTTGGTTTTCAATGCTAGCAGTGCACGGTGTTGGCTCTAGTCTACAATATGTGATTTTCCCTCTCGATCAGTATCATGAGCATTCTGGGATATGTAGTTGCACCTATTTCTCTCACGTATCTGTTTTTTCAACATGTGGTAGGTTAACTTATGGTTGCCACTCGAAACTAGTTTCACTTGTTGACAAGCCATATTGAAGGTGGAATCGACATTTGTTAAGAGCATTGCCTCCTCACCATCTCTATGGTGCAAATGGTGATGTTCTTTTTCATTGGACATGTGATGTTTGTATTCAACAAGAAGTGTGAAAATGCGCTCGTGTTGTGCACACACAACCTTTTTTAGGTTGTGATATGTGAGTTTGTGTTTCTTGGTCGAGATCCCTTTCACCTCATGAGGATCGATTGTAAAACTCATAGGTCTATAAGGAAGTACACCAATGTATTTATTTCTTTCACGTATGACCTTTTTCAAGTTGTGATAAGTCAGTCTACATTTTTTGTTTAATCTCTGTATGACCTGATGAGAATTAGGATGAGTTTCATCCTGATTAGACAATATGCGATGCTTATGAAGATTATATGTGTTTTGGGTGGCATGGACAGTGGATATTTAACTGGAATTATTTCTTATCAAAGGCTGATAATGGATGTGTGGCGTATATGTTTTCGACGATATGATGTCAATTGTTCGATTGTAGTTTGAATCAATACAGTAGGAATGGACAATACCGTCTGATAGGGTTGACCAGACATGGATATTTACTCTAAATATGATAGATATCCATTGTAAACAAAATTTCCCACCCTCTATATTTCCTTTCTCATATTTCATTGCCATGTTTACAAGGTATTGTTTCCAACTTCCAATTGTCGGCATACTTTCTATGAGATATGGTAGAAGGTGTTGATGCAAGCAGTTAAACGCCTGTTGGCTTCCACCTATAATTGCATTACAAAAGGATTGCATAGTGTAAAGGCACAATGAGTGCACATCAAACTCTGTTTCTATCAAATAAAAAATTTCATTAAACAAACTATCTCCACAAGTAGATGTAATAGTTGTTGCTATGTGCAATCCATGGGAGTGTATATGATGCATAATTCATTTCCAATGCAATTGAAGGTCTTTCCAGGCGAGGGACAAGTAAATATCAGATCCTCCAAGATTGCATATGGACAATTTTTTATAGAGTAATGGTTCATAATGACCACTTAGAGGATTGGCATCATGGAACAAGATGCAATATGGATCTCTAGATGCAGTTTTGTTGAATAGTAGATATCTTATTTTTCATGTTAATGAACAAATTCCAATTGATATATTTAGCCACTTGGCCAACCAAAATATACAAAATGTATCTCCCCAAAGTCCTTTCTCATGTGGAGGCAGAGTTGCAGATGCAGACAACCGCATCTTTGAAAGATACATAGTGACATCATGTATTCCATGCAATTGGCAAAGAAAATCAGATGTTAATTTGTATTGATACGACTCTAATGCCTCAACGTTGCCATTTTATAAACAGGCCAAGAAATGATCTATCAATCCATTGTGCAGCTCAGTCAAGGAATAACGGAAGTGCAATAGAACTTGAAATGCATCGAAGAGGCAATATCCCGCAATATACGGGAATGCATCTAATATGAAAACGCCATTGTTATGCAATACTTGGTCGATGTTGTCATGTACAATGGAGTCTGTATCTATTTGATAGAACTCAACATATATTACTTGCTTCATCTTTTAAGTTGTGATTTTCAATATGTTTCTTAGTTATGTTTAGATAATATGCAAATAGAAAAAAAAGAAAAAAAGATAACTATAATTTGGAACTGCATACCAATTCTGCTATGTATCCTTCGACCTTTTTCGTTTCAAATTCAATGCTCCATGGTTTCTATATCATATGAGAAACAAACAAAGATATAGTTAGTGCTCAACCATATAGAAGAGATAATGAAAATAAAACAACAATATAAATTTGATCAGTACAAAGACTGAGTATTTAAGCCATATAATTTTTGAACTTATTTTAGATGTGCATCTTATAAGTGTTTCAATAGACATTGTATATACATTTACAATCCTATTCATCCCCACTCTTCACAAATCAACACTTAATAGATCCGGAACAAGTTGTTGATGTCTCCCACTCAGAAAACTCACATAGATGGTATGTGGGATAAACAAAAGCGAAAGAATTATGCATTATGGACTTTTACCACAGGAATGGAACCAACACATAGCACAACTTCTCAAGGTTTCAATTATCTTACAATATGAAGAAGATATTCTAAGATGTTTCAAAAATATTACAAGATGAAGAAGATATTCTAAAATTGGGCACTAGGGAACTCATCTTGAGGTAGATCAGTGAACTACCCATTCAGGTTACAAAGAATCATTTCTACAAGATGAGATCAAGATGTGAAAATGGCAATGGAATATGCTTTGGAAGATCCAAAGTTCAACATAAAACTAACATCTATATGTGGTTTTGCCTTATAGAATACAATCTTACCCTGTCATAACCTGGAAAGAAGGGATGGCAAGGTCCTCGTAGATTCTTGCTCCACAATGAAAACTTTGAATTCATTTGGCAAATCCCTGTGCACTGCCATTTTCCAAAGAGTTATGGTATGATGTCTAGGACATGAAAGTGGGAATATGTTATTGGAAGGGGACAGCCTGAAAAATGCACTAAACATATGGTTTCAGGAATAGAAAGATGAGGAGAACATCCCATTTCCTTTTTTGTATGTCAGTATGGTTGTGACAGATTTGGGTTCTATATTTATCATTAACATGCCTGAGTGTTTTTCAAATCGTGATCTAGGTGACCCTGCTACTTTAGCGCCCCTGCTAAATTTTTATCATTGTGCCAAATTTTGGAATTCTTCTAACCATACTTAGACATGGTGCCAATTCGTAACTTCGGGAGTTTTTAAATGGGAAGCGTGAAAGTCACCCGAAGTGACTTTCTCCTGGAGCCATTAACTCGCATCTACTATTAATTAACCTGAGATTACTTTAACCATCCTTATTAAGGACTTCAACACTTCGGCTATTGGGCAGTTCTAGAGTTTTAGAATGCAGAATTTGTACAACTCTCGGAGCAGCATGGGATCGAAGTAATACGGACACCTACAATAATTGCAGGCTGGCCACCACGCATGTGGGACCTCGAAAAAAAATTAGACAGACTAATTAAATAAACAGAAACAATAACCAAAGCTTTTCGGTGCCAAGTGTCTACCATGTTGCAAACCCTTACATGTGGTTAATCATGTCTCATCCACGCAAATAATAACTATCTACGCAAGAGATAAGGTCCTCAAATCTGCCCACATCTACAAGCCATTTGTCACATTCCTAAGCTCTTCGTTACTGTATGCACTACCATCTATCTTTACACCTTTGTCACTGGTCTCTAATCTAGAATCATTTTTCTACCCTTTACACGTACAGTTTATCCCTTTTGGTAAACAAAGGCAATGAATAGAATGGCTTGCAATGGCTGCACAAGAAGGTGATTTAGTACCATCCTCAGTTGACAAAACGGCTTGAAATGTATGCACAAGATGGTAAACCAGCACCATCCCGGTGTCGAGTACGTGAAGATGTAAGGTATGATCTATGCAACAAAAATTACTATCGGTTGTTTTAAGAATTATTGAATAGCATTGCACTGATTAAAACTTGTGGACCCTTAGCCTAATCCTCCAGGATCCCTTGATTTTCCTGAACCTGTTGATAATAAC
This sequence comes from Picea engelmannii, assembly GCA_009831015.1. Lineage (NCBI taxonomy): Eukaryota > Viridiplantae > Streptophyta > Pinopsida > Pinales > Pinaceae > Picea > Picea engelmannii. The sequence goes on along the minus strand of ML803350.1, from coordinate 172,092 downwards.
CCTAATCCTATGATTACACATCTTGTTTCTCACAAGTTTACTTATCCCCATCCCACAATCTACAAAGAAACCAGTGTTCAAACTCCAGTTCCCACTAAGAATTTAATTTGCCAATAAAGGAGAAACAAGAACTAATGTTGGACCTAGCTCGTTTTTGTGTTTTATGTTCATCCTCCACCCATGATTTTCATTTCAGGTTCTGCAATTTTTTTTCTATAACTTATTGAAATATGTCACTAATAAAGATGGATAAGGACCGACAATGATGTCAAATTTTCTTGCAGCTTGCTTAACTGTGCACCATACCCAACCCTTGTACACCTAGCTACAGTTTTCTTCTACAAGAACATTTTGCAAAGGCGACAAGCTTTCTTGTCCAACACTTTTCTGGGATAGTAATAGATTTATGTTTCTCTGTTCTTAGTAGTCACATTTAAGGATGTTATGTAAGAGCATTTTTCACTCAGCTATTATTTCTAGATTGTTTTATATTTATTATTCTGCCAAATTTTGGAATTTTTATAACCATACTTAGGCATGGCACCAATTCGAGACCTTGGGAGTTTTCTAAATGTGAAGCGTGAAATTATCTCGAAGTGACTTTCACCCGATATTACTTTAACCATACCTATCAAGGACATTAGGTATTTGGCTATTCGACACTTCCGGAGTTTCTGATTGCAGAATTTGTACAACTCCTGAAGTAGCACAGGTTGGAGTAGTACGAAGAGGCACAACAAATGCAAGATGCTCACTATACATGTGGGACTCTAAAAGACAACTAGATAGACTAATTTAATTAAACAAAAACAATAACCAAATCTCATCGGTGCCAAGTGTCCACCATGTTGCAAGCCCTGGCATGTGGTTAACCATATATCATCCACGCAAAAAATAACCATATATGCAAGAGATTAGCTCCTCAAATCTACCCACATATACAATCCATTTGTCACCTTTGTTACCCTATGAACTACCATCTGTCTTTACACCTTTTTCACTGGGATCCAATCTAGAATCATTTTTCTACCCTTTAAGCCTACAATTTACCCCTTTGGTAAACATAGGTAGTGAGCAAAATGGATTGCAATGGATACACAAGAGGGTAAACCTACACCATCCCTTAGTTGACAGAGTGAGTTTCAATTTCTATACAAGAGGGTAAACCAACACCATCCCAACGTCAAGTATTTGAATATGTAAGGCATGATCCATACAACAAAAATTCATGTCAGTTGTTTTAAGAGGTATCGAATAATATTGTATCGGTTAAAACCTGTGGACCCTTAGCCTAATCCTCCAATATCCCTTGATTTTCTTGAACCTATTGATAATCCCCCTAATCCTACGACTACACATATTGTTTCTCACAAGTCTACTGATCCCCATCCCATAAGTTGCAAAGAAACCAGTGTTCAAACTCCACTGCCCACTAAGAATTTAACTTGCCCTTTTATCTTCATCGTCCACCCAGGATTCACATTCCAGGTCCTACAAATTATTTTTTATAACCTACTGAAATATGTCACCAATAAAGATGGGCAAGGACCAACAATGTTGTCGAATTTTCTTGCAGCTTGCTTAACTTCGTACCATACCTAGTCCTTCTATACCTAGCTGCAGTTTTCATCTACAAGAACATTTTGCAAAGGTGACAAGCATTCTTGTTCAACACTTTTCGGGGATAACAATACATTCTTGTTTCTTTGATCCCAGTAGTCACATTTAAGGATGTTCTGTAAGAGCATTTTCACTCAGGTATTATTTCTAAATTTTGTTTTATCTTTATTTTGATTTTCAGCACCTCCTAGTATTGAAAATTCTTACCTGCAAATTGTAAATAGTAAACAACAAACAACGAATAGGAATGAAACCATGGTACTGAAACTTACTTGTGAATGGGGAACGTCATAATCACAGCTCCAATTGTGGGTGTAGTATCTCAACCCTGCAAACTACAACAACAGGTCCAATTGTGGATGCATGACATTAACCTTGCAAAGTTGAAGCAAACAAGGTTGCACGATTTCAACCCTCCAAAGTGCAAGAACAGGGAAAACTACGGGTGCAGGACTTCAACCTTGCAAAGTTGAAGCAAACAAGAACAAGCAGCAAAAACAAAACCAATGGGCAAGCACCAAGAGGTCCAACTGCAGTTGCAGGACCTCAACTTTACAAAGTTGAAGAAAACAACAATAAGCATCATCCAGCGAACCAATGAACCAGTGAGCAAGAAACAACTAGTGAACCAATAATGCCGGTGGACAACAATATTGCCCAAATTCACTGCATACAAGATTGTATCCAAAAATCGGAGGAAAATGTATTGTGACATGCCTGTTAGGTAAACATTTAAGGTTTCCAGGCATGTTAAGTATACATTTAAGGCTATCAGGAATGTTTAAGGGCCTTGCTCTATGTAAACATTTATAAAAGAATGCAGTGGGTCAGGCCTGTTCAAGTACTTAATAAAAATGAGTGTCGATGCTCAAAACTTTGGATATGTAAACATTTAAATAAAAATAGTAATAAAAATTCAAAAAGAGTGTAGATGATCAAAACTTTGGATATGTTAACATTTAAAACATTGGGAATAGCGAAGTTGGCAATAAGACTTCGAATCTATTCTCCAATGAGATGATGACATATAAGGCTTTTTTTATTATATAAAAAATAATGTTTTTAGTTCTCTAGTTCGAACAATAGATATTATGCAAAAATTTATAGTAAAAGGACAAACTAATATGAATTCAACGAATTATCGATCGCTATAGTCCCTCTACACCTTCGGAGGGACTAATAACTCTTAAATGGGTGAAAAGTTTGTACATTTTGAAAACAAAGAGAGTAAATTCCATATATTCTATGCTAAATTCAAAAATGCTATAATTAAACCCACTCAGTTCATGTTTCCCAATCCCCAAACAAAATTAGACTCGAAGGGTCACAAAGACTATATATGTAAACCTCAAAAGATTTAGGTGTTGTGAAGAGATTTCTAAGAACATGCTCCCTCAACTCAAAGTAGCTAAGAGACAGTAGCCATTGGCAACAAAGGGTACTTAATTTATCCCAAACCTTCTTGTAATTTTTTTACAATTGAAGTTAAATAAAACCATTCCCACTAAATCTTCCACATATTGTATTGAATTCCATGAGAAGGAAGCTAAAATGACCACAAATTGCAGCTTTATGAAGCTAAATAAACATAAATCCGGCATTGAGGTTCCCAAAATAAAAGAAAAAACACTCTACAATATCAGCACAAGGGTAGTTGCTTTCCTATTATGTTAGTTTCCTAGATTTGTCATTGATTTCAAGACTAAATAGCATAAATATCATAACAAAAAGTTTAATTTGATGAGCTGAAAGAAATCCTACTAATGTTGAGGCAAACAATTGTCCAAAGATTTGGCTCTGCTTTCCTCCATTGCCAGGAGAAAAGGAAAAAGTTTACAAATAAGTGAGAGAGCTTGATGTAGTTTTGGTTTCTCAATATTAAAAATTCAATAGTTGTCAGCTGAATTTTTTTTTACCGTTTGTAAATCTATGACAAAATTCCATTCAATCAAATAGAATCCTCTACTCAAAAATTTCTTTTTTTTTAATAGTTTTTAAATCCCCCATGCAATAGAATTATTTTTCCATGAAGAAGTTATGAGTGTGAGGTCTCTTTATCCAAAAGCACAAACAAATTATTAAAATATTTAAATCCCCAATGTGATTGATAACAACACCTCGTCCCAATGCATTCACCATGAGATAGGTGTTTTTCAATATGTTATCTCCCTCTACCTTACATATATTTGTTTCCATTTGGCTTGCTCGTATTTTTCTCTCATCCTACTCTGCCATGTGTTTTTATATCAACACAATTGTCTCGCTTTAACTTCATTACTCTGCTGGGATTTCACCACTGCATTTTGTGGCTTCAAACACTATTTATTTGCACGATTTCATTATAAACTTTGTTTTCCATGGAGTAGCACTTGATGGGTGTTCTATATGCACTAAAAATCCCTCAATTAAATTGTCAACCTGGCGTAAGTAAACTTAGAGTTGTAGCACTATATATGCCAAGGTAGAAAAGCTAGAGGTAGTATAGTATAACTAAGGAGATGGTCTATCTGAGGGCTAACCTATTTAAGAAAAGACTATCAATGAGAAAACCCTAACAAGGAACTTAAACTGTTTACCCTAAGCAACTTTGAAACAATGGATCGATGGATTGTCCTAAAGAAGTAAATGAAAACCCTAAAATGAACAAGTTAACTTAATCAATATAATGAGAAAAAACAAGCCATCTATTTAATCTTTTCAACTTAATGAACAATAGCAACAACAAACTAATCTATTCAATCTATTCAAATTAATGAATAACAACATGTAAGCAAATAAGAAATCATATAACTAACCTATGAAAACTTCTTCAACAAGTAAACTAATCAAAACTACTCAACAGGTAACTAATCAAACTATTAAGCAAGTGAACTCTATTCTTAAGATAAAACTCATAATTACTTCTAATATGCAAAGGGAAATCTTAACCTATTGAATTAAAAGCATCATGACAATATTCAAAGATTAATCAACAACTACTCTTTAATCTACAATAACAAAAAAAATCAAATATAATGATGATGATTATGTCTTCGGTGTCTTATGACATCACGATGGCATCTAACAATTAGTGATAGCTCAAGAGGAATAATTTCAATATTAACTTCTGTGGAGAAATGAAAGGTATGAATCAAGCAATCTAACAAGAGCTTAGCCATCATAGAAGAAATATCAACTACCCTGAAAATCTATGTGATCTTTCAATTTATGCATTAATAATCAACGATAAGAAAACGTTACTCTATTTAATTCAAATGTAATCTTATGCTAATGTAAGCAAATTCACACCATTAGAGACTTATAATTAAAAATTTAACTCAAACTCAAACTTTGAATTAAAATTGCAATCTAGATCTAGAATGGAAATTTCGTAACATAAACTAAGCTAATCCTATTATTGACAATTCAAATTGCAAATTAAAAATGCTTATAAAATCATAATTTAAATTCTACTTTTACCTCAACATACTACAACTAAATTGATAAGCAAACTAGATAATCAAACTGAGAATTAAAATCAAAGCTAGCAACTATTCATCCATCAAAACCTTTCCAAAGAAGCTATGTACTATGTATTAACTCAATACTCTATTTTAACTTTTAACTATTCTATTTCAACCTGTAGAAATTGAAACTAGCATTTAATCACATAACAAAGTTAGTAGCTAAGCTTGCAAGCTATTTACTAATAAAAAGACACAACATATTAAGAACTATCCTTTACAAGCAACCTGCAAAAGGGAAATTGAAACAATTAAATTATGAACAACAAACACACAGCATTTGAAATGATAAAAACACATATAACGGAAAATGAAAGAAATGACAATTGTACAACTCAAATACACAAGCTAACTATCTAACTAACTATTTAAATTAAAAACGTAGTCTTGCACAAGTTTATGGAAATGTCTCGAATTACATAGAAAAACAATTCTAGCAATCCTGCACACTTCTTCACTATTCTTCTCTAACCACTACTGTGGTATTTATAACAGTTACAATTCGAGAGGTCAACCATTGGAAGGGTCGACCTCCTCTAAAAACAACAAATTCCATTAAATACGCTATAACTACATGTGTCTTATAGAAACCAAACAAGCCACTCAAAGCTCAACATAACATCTTAATCCAAGATGTCAAGAGCTCAGTAGCTGGAGCCCACGAGGGTGAACAAAACCCATGTCATTGATTCACCCAGCATAGGCCACCAATATAACAACCACCAACTCACCCACGTTTTTAGTGTTGGATGTAGTGGCAGATGCAGTGCTGAATGAAGTACCGGATGCAGTGCCAGATGGAGTACCAGATGTAGTACTGGATGGAATACCGGACGAGTTGCTAGATGGAAAAATGCCATGCGATTTTTCCCTGTGACACACAGATCACGCATTAGCTTCTTGTAATCATTAAATCAAGCTTACCTAAACTCAAAATCATCACAAAACATCAATTACATGTACCTGGCATAAGCTATGATGATTTGCTATGAAATCCTTCAAAAATTCTTCAAAATGGTTATTAATACATATATAATATCGGTCAAAAAGGATTCAATCAACATCATTAAACAACCAATCGCGAGCCCAACATTACCCCCACATCTAAGATTTTGCAGGTTTCAATGCAAACAAAAATGAATTGCCCCATATGAATAGACTTGCTGAGAAGGATTAACTTTAGAAGCTTCTCCCTCTTGTCCTGAAGATTTTGTCGTGTGCCTCTTATGATGTTTCAATTGTGCCCTGAGGTTGTGATTGGTATTGGTCATTTGATCAACCAATCATTGGAGGGAGTTCACCTTTTCTTACAGTATTGCATTGTCACGGTGAAGATGCTTATCCAAAGTCTTCCTATCTTCCAATTGTTGCAGCAGCTGAACATTTTTCTATTGTAGATTTTTAATGGCTGGAGCAAGATCAAATATCTCATAGGAGGGCTTGGATCCCTTGAAAGATGTAGAAAGTCTATCAGTTTTGGGATCCGGTATAGCAATCTAAGAGGTAGGAGTAATAGAAGGTTTATGAGGAGAAATAGGGTCATATTTTATCTCTCTATGAGGCTCCAATTCTTTTGCAAACACTTCCCTAAGTCTTTTATGAGGGATTTTGAGATTGGAGGATACTTGGATAGGGTCCAAAGTGGTCGTGGGTTTTTCATAAGGTTTTCCTCTTGTATTTTGGGATTTTTTTTTAAAATACCCTCTCTTGAATCGATTATCACCTCTTCTATTTGTGGGGACTACAGGGAAGCCTTGTTGAATTACCTCTTGTAACTTTTTGGGTGCAGGATCAATAGACGTTGAAGGCATTGGGGAGTTATCAATAGGCTTCTTAGTCTTCTTGCCCGATGAGGCTACAGGGGTATCAACAAGTTTCTTAGTCTTTTGTTCTGGTAAAGGGATAGCTTGAGTAGGAGGGTTTGGATTCTTTGGAGAATGGGGTTTGGATGGAGTAACAGTCCCTATATCAAGTGCTTTCTTGCTAGTCTTGATTGTAAGATGAGGGTTTGAAAATTGGTAAATGAAATCATCCCATGTTTTCCCCTGTTTTTCCAACTCGGCTATAACAAGTAGTTTGATGAGGCCATGGTGGAATAGGTTGTTATGGATATTGGTTACATTCTTCCGTACTTGGGAAGACATCTTCTCAATATTTTTTAAGAAGTAAAAAGGGAAATTCAATGGCTTATTGAATTGAAAAGGAGCTAATAATCAAATGTGGCAGGCTTTAAAAATGAAATATCTACCTTCACAAGTGATCATTCTAGTGATGACTATCAGAGGGTTAATGAGATCCTCTTTAATCCACTCCTTGGAGTATCCCTTAGCTCCAGAGATATTATGAAACTTAGGTTTGAAGACCCTGTTGTAGCTTGCTCGTGGCAACTGGTGATGTTTAAACCATCGACCCCCAACTCTTGGAAGCTTTGTGGCTGAGAAAATTGATTCCTCAGAGACCACGAAGGTCAGTGACCACACACCTGCCATCCTTCCATCGAATCTGAGGGTGAATCGCATTGAAATGTCATCATCGTGGTGCTACAAATGAGCCAAGAACGGTCCCCACCCTGCGCGAAGGAACACTTCCCTACACTGTGCAAACTCGGGGATAGAAAATAGGTCAGCATAGGAGGACGAATCATACCATTTGGGCATGGTGACACTATGGAGAGATGGACAGAGGGTGGAATTCGATAGAGGACAGGTGAAATCAGGCTGAGGATGAGTGTGATTAAGAAGAGGGCGAACACAATTGAGCAGAGGGTGAACACACTGCATAAATGGGATAACAATTTGAGCGATCCCTCCATTTTTGAATGCGCTCAAGGTGGAAATGGTTGAATTCATTAATGAATTCATCGCACACAAGTTTCCATGTGTGAGCATGAGTTTGTCGATTTCGAATTCAAAGAGCATATTTTGGGAGGCAAACATAATGATGAAGGAGTTAGATCAATGTCCAAGTCTTCGACTTGGACATTTGATCATAAAAATGTTTAAGAATTGTATCATTTAATCTCAATTGCCATTAACTAACTCAAATAAATTCAAATGATTCTTGGTTACCTGAAAACGTGGACATTTACTATGTGTATACATCTCGTCCGATCCTTCATATGGTGCATCATCCGACACCTCATATGCTATTTAAATGGCACCTCATACGACACTCCATATGGCACTCCATATGGTACCCCTGTGCAAAATGAAATTTGTTCATCCTGTAATGGATGTTTTATCCATAACATTCAGTCTTAAAATGATTTTGACAGTCACAGTGAATAGGAGCAGAGGTAGGATATGAGTGTTATTGTTTTTCCATCGTGCTTCATATAATCCATTCCTCTATCTTGCGTATTATAAGGCATGTAATCACAAATCTGTAATGAATAGTCTGTAAAGAAAAACCAATTAAGCAAGGATGATTTTAGGGGCTAAATTTCGCTCATGGGCTAATTTTCCATGGTTTTTCCAAAAACGAGATTCACTATTTTAAAAATGATTCTCCCAAATTCTATAGGATAAAATTATTTTACCTTAAAAATCGCCAAAATTTTATAAA
>ML803350.1:147027-163355 GCA_009831015.1 Picea engelmannii | reverse complement strand
AAATTCTATAGGATAAAATTATTTTACCTTAAAAATCGCCAAAATTTTATAAAAACTATATAAAATCCTTAGAAATTTGAATATTTTTACAAAAATATCGCCAATCATTTATAGTTGGCATATGAAGGATTAGTAAGATTCACTAAGGTTTCTACATTTTAAAATAAATTTCCATCCTTAAAATCATCCCTGCAGTTAAGTGGTTTGTCAAAGAAATGTACAACAGTTTATAACACACGGGGGATTAACATTTTGAAATAAAATAACTATTGATATAATAGCCTGTATCATAAAAACAATACACATAAATTTTTACAAAGATTCTACTTCTTCTAGGTAGTGTTATCATTTGTCAACTCATGACACCCCTCCCCCACACCTAAGCATTGTGACACCTCACAATAAAAAATATAGGAAGCTAGTCAATTCTCCCAATAGACAAAGATTTACAGCTTGTTAAGTGTAGAGATAAATTTCACATATCGGTCTAACGAGACGGTTAGAATATGTCCCCACCTATAGGATAAAATATCCTATATATAGTTAAGAAGAGGTAGGCAAGAGAGTTTCAAGATAGTCTCAAAGTTAGTTCCCAATGGAAAATTTATGGAGTTCATTAACCTTATCTTAACCATACATACTTAGTGTCAGCTTTGTCTACAAGTAATGTTGTACATCAGGACAAGATTAAATTTCTTATTTTTTTTTTCAAATTATCATTTTCGCTAGGTAGAATGCCCCGCTACCAGTAAGCCTATTCAGTACTTCGACGGGTTTACCTAGTCATACCACAGGCCAGTACCCATTTCCATCAGACCTGTTCAGTATCCCGACAGGTTAGCCTCTTACACCCTCAGAGACTTACCCTCCATCTTTTAAGATTTTAGTATAATATTGCTTTGTGCAAGAAGATGGGGGGACAACTCTGAAAACTATTTTTTTTTTTTTTTTTGGGATGGTATTTATGTTAGAGGATGACTTTCTGTTATATATTCCTTAGTGATTGTCCTGATGTAAGGAGTACTTAAGAGGATGTAGCCTATCTAAAATATATGATATAATCAAGCATTTTTAGTGTGTAGTCGATTGTACCATTGGAAAAGAACAGAAAGGTATCTTTAGGCTCAACTCACTTTCTTCCTTCTTCTTTTTTTGATGTTTCCATGGCTAATCGCTAATCAGACCTCCTTGTTACTCTTTAATAAAGATACTTTACTCACTTACTCAGGGTTCTTGGGGAAACTGTACAAGTGACCTCTAAGCTTGATGGTTACAATATCACTTCCTTACATAGTGGTGAAGGTTTAAGAGCAGCTGCTATTTAAGATGCCTTGAGAAAAAGAAGATGAAAATATTTGCAAAAATATGGCTAATTACAACAAGTCATTATTCATTTGATTCTTAGCATGTTTCACGAAATTGCAAGTATTCAACGCTCCCCGCGTGTATAGTGACAAGGGACTAATCACCTCTCATGGATCCTTTAAATCTGTCGATGGTGAGTTTACCAATCACCTGTGGGCTTTGGTCTAACGACAATCGTACTACTAACAAATGGTATAAGAGCTAGAGGTCACGAGTTCGATACATTCTCGGCTCGCACTGAGGGGGAGATTGTTGCATGAAATTGCAAGTAGTCAGTGCTCCCCACATGTATCATGACAAGGGACTAATCGCCTCTCGTGGATCCTTGAAATATGGCGGTGGTGATTTTAGCAGACAACAAGGTTCAAGTATAGCAATATTTTGAAGAAAAATCCTTCTTTTATATTTCCTTGAAAATATCTACTCCTGGTGAAATAAATACCTACAGAAATCTCTAGAATTGTCTATCAACAAAATTCAAAATTATTTACATATGTACAGTCGAAAATTCATAGAATCATCCAAGAATAAGGGGGACTTCCCCATCTACTAAGGCCAATGCCTTGTCAGTTGACATGACCTGTAAAAAATATTCTTTGTAAATGGGCCTATGATAAAGTTTGAGTCGATGTCCATTTACTACAAAGGAGACTTGTCCATCGTCAATTCTTTTGATTTTCACAGCCCCATTGTCATACACGATGATTACCTTGTAAGGACCCAATCACCGAATGGTAAGTTTTCCTCTGAAGGTTTTAAATCGGGAGTCAAACAACCCAATCACCAGGTTGGAAGTGTTTCTTCTTAATAAAGTTGTCATTCCACTTGCTCCTCTGGTTTTGGACTAATATTGTTCATTGGATAGAATTTCTCCTGATCTCATCCAACTCACTTAATTGTAGGGCTCATTGTTTCTGAGTCTCATCTAAGTTTAATCCCAATTTTGTGGCAATACGGAAATTCCCTACTTGGAATTTTATTGGTAGAAGCACTTGTTTCCCATATACTAGCTCATAAGGGGTATGCCCAGTGGTGTTTCTCCAGGTGGTCTGATATGCCCACAAAGCCTCTGGAAGCCTATTAGTCCAATCCCAATTATGTAATTGAACAGTCTTAGTTAATATAACTTCCATAACTTTGTTTGTAGACTCTACCTGACCATTAGCTTGTGGGTGGTATGGAGAATATTTACAGTGTTTAATCCCACATTTCTCTGTTAGTTCTGTCATCAGCTTGGAAGTGAATTGAGTGCCTTAGTTTGTAACAATTTCACGAGGAACACCAAAGCGGGTAAAGATGTATTCATAAATGAATTCAACAACGGATTTTTCTGTATCCCTAAATAGGGATTTTTCCTCTACCCACTTGGTGACATAATCTGTACAAACCAAAATATAGTTTTTCTTACGAGACATGGGTGAAATTGGTCCTACAAAGTTAAGGGCCCATTTTTCGAAAGGTTCTATCATAACTTGGGCCCACAAGGGAATTTCGTTAGCTGACGTGGGTCTTCCTATCCTTTGACAACTATCACAACTCCTCACATACTTGGAAGCATCCTTGAAAATTCTAGGCCAATAGTAACATGAATGTAACACTTTATATGTTGTACGTTTGTCAGAAAAATGGCCACCACATGGTCCATCATGATAACTTTGTAGTATTTATGGTATCTCTTCTTATCGGACACATCTACGAATAATCAAATCAGGACCTGTACGAAAAAGGTCATGGACAACCCAAGAGTAATTGGCACTTTTCCTAATAATTCTACATTTTTCATGAGGTGACAAATGAGACAGTAACTTCCTAGTAGCCAAATAGTTTTCCATATTTGCAAACCATGGGGTATTTACATAAAGGAAAAAAATGTCCTCGTCTAGGAAACTATCATCTACGGGAATATCATCATCCTCATTTTTTATTCATGAAAGAAAATCAGCTACCAAATTCTCCTTTCTAGGTCATTCAAGAATGGTGATATTAAACTCTTGCAATAGCAGGAGCCACCTAGTCACTCGGCCATTAGTTATGGGTTTATTCATGATAAATATATTGGCAGAATGATTTGTATGTACAAATACTTCATAACCTGTGATGTAGTGGTGAAACTTATTGATAGAATGAACTACTTCCAAGAATTCATTCTCGGTAACTGTGTAGTTTAACTCAGTAGGGGACAAGTGCTTTCTCACAAAATAAATGGCATAGTATTGTTGGTCCTCTTTCTTCCCTAATACTCCTTCTATTGCAATGTAAGAGGCATCAATGAATATGTGAAATAGGAGATCCCAATTGGGCCCCCTAAGAATTGGTGCCATAGACAACTTAGCTTTCAGGGTTTTAAAGGCATTTTGACACTGCTCATTCAAAAGAAAATCAACATCCTTTATTAACAATCCAAACATGGGTGCAACAATCTTTGTAAAATTTTCAATAAACCGTCGGTAGTATCCGGCATGTCCAAGAAATATTCTCACCTCTTTCTGGGTCTTGGGGGGTGGAAGTCTGATGATGACCTCAATATTTGCAGGATCAACTTTGATCCCTTCAGATGAAACGTGATGTCCTAGAACCACTCCTTCAATCAACAACATTTTACATTTTCCATGACTTAAAGATAGGTTCATTTCTTCACATCTGATAAGGACTTTTTCTAAATTATCTAAGTCTTCCTAGTAAGTATTGTCATATACTCTGAATTCATCCATGTTTACCTCCACACAATCATAAATAAGATCAACAAATATCCCTAGTACTTCTTGTTGAAATGTGGGAGGAGCATTACACAATCCAAATTGTAAGACCCTATAGGCATAGGTGCCCCAAGGAAAAGTAAAGGTGGTCTTGTCCTAGTCCTCGAGTGTTATGACAATTTGATTGTACCCACTATATCTATCTAAAAAGGAGAAATATTTCTTTCCAGACAGGGTATCCAAGACTTGGTCAATGAAAGGAAGGGGAAAATAATCCTTCGGAGTGGATTTGTTAAGCTCCTGGAAATCAACACAAATCCTCCGTTTCCCGATCACTTTATTTGAAACCACTACAAGCGAAGATACCCATTTACTGTTGGAGATGGGATAAATAAATCCGACATTTAATAACTTTTGGATCTCCTCTTTTACTATATCCTTGAGTGTTGGGTTCAACCTTCTATGGGTTTACCTAACAGGTGTTACTTCCCCCTGGGTATATATGTGATGAATGCATGTGTCAGGGTGTATACCCTTCATGTCAGTGTATTCCCAGGAGAATGCCCATGATTGTTCTTTAAGGACACTTACTAACTGATTTTGTTGGTCTACATTTAGCCTGAAATTTATATGTAGAAATTTTCCTCGGCTAATATTGTATGGCATGGTATAAGATATGGTAGAATCATCTATCTCAAATATAAAATATGTCAAAGACAAAATTGATGGGTCCATTTGTTCCTAAAATTCTTTCCCAAACATGTAGTCAAATTGGGGAAAAGATTGTGGAAAATCAACACACGTTATAGCATAAATAAACTGGTTTAGCACATTTTCTCTTGTGTGCTCCTGAAGTGCCCAAGAATGATCACTTAGCAACACAAGTTCTTCCCAGTCCTCATTCTTGTATGGACATTCAAGCCACCATAGATTCTCCATGATAGGTTGGGTTGGTGGATATATGGTGAGCTTTTGGATAGAGAGTCCATTCGAGATGGTCATTTCTCCCTCTCTACAACCAATAAATGCATTGGTTGTGGCTAACCAAGGTCTTCCCAAAATAACGGGATGGAATTTAGTAGGATCCTTTGAGTGGATGACCAGAAAGTCTATTCGGTACTCCCATAAGGCTAAAGTAACTATGATACTATCCAAAATTCCTTCAGGTATAACCCTAGTATTATCTGCTAATTCCAAAATGGTTGGGGTAGGCCTAAGAAGAGGTTTTAATTGTAATTCCTCCAAGGTAGTAACGTCTATAACATTTATGGATGCCCCTAGGTCTATGAGAGTGTTCCCAATGGAAACCTCATTAATGGTTATGGTCACTACGCGGTTTCTTGGGTTCCCATATTTTGCTACCTTAGGCTGCTTTGATATGTACTCAGAAAGTTCTCCTATCAAATGCAATGTTGGAGGATCCTTCTACTTCCTCCCTGGCTTCTTAATACACAATTATTTGACCACCTTACTATAGATTAGAATATCCTTAATGGATTGTAGCAAGGGAATCTTGACACAAATATTCTTCAATTCATTCAAGACGTCAAATTCCGGTCAGGTGGTAGGTTTCTCGATTACTAATCTTTCTTGATAAGGAGGGGCCTTCGTAATTTGTGAAGGTTCATTTTTGGGAAGCTTGGGTTCTTGGTCCTTAGGAATAATAACATCTTCCCACCTAGTGTCATTCGTGGGTTGTTTGGTTATTTCCTCTTCTTATTCTTCCTGGATGACTACTGAAGATCTCTTCCTATCCAAAACTTTTCCCGACCTTAGTTGAATCTCCTGCAATGGAACAAGAGAAGTAACATATGTCGGGAAGGCATGCATCTCAACATTGTGAAGAGGTTGAGTGGGATTATTATTGGGATTGGGAATTGGTTGTGCCAGTAATAATGTTGGTCTTGGGGAGCCTGCATTCTGATATTGTTGTGGTTGTTGTTGTGGAATAGGAGGTAAAGGTGGTGGAACAAAACCTGGCAGAAGCTGCAGAATGTTCGATGGAAAAGGAGGATAAGGATGGTTGGGAATAGGGACAGGTGGAGCTTGAGGGTTCCCTTGGTTATGTCCTCCTCTCCATCCTTGAAGCCAATGATGTTGGTACTGTGCAGACCAGTTTTTCCAACTTTGTGAGTTCCAATGTTGTGGTTGTTGATAATAGGGTGGAACTTGAGGTTGTAGATCCGGGTATGTAGGTTGGTTCCTAGGCTTCCATGGCCTTCTAGGTGCATAAGAGGACTCCCTAGGATCCCCACTCCTATAGATGGCTAACAAACCAAGAAATGATGGACATTTTTCAGTTGAGTGATCCTCCATGCAGAAGCCACAAACTGAAATGTTATCCAATGGGCATTCCCTTGAGGAATGCTTCCTCCTGCATCTTGGGAAATATATGCTCATTGTTGCATTTTCCTCCTCCTGTTTATTTTTAATCTTTAGGGTGTCCAACTGGGAACCTATTGTGCTTAAGATATTTGTTTTGAAATTCTCTAAAAGGTTCCCTATCTCTACTCTCGTGATACCACCTAAACTAATTGGTTTTAAGTTTCTACTATAAGGATACCGAACATTCTTCCATGTTTTATCTCTACTCCTCGAGTAATTTTTACACATTTCACATATTTCGGAAAATGGTTTATGGGAGATGTCACCTGATTCCATCAGGTTAAGTATCTCTAGGTATTCCTATGAAATTCCCTCAAGGAAAAGAGCCCTAACTGCATCATCTGGAAGGTCATGGTATTTTGATTTCTGGGAGATATAAGCAAACCGTTCTATATAATCCTCAAGATTCTCGTCTTCTAATTGTTGGACTTTGAAAATATCATTACGAGACTCCTTGATCTTACAGTAATCTTGGTACTTCTTAAAAAATATATCTTTCATGGTTTCCCAAGACCTAATACTGGACTCTCCCAACCCCATGAACCATCTTAGTGCAGAGTCCTTGAGGGTGGCAGGAAAGAGTTTTAGTTTCTGGGCATATTGTAAGCAGTTGTAGCTCCTACACAAGATGTCGAACTCAAATAGGAAGGTATCCGGGTCTTCACTTCATTTACCATAAAAGGTGGGCAGTGCTGAGAGGGGAATATTTTTCATATTGGCATTTGGTGTGGTGTCCAAAATTGGAAACCCGAAGGTAGTTTCGGTTTGGTTTCCAGCTTCTTCTCCCTCCTCATGTCTTACATTGTTGTGATCCTCCTGATCATCCATACTGGTTTGGTTTCCAAAAAGAGAGTACTTAAGTGGTTTTATCCTTGGAGAGAACAAGGTATCCCAAGGTTTTTGTCTGGAAAAGGTATCCCTTGGATGGTAAGGTCTTCTGACTGCTTGGATGTTTGGGACTCTACTCGAGCTAGTTGAGATTACCGGTGACAAAGTTTTTGTATCAATTTAAGAGAAAATTATATTGGTTGAACTACCAAACAAAGTATTGACCTATTCAGGGTCTATGGTGTCTTCAAAGTTAGGATCTCTTGATGGTGGTAAGAAAACAAAGGTTGTATTGTTTGGTTCTGTAGAAGGATTGAGTGGTCTTGCCTCCTGTCCCACTATTACTGATGCTTCAATTTTCTATTCTATAGTGCTCCCTGTCTTAGTCTCTTCAGATTCTGCTTTAGCTCTTAGGTTGAGCTAGTTTTTGTTTTTCGGTATCAGTCTGCGGAGTTTATGAGTGGGATGTTCCTTCCCCCAAAAAAGTTGGAAGGAACCTTGGTTGAAAGGTCTGATTT
This sequence comes from Picea engelmannii, assembly GCA_009831015.1. Lineage (NCBI taxonomy): Eukaryota > Viridiplantae > Streptophyta > Pinopsida > Pinales > Pinaceae > Picea > Picea engelmannii. Next base: position 155,563 of record ML803350.1, on the reverse strand, counting down.
GGATTTAATGTATCTAACTTTTGGGTCCCTAGGTCTCTTCATGAAATAAAAAAACAAAAAGAAAAACTATCATTGGGTTTGGGGGAACCTACTATAACAAATGCGTAGGTTCTTACCTCTTGTCTTAAAGTTCCCCCGCCACCAAACTAATGCTAAGATTTAGAAATGATCTATTTCCTACCTTGAGACAACTCCTCAACAACAACGCCAAAAATGATGGGTGTTCTATATGCAATAGAAAACCCTCAATTAAATTATCAACCCGGGGTAAGTAAACTTAGAGTTGTAGCACTATATATGCCAAGGTAGAAAATATAGAGGTAGTATAGTCTAACTAAGAAGATTGTCTATCTGAGGGATAACCTATTTAAGCAAAGACTATCAATAAGCAAACCCTAACAAGGAACTTAAACTATTTACCCTAAGCAACTTTGAAACAATGGATCAATGGATTGTCCTAAAGAAGTAAATGAAAACCCTAAAATGAACAAGTTAACTTAATCAATATAATGAGCAAAATCAAGCCATCTATTTAATCTATTCAACTTAATGAACAATAGCAACAACAAACTAATCTAATCAATCTATTCAAATTAATGAGCAACAACAAGTAAGAAAATAAGCAATCAAATAACTAACCTATGAAAACTTCTTCAGCAAATAAACTAATCAAACTACTCAACAGGTAACTAATCAAACTATTAAGCAAGTGAACTCTATTCTTAAGATAAAACTCATAATTACTTCTAATCTGCAAAGGGAAATCTTAACCTATTGAATTAAAAGCATTATGACAATATTCAAAGATTAATCAACAACTACTCTTTAATCTACAATAACAAGAAACTTCAAATATAATGATGATGATTATGTCTTCGGTGTCTTATGACATCACTATGGCATCTAACAATTAGTGATAGCTCAAGAGGAATAATTTCAATATTAACTTCTATGGAGAAATGAAAGGTATGAATCAAGCAATATAACAAGAGCTTAGCCATCATAGAAGAAATATCAACTACCCTGAAAATCCATGTGATCTTTCAATTTATGCATTAATCATCAACGATAAGAAAACGTTATTCTATTTAATTCAAATGCACTCTTATGCTAATGTAAGCCAATTCACACCATTAGAGACTTATAACTAAAAACTTAACTAAAATTAAAGCTCAAACTCAAACTTTGAATTAAAATTGCAATCTAGATCTAGAATGGAAATTTTGTAACATAAACTAAGCTAATCCAATTATTGACAATTTAAATTGAAAATTAAAAATGCTTATAAAATCACAATTTAAATTCTACTTTTACGTCAACATACTACAATAAAATTGATAAGAAAACTAGATAAACAAACTGAGAATTAAAATCAAAGCTAGCAACTATTCATCCATCGAAACCTTTCCAAAGAAACTATGTACTTTGTTTTAACTCAATACTCTGTTTTAACTTTTAACTATTCTATTTCAACTTGCAGAAATTCAAACTAGCATTTAATCACATAACAAAGTTAGTAGCTAAGATTGCAAGCTATTTACTAATAAAAAGACACAACATATTAACAACTATCCTTTACAAGCAACCTGCAAAAAAAAAATTGAAACAATTAAATTGTGAACAACAAACACATAGCATGTGAAATGATAAAAACACATATAACGGAAAATGAAAGAAATGACAATTGTACAACTCAAATACACAAGCTAACTATTCTTGTCTGACCACTAGTGTGGTATTTATAATAGTTACAATTCAAGAGGTCGACCATTGGAAGGGTCGACCTCCTCTAAAAACAACAAATTCCATTAAATACGTTATAACTGCCCGTGGCTTCTAGAAACCAAATGAGCCACTCAATGCTCAACATAACAACTTAATCCAAGATGTCAAGAGATTAGTAGCTAGAGACCAAGAGGGTGAACAAAACCCATGTTGTCGATTCGCCCAGCATAGGCCGTCGATATAACAACCACCAACTCACTCACATTTTTAGTGTTGGATGCAGTGCTAGATGCAGTGTTGGATGAAGTACCAGACGCAGTGCCAGATGGAGTACCAGACGTAGTGTTGGACGGAGTACTAGACGAGCTGCTGGATGGAAAAATGCCATGCGATTTTTCCCTGTGACACACAGATCGCACATTAGCTTCTTGTAATCATTAAATCAAGATGAACTATATTCAAAATCATCACAAAACATCAATTACATGTACCTGCCATAAGCTATGATGATTTGCAATGAAATCCTTCAAAACTTCTTCAAAATGGTTATTAATACATATATAATATCGGTCAAAAAGGATTCAATCAACATCATTAAACAACCAAATCACAAGCCCACAACACTGCTAATGATTTCTTAGTTATTTGCACAATTTCACACAACAAGTTCTTATTTCTCAAAGAAAACTTTGTTCTTTGTGGTGCACTACAATAAATACCCTGTCACCAAGTATCATTTAGTGATAGTTCACTATTATTTTGGGCAATCTATTACTCCAATTAATGACAAAAGTACCTTGATGTTAAGAAGTATAAAAGAATGGATAAATTGTTCATGTTGTTTACAAGGAGGGATTATTAGTGCTCTATATGTTAGTGAATCTTGTTTTGGGTGGGGAGATTAAAGGTTTCAAGGACATAGGAAAAATGTGTTTGTATTACTCGAGCTGGCATTATTTGTGGCTTGAAAGTTGTTTCTGTTGTGATTCAATTGAAAAAAAATGAGAATAAATCCACGTAAATAGCTTCTAAGTGAGTCACAACATATGATCTTGTTGCCAATGAAAGTTGTTTTCAGCCTAAAAAACACTCGGTTTTAGGCAATGTCACAAATCTTCATGCTCCCGCGATCAATTGGTTGCCAAAAGTGAAACACTGAACTTACCACATTATTCCCACATCTTGCAATATCATATGACCAAATGGAAAGGGTCGTTTGTTAACTGATAGCCTTATGGATACTAAAAAGGCCTTTGGTAAATTTCATGGAGACTATACAAAATGACAACACCCCAAGCATGCAAGGAATTCTTGTTGATTGGCTTATAGAGGTATGTAGTCATAACCATTCAATTTTCGATGAAGATTATATCTCTTATGATGGAAAGCATGTAGATTACAGAAGCATTGGTTCCAATGAAGAGTTTATAAGATGCCTATCAATGGTATTACTATGTATTTTGATAAACTATTCACTATGCCATTCTATAATATTATAATCCTTAATATATTGAGATAAAACTTCCATATTAAATTTTTCATGTTGATGCTTTTTTCTCCAATGAAAGTACTTGAAAGTGATTGAAGAACTTCAATGAATTTATTTACATCACTTATCTAGAGACAAAAACTTGCATTCTTCATCAACTTGTTTAAGAGTATGGCAGTTCATTGTTGTGGGGTTACCCTGATGGACCTTTGGAATGTAAAAGATGTTTGGTGATTTTAAATATGTCATTGGTGGCTATTCTTATTCACTCTCAATGATTCAAAATGGATTTATGTGTAGTAACAAAAGAACCCCTTAAATTTGATTAAGTTATTTGGGTTAAAAGGAAAACTCAGCAAGGTAAATTTTTTGTTCCCTCCCACTCCAGTTAACACTTTTGTAAATTATTTTAAGTTACTTTAGTCTATTTTGTTTTGGAAAATTGCTTGCTCCCTTCTTTGAGCTTGAATAATCAATGTGGATGTTATTTTCATGTGGTGAGGATATTGGAAATTTCCAATAAGTAATCACAAGTTCTTCCATGTAGGCAGAAAGCTTTACTAAACAACATAAACCTTAGAAAATAAGTGTGGTCTTCTGGTGCCAAAAAGCTATAGTAAACTAGAATATCACCAAATTCGGCATGTGTTTTCTTATGTACTTCACATTTGTTCGTGTTTGTAATAAATTAATGTTGCAAATATGGTGATGCAGTACACGCCCAATTAATTCTGTAAGTACAAAGATATCAATAGACTTCCAACCACGTGCAAATGTTAATGTTAGAAAAATACATTTTTATTATTTGAAAAAATAAAATTTTCTATTAAATATACTTCAAACCCAACCACATGCAAATGTTAATGTTAGGGAAATACATTTTATTATTTGGAAAAAAAAATTCTATATTCAAAATAAAATTTAGGGAAATTTTTTTAAGTAACAACAATCTGAATGTGACCATCAAAGAAAAACTTATAATAACTTTAATAGTCATTTCAATTTCAAATTCACCTCTTTGTATTATGTAAACCTAAATTAAAATGACTTTAGTAATAATTTCATTTCCTTAGCATACAACCACTCTAAATTATGTAGAGCATATATAAATGTTACTGCATCACAAAGCTAATCGTTGAAAGGGCTTGTGTAGGGTGGCTCTTTCATATGATATATTACACTTCATTGGCATGTAATAAGAAACAACTTCTATAGAAAGTACTCTAATTTTCCTCAAGAAACTAATAAAAAACACATAGCAACACATATTTGTCTGCAATGTAAAGAATTACAAATATATTGAAATCTACATTGATTGTTTTTCCCTCCATAGGTAGTATCATTGCAGTAGTTCCATGGAAATATCCTTTCGAGACAATGGATATCATAATTGTTGAATGACGTTGTCATGCTAGTGATTGCTTGGTTGTACATATGCTCGTGATGGGATTGTTATAAGATTAAAAAGTTGAAACTAAACATTTATTGAATAAGAGGATCAACACCTCTTGCACATAATATGAACATTGGAATTTTTCCATCATTTAGATGCAAACAAACTGCACAAATTCAATAAAAAAAATCATGAGTAGCTCAGATTACAAAACACACAAATAGGAGAATTACATAACTTCATCATACCCATTGAAGGAAACCCAAAAAAATGCCCATTTAATTCAATAATTTTGAGCATATAAAACACCAATGTTTTCGAAATGTATCTTGTGTTAGAAAAATAGGATCATGGAGCAATAAAATAAAACAAATGCATAAATAAAACACAAAAGATACACAATACAATAGAGATACCAATATACATGTTTCACCCAGTGTGGGCTACGTCCACCAGAGAAATTGCTAGGTCCTTCCTTTATTCTTATCCAGCAAATGAAGGGATACAACCTACAACATACTTGTTGTAACTTCCTCTTATTTCTCTCACAGTCTCCTCACTCGGAATACAATATTCACAATGATACATAGCTACAATACATGTTCCTCATAAAAGAGAGTTTCCTTCTAGGGAAAAAACCCTAACATAACTTCTACCGTCAGATCTGTGACCTTATAATGAACAGTCCAGATTTACTATGAAATTACAATATACATTTACAAAGAAATTTTTCCTTCGGGGAACGTTGTCCCCCGATCCCCCACCAGGGGCCCACTTGCCCCCGGACCCCCCAGACCCTACAGGAGGGGAAATCCCCCCCTACACTCCCCCGCGTGGAGGAGTGTACATTCTTCTGGGGTGTAAAGTCTGCATGGGGTATAAATACAGTTGAAAATAAAAGCCTCTAAATCAGGAAGATAATTAGGCTCCACAGCCAACAATCTCCCACTTGGACACTGATCTCAACAACTCCATCATTGTTGTATCTGTTGGACTATGATCCTTCTTGGACCTAGAAAATTTCTCATCTTCACCTTCATGCTTGAATACCAACTGAAACTAAGTAATAAAACAGTTTCTTCTTGGTTACTCCTTTGGTTAACATGTCTGTAGGATTCTGGCTAGTGTGTATCTTTTCCAACTTCAAATGTCCATCTTTCAAGATGGATCATATGAAATGGTACCTGAGATGTATATGATTAGTCTTCGAATGGAAGACTGAGTTCTTTGCAAGATGAATGACACTCTCACTGTAATAGTACAACCTGTTATTCTTCTACTTCTTTCCCAATTCCTCCATAAACCTCTATAACCAAATCATTTCTTTACTAGCCTCTATAGCAGCAACATACTTTGCTTTTGTTGTTTAAAGTGCAACAACCCTTTACAGTTTTGAAATCCAACTTACTAGTGTTCCACCTATAGTAAAAGAATACCACATGGTGCTCCTCATGTTATCTTTATCACCTGCCATATTTGAATCAACATATCCCTATAGAACAGTGTTTGAACCTCCAAAACATAATGCATGAGTAGCAATACCTCTCAAATACCTAAGAATCCACTTTACTACCTCCCAATGTTCTTTACCTTGATTGTTCATATACCTACTCACAACTCCTACTGCATGTGCAATATATGATCTTGTGCAAACCATCACATACATCAAGTTGCCAACTGCTGATGAATAAGGGACCCTGGACATGTATTTTATCTCCTCCTTTGGCTTGGGACACATTTTCTTAGTTAATTTGAAATGGTTGACCAAAGGTGTACTAATTGGTTTTTCATTATGCATTCTAAACCTCTCCAACACCTTCTCTATGTACTCACCCTGAGACAATGTCAATTTGCGATTTTTCATGTCTCTTGTTATTCTCATACTAAGGATTTTCTTTGTGGCACCCAAATCCTTTATCGCAAATGAATTAGCTAATTTATTCTTGATCATATTCCATTTTCTAGATTTTTAAAATAAACACAGTGGTCATAATGACATCTACTATAACCTTATTCTGTCATAAACATGTCAAACTTCAAATACCACTACCTTGGATCTTTCTTTAGGCCATAAAATCTCTTCGTCAACCTGCATACCAAATTTTCCTTTCCTTTGACCTCATGTGGCTGCTACATATAAATCTCTTCCTCTAAATCCCCATGGAAAAAAGTTGTTTTTAGATCTAACTATTCAAGATGCAAATATTCTATTGCCACAAGACTTAAAATAGTCCTAATTGAAGTCATTTTAACAACAAGAGAAAATATTTCATCAAAATCTATACCTTTCTTTTGTGCAAACCCCTTTACAACAAGTCTAGCCTTGTACCTCTTTTTTCCTCCATCTTATTCCTTCAACTTGTAAACCCATTTATTTTGTAATGCTCTTTTTCTTACAGGAAACTGAACCAAATCCCAAGTCTAGTTATTTATTAGGGAATCCATTTCCTCTTCCATTCCTTGCTCCCACTTCTTTTTAGTGTCTACCTGCATTGCCTCTTCATAACATTATGGTTCACCAAAATCAATCAACAATAAATAATACAATGAATGAGAGTATCGTTCAGGGGGTCTACTTAATCTGGTAGATCTTCTAACAACACTTGTAGGATTTTGAGGTACCTATTGCTCCTATTTTTGTACATTTTTATTTTTTGTTACCTTTGGAATTTCTATTTTAGTATCTCATCAAGCACTGTTTATTCTAGTTTTTCTTTTTCTTGTTTCTTTCCCTACAATTGATCTTTCTACATGACCTTCTCATTGAATATGACATCTCTACTCCTAATGATTTTGTGATTTTCATAATCCCATAAGAGATAACCAAAATCATGAACACTGTATCCAATAAAGGTACACTTCTTGGATTTTGCCTCAAGCTTTGTTCTATTTTCTTTATCAATATGGACAAATGCTTCACAACTGAAAGTCTTCAAAAAAAATAGTTTACCTTTTTACCTGTCCATGCCTCCTCTGGAATTATACCATCCAAAGAGCTTGAAGGTCCTCTATTTATTAAGTAAACAACAATGTCTACAACATCTACCCAGAACTGTAAGAGAAAACCATCATGCAATCTCATACTCCATGCACGCTCCATGATTGTCCTGATCATCCTTTTTGACATACCATTTTCTTATGGTGTTCCTGGAACTGTCTTCTCTCTACGAATCCCATGGTATGAACAGTAATCATCAAACTTATTGCTACAATATTCACCTCCATTGTTTGATATGAGACACTTCAACATTTTTTCCTGTCTCATTCTCAACCAAAGCTTTCCATTTCTTAAAAGTATCAAAAACACCAATTTTTTGTCAAATGCAATAAACCCAAGTTTTTCTAGTTGCATCATCAATAAAAGTAACATAATAACGAGAGCCACCAAGAGATGATACCTGAGTTGGTCCCCATACATCTGTATGCATAAGCTCTAACCTTTCACTCTTCTTTTCTTTTCTAACTCTGATAAATTTGACTCTCTTTTGTTTTCCACTAACAAAATGCTCACAGAAATCCAAATCAATTTGTTTAAGCTCTGGAAAAAAAAATATTTTGTGAAGTATCTGCATCCCCTTCTCACTCATGTGTCCAAGCCTATGATTCCACAGTGTTGTATCCACTCCTATAGAAGCTAAAGAGATAGAAGAGTAAGTATTACCAGTATATAAATACAATGTACATACCTTCTGGGTGAAATCATGAAGGTGGGTTACACTTTTGCTTGTTTTATGACAAAAAAAACTGTATTTTCACAAGTTATTCAACTTCTGACATATAAAAGTATTTTTTTATTTATAATTTCACTTTACAGTAAAAACAAAACTTGTGAAGAATTGTGTTAGCTTTCTAATGACTATTTTTCAAATTTTTTTTATCACGATTTGATATGTCAAATTGACAATTGTTTAACAGTATGTTTCTTAAAC
>ML803350.1:114493-126226 GCA_009831015.1 Picea engelmannii | reverse complement strand
AGAAAGAAGGGGGAAGAAGATGCAATTAGGTGAAGAGAGAATGGATCCAGAAAATCAGAGAAGAAGAATATTTGAGAGATACATAAGAAAATTTGAGCTGAGGCAAGTTGAGTAAAGAAACAAATAAAAGAAAGAAAGGGGTGATGAACAAGTAGTGAGATCTAAAATGAAGAGAAGAGAAGTTGTGCAAGAAGGATGCACGTGAGAGAGATCCGTTCTAGAGACAAGCGCAAAAGAAGAGAGGCCATCAAAGAGATGTGACATAGAAGAGGTATCAAGAGAAGATATTGAAGGAGGTAGTAGTATAGTTGTAGAGGTTAGATCCCCTTGGCTAATGAGATATGTAGGTGAGTCAAAGGAAGATGAGGTGCATATTAGTAGCATCGATGCAACAGAAAATAGTGATGAAGGAGGCCTCCATGAAGGAGAAGAAATCTTGGTTGTTATAAGGAGGCTTGTGTGTCTCGGGATAGGGAGATCTTCTGGATCCTTCACCAAAGAAGATGAGAGAGTGTGAGGAACGCCCTCTTTGAACCACCCCCCTAATGCATTTTTAATCAAGAAGAAAGAACTGAATATGAAAGTGCAGAGGAAAGAGAAGTAAAAGAAGAAATTTCATGGGTAAGAGGAGAAGGTACAAGTGGAGTAGAAACCGAAGTCAACGATCACAAGAGAGATTGTCAGTATCAACAACAACAAGTAGTATTCAGTCAAGAAGACCATGTTATAGATCGAATATGGTCAACCAAGATTCAACCCTCAGGATTCCCGCATTTCATGGGATGGGAAGAGATTATGCGGAACAACACTGGTTCACGTGAGAAGCTATATGGTTTGTGAAAAGAATCATAGATTAGACATCCAAGATTGCACAGCTAGAAACCACATTTAGGGACAAAGCTCTGACATGGTATATGAAGTACAAGGTTGTTGCGTCAATGGGACAAGCAAGGTCCCTTATAGAGATAAAGATAGATCTCTTAAGAGAATTCCAGAAACTGAAGTCAAAATCATAGTGCATAATTGAGATCAAAGAGATTAAGCAACAAATCAGAGAAAATTGTATGGGATTATGACCAATGTTTCAAGATCCTATTAGATAGAATGAAATTTCATATCTACGATATCCAACACATAGAATGGTTTATTGTCAGATTCCTACCCCACATTCAAGTCCTTCTCACCCAATAGAATATTATTGAAGAATTAATCAGGTTGAATGATTTAGCACTTATCGGTGGTCCCTGCAACAAATCATTGATGATGTTCTATGTCCAATTCCAAAGATGATAGAAAAATCCTATATCCTTAGAAATATCTCTCCCCATATCTCTAAGGTGGTCATGTATTTGTATATCATTTTCACTATCCACTTCCACAAGACACATGTTCCTTAGATTTTGAAACCCTCGCCTACCTTGCCAGTCTGACCCGTTCCATATTATTATATTATTGTCCTTGCTTTCTCCTCTGAAAATTCATTCAATATCTAAGAATATATATTGTTCTTCGCTATTGAGTGAGTTATAAATTCTTTTAAGCATGTTTTGTATTTCAGTGGGAAGAGGACTCTCCAATTCATCTTCCTGGTTAGATAGTTTTTTTCCATAAATATGTGCCCCAAATACTTTCAAAGACAAGGGAAATCCATTACAAGCTTATAAGAATTTATCTACCATAGATCCAAATCCTAGGAGTGGATCGGGTTGGTTGAAGGCATGGGAGCAGAAGAACTCCATGGAGTGTTGTTTATCAAGCCCCGTTAGCTTATATATTGAAGACTCTTCATTTTGTTAGCTTATGAGAACATCTTTTTTCTAATATGTAATCAATATTAATCAAATGGAGGGGAGACCAATTTGAATCGACAAAAGAGCATCCACCTGATCCACACCATCTACATCATTTAAGATTACCATGGAATTAGCAGATGACAGATGCATCCTGAGCATATTTTTACCTTCATCAACATAAAAAACCATTTCTATGGCCATATCTGGTACATTCAAGCTCTTAAGAATTTTTTTTGCAATGATATTAAACAACCCTTCCCTACATTATCTCTAACATTGGATAAAAGACATGAACTACTATAATATGATTTCTTCCTGTTGAAGGATTATTTTACCAATGTGGTCTTTCATACACCACCTAACCCCACAATCCCCAATATCTAAGGTTTCCCACTCTGTTGTGGCTGCAATAGGACAATATTTTCGAAATCGTTTAGCTTATCAACCAATCCTATTGGATATTTGGCAACATACAATGTTGGTTTTTTTACCTTTTTTAACACCACTTCAACCACCTTATCTACCAGCTCCCCCTCATCTCTAGTTATTCACAAGAAAATAAATCGTACTAGTGATAAAAATACACATATACCATGTAACATAATATAATACAATAACCAGATGGGAGTTTGAGTTCTCATCCATTACATGCTTCGAGCTCAAAACCATTGATTCTTACAACTTTCGAAAGATATTTTCTCCAATTTTCAATCTATCTGGAGTCATGCCACAACTTTTGTTCATGAGTTTGAGGCTCATGCTCGGTATTCCTTTCTAGTTCCTCCAGGGATTCAATGTACCTTCTCTTTTTTCCCTACGCCCATCGAAGGTCAGTAAGCTTCACATGGTAGAACACTGGAATTATGGGTGCATTTAACTGCAACATCTCGACAAACTCATTTAGACACCAAATCGAATCGACATATCTGTCAGAGAGAATAGACACATGTATGGAGGCCAATCAAGAATATTCAATATGACTATTTAAACAATCTCCTCATTGCAATTCAGGTTTATCAAAAAAGTCTTTTGATCCACATGAAGTAAGGCACTTGTAGAGATGGTTGGCAAGGGTTTTCTTTACATACATACCTTGATGGTTTATAAACACATCATAGTTGGAATTAGCAATGGTGGTGGTGGAGGAAACAACAAAGGAGGATTTAGCCATGGCCAATTGGAAAATAGAAACGGAGGTGATGAAAAGGATGTTTGATGCTACTGAAGCAGAATACGAGTAAGGAAAATAGCTTCGAGTCTAAGAAGACCAAAATTTTTGGGAACAACTGCAATGAAAAATGTTGTTTGTTTGTATAGAAATTTATAGACATTAAACCATTAAGTGATATATATTCCCATCGTCTAATAAAATAAACCAGGGATCTCTTCGAGTCTTGTTTCAATGTGTTTTCACTGGCATCAAGACAACCCCTTTCTCTGTGTGTGTTTAGATGGATTGAATATGGTGTACGACTTGACACCAACCAAGTAAATGAAAAGATGTACACTTGGTAGGCCCTGGGTAGCTGGACCTTTACTTTTCATCTATGCACAGTGACATAAATATGGATTGGTACTCACACATGTAAAGGATGAGATGTGATAATGTGTCAGTAAAAGAAGAAGCCGAAAAAATGTGGAGCACTTAACTAGAGTGATGGAATTTGGGTTTCCACCCACCACAGACTTTTCCATAATGGTTCACATGTTCACCTCCACCGAATATGGTGTACAACTCGACATTATCCGATTAAATGAAAAGATGTACACCTAGTAGTTCCTATGTAGCTAGGCCTTTATCTTTCATCTATGCACATGCAAAGGGCATATTCCCTAACACATCAGTAAAAGTAGAAGCCGACAAAATGTGGGGCACTTGATAGGAGTGATTTAATTTGTGTTGCCACCACCACACACTTTTCCATAATGGTTAACATGTTCACCTTACATGTTCTTCAATCTTGTTCAATCATTATGATATTGACTTACTTTTACTTTATTTTTAATTAATAAAGCCTCATTACAATCCTATGCAATATTCTTAGCTTGGGATTCATTGATTTCAAAGAAATGTTCCTAGAAGTAGATGGCAAACAATATGCACCCCACAACAAAGAATTTATTTCTCTATATGTTCGGATATATACCATTTGATCTAAAGTTGCTTAGATTGAACCGTATATATCCCAACATATAGAGCATTAAATTATTTTCTTCGAGGTGCATATTGATAGCTAAAGTAGATGATCCTTCCAACCATGACACCACCAACTTGGAATCACCATACATTGTGAAGTCCCTAGCATTATGTTGAAATTCTATAGACATCATTGTATATGTTGCATGCATTCTAGCATAGTTATTCGATTCTTTGCCAAGCCCACCTCTAAATGAGGAAGCCTTGTTTTTATCCAAAACTAGAACTCTCACAACTCCACACTTGCCCAATTTACCAAGTGAAACCCCATAAAAAAACAAAACGTTCGAGATAATGAGGATTGATAGGAGAAATGAGTCGATATACCTTGCATTTCACTAAAACCTTGTAATGATACAAATGTGTTGAATCTTGAAATATATTTGATTTGACACACATAGACTATATTTTATTATGGCATGATTCTTATTGATCAAATCCCACATGAAAATCACCCATATGGAATGGAATTTGATCCTAACAACCTAATTTTATAGCCATGAATCAAGTGCCTCCTATATCAATTCATTTTTCCTCCTCTAACCTCATATATATATGTAGGATTTAAAATATATTTTAATGACGTTGTTAGACATGTAATCCCTGGGATTGCATTATTGTAATAATAATGTAAATATGAAGAGTCATAGGCGATAGGAAGAGTCATTTGTTAAGGAATACAAATAGTCATGCTCATTGTATTTATTCACCTCTCATGTTAATGCAATACACAATAGTAGAGTTGCATTTTATGCCAATGCCTGGCCTGATAGTGGTATCAGAGCACATGCTAAATCCATTAGTTTTCTAGGTGTTTTCTCTCCCCGAGTGTACATAAATGCCTTCCTATATGCTCCTCTAACCTCTATCACTCTGATCGATTCCTTTTCCATCTTGCGGTTCAGTCCTTACTCATGCCCCTTAACCTTATTCCTCAATGCTTAAATGTTGTGCAAACCCTAACGCCTGGTTACATGATAGCTCAAACCTATTTGGTTATTGATAACTCAAACTTATTTGGTTATGTGATAGTTCAAACCCTTTTCTACTGTATAGTGTACTCACCCCCATTGAGATCTTATGAGTTGAACCATGTGATGTTGAAATGTACACTTGACACTGAGAAGGGGGGGTGAATTAGTGTCACAAAACTTTGGACAATTTTCCACTTTTCATAAATTAATGGAACAACATATATTTATTTCATTTTCTCAACCAATATATTGAAGAATAAATATTTTGTTTATTTATTTAACTTGAAGGAATACATAAAATCAATCTTTGAATATCTTCAACTTTAAACAATTATGAGAGACCCAGCTCTCTATTACAAGACCCAAATTGTAGTTCTCATATCCAACTAAGAAATGAGGAATCCAACCCTCATAACAAGTCCCAGCTTGTTGATCTCAGATCCAACTGAGATGTGAGGAATTCAATCCTCATACAAGACCCAGCTTGTAAACAGGCACCAACCTGATAGAATGAACTTCCATTCAATCCATTATATATAAATATATATACTTCAACAAAAACAACTAGGCTTTTGTTCACCATACTTCTTTGTTTATATAGTCTCCCAATAGGTATGAGTTTGAAACATTATGTCACTTTGTTTGAACCATCACACCTCTTCATTTAACTTCACTAATATTGATTTCGAACTTTGTCGTTATAAGTTGATCACAGATATGGATCGACTCAATATATCATTCTCATGCTTCTGTTGCATTCTTAGTTCACTAACATATCATATTCGATCTTTTACTAATTATCTGTATTGTTCTGGTGTTTAATTCTCTGTCGAATTATTCTACAGATTTTAAGTTGTTTTATAGACATGAAATTTGTATGAGACGCTTCCTTCAAACCATTTACAATTTACCATCTTCGTAAAACCATAGGCTTATTATTTAAGCGATGTTCCCAGCGCCTCATGGCTTATGTGTTTGTAACCCATGACCGGGGGATGGAACCTAGTCCTCCAGACTTTGGCATTCGAGCAATTTCTCTCTTATCCAATCTTTCAGAGTTTTCAACTTCCCAAAGTGGTTACCTCTCACAAGGATTGATCCGATGGCTGGCATGATTCCCGGAACCAAATCAATGGTCTGGATCCAATCCTTACTCATCCTTTTTTTTCTTAATCCAGCGGCTATGACTTAATCAACGATTGAGATGGACAACCACTATTCACTTCAGAATTTTGGGACTCCGGGGATTCTAGCCTTTTCCATCATTCAACCTTCCGCGATATATTTCTCCGAAGTAGATCGGATGGTCGATATTTTATTTGCATGATGAACAGTCCTTGTTCACTTCATAACTTTGACGTTCGATGATTTCCAGTCTTTGCAATCATTAAACCTTCCAGAGTATATTTCACCAAAGTAGATCGGACGATCAATATTTTATTTGCATGATGAACAGTCCTTGTTCACTTCTGAACTTCGGTGTTCGATGATTTCCAGTCTTTGCAATCATTAAACCTTCCGGAGTATATTTCACTGAAGCAGATTAGACGGTCGATATTTTCTTTGCAAGATGAACGATCCTCGTTCACTTTGGAACTTCAACGTTGACGATTTCCAGTCTTTGCAATCATTAAACCTTCCGGAGTATATTTCGTCAAAGTATATCGAACGATCGATATTTTATTTGCACAATGAATGGTCCTCGTTCACTTTGGAACTTCGACATATGACGATTTCCAGTCTTTGCAATCATTAAACCTTCCGGAGTATATTTCGCCAAAGTAGATCGAACGATCGATATTTTATTTGTGTGATGAGTGGTCCTCGTTCACTTTAGAACTTCAACATTCAACGATTTCTAGTCTTTGCAATTATTAAACCTTCCGGATCAAAGATGTGTGTCCATGAACTTCAACGGTTGAGAACGCTCCCGAAGTAGATCAACGGTTAACATTACTTTGTGGTTTACGCTTATTATATCCTTCCACTGTACTTGATCAATTGTCGAGAACGCTTCCGAATTAGATCAACAGTTAGCATTAACTTCGGCCTTCAGTGCTTCGGGCAATTGTTGGTTTTAGAAACTGGTTTCCCTCGAAGTACATTCTCCCGTAGTGACATAACTTACTGAATTTGCACTGCCCGAGTGGCTGCCACATGTCACTTAGATTCGTTACTTACATGTACCCGAAATGCCAACTGGACGTTGACACTTGTCACCATTTGATTGCACCACGCGTCCTTGCTGATGTGTTCTTTACTGACATGGATTTCCTGATGTGTCACATGTCCTCCTCCTAAATATAATGGTCGTAGGCTCATCTGAAACCTTGATCCAATGACTGTGATCAGTTCTGGATCAACGGTCTATATTCATTCCGGCCTCGAGTAAGTTGACTTCATCAAATGATCCTTCTTTAATCGATCCAACAGATGTGGGGAATTCAAATGTTCAGAATCTTTGGCCTTTTATTTCGGTCTTCGGGACTTTGAGTTGTTTTCTTTTTCCTCACTTCTCAATTATCCCAAAATGAGATTCCTGGATTAAACCTTGAGTAGTTTAACGTGTTATTAACGGTTGGCGAGATTTCATGACTTCTCTCCTTGATCTAACGGCTGGCAGAAGTTCGGTTAATCCAAGACTTTGAGATATTTGTGGTTTACAATGCCCTTCCACTAAACTTGATTAAACGGTCAATATAACTCCCGAAATGATAATGGATGACTCATGTGCGTCATTTCTTCTGAGCATCCTGTGCATCATCTCTTCTAAGATTTTGGGTTTATACTTGGTTTCCAACTGAAACAAGGATCTATGCATGCTATGATATCATACAATATAGTACACTGCCTCTCCTAAGCTTTTAGGTAGATTCCTCTGCACCTCGCGTTATTTCTTCTACACGACTACTTCTGAAAACTATCTCAACAACAAGATTCTTCCTTGAATCTTTTGGATTTTTCCTGTAGTGATTTTGATCCCAATGGAATTTCTGCAATGCACTCTTCCTTCTGAGCTTTGATTAATTTCCTTGCTTCTGAGCTTGAATCTCTGCATACTATTTGCCATTTTCATTCTCTGCTAACTGTTTGACATAATTTCTGCATAAACTTATTTGACATAAACTCTGCATACCGTCATACTATTGACATCAATGAAAATTCATCAACAACAACTCATCAATGAAAATATGTCCAACACGTGACCTATGCCAATTCCACTCACACAAACCTTAACAATCATTCTCAAGCAAATGCTAAACGAGTGTTCTCTCTAGCCTCTCAACCATTTGGCTATGTTTCCTCCATGATCCTCCCACACACTCTAATTTTATTTGTGCTATGAGTGGTGATAACCACTCACCCTGTTTTCCTTACTATGCATACAATCCACCTCTTCTTACTACACATACAATCCACCTTTTCTTACTTGACGTTTTGTGAGCATCAAACCCTACCAACCCTCATTGTCAAAACAATATGGTATAACAACAAGACTATTTGTTGGTTGTACTCTTCAATATTACCTCATGTCAACACTGGTTTGACCTCCCCTCATTCCTGTAACATTCCCTAGCTTAACTGAGGAACATTACTACGCAAAAATACACATAAAATAAAATAAAAATTCTACTAATTAATTCTTGTAGCTTACCAGCTACAATTTATAAACATAATTAATTGGATTCGGATACCCATAATGAAATGCATCTACATCATTCTAAATGAACATGAATGTATTTATTAAAATCATTCACAACAAAAAATAAACCATTCACATACACATAGTTAATCACACCAGTTAAACTCATGTAATGACTCAGAAAATAGATAAACACTTATCTTTTTAAAATGTTTGTGTAACTATCTACTTGGGAAGGACGTTCCACCCAACCATAGACTCGTTGTTCCAAATATCAACAACAAGTCACCCCTGAGTTGGGGTTGGGAATCCACAAAAGAAGGGTTCCTGTCACAGTACATTCACAACTCAAATAACACACAACCCATTGGTATTATCCTACAACTATCCCAAATTTCCTCCAACTCTCTTCCTCTTGACCTTCTCAACCCAAAGAATGTACCCATTCACTACTTTCAGTCCATCGGTTGTCCCGTTAGTTTATCAGGGTCTCTCTGGCACATGTAACCAGGAATATCACTGTCAGGAACTCAAGGGAACTCACTTCTAGGAAAACTACCAGTAACAACAACAACAACCACTTGTTGTTATAGTGCAACTCACACATGAGTTCACTCTTCAGGCATGATAACTAGGCTCTTCAGTTTCTAGCTCCAAATTAGTCCAAAAATGTTCCAGCATGCTCCAAAATTCACCTAGCCTTCTTGCTTCAGCTCCCCAACTCTTCTCCTATCTTCTCTACTTGTTGCTCATGTAAAACTGAATGTCTAAAATTGTCTATTACTACCCATACAAATTTCCTTTATTTTCCAAGACAATTGATTGCTCACTCTGCCAAAAGTTCATTGTACTTTAGCTCCATGCTCTCCAATAACTATGGGATCTGACTCTCACACACACCCTATGACAAACATTTAATGATTGGGCTTTCGTACACTCAACCAGAAAATATAAGGTTTCCACAAATGATAATAAAATTCTGAAATATGTGATTGAATTAATACCCATAATCAATTTTCCCATTGGAACCCTCTTAGACACTCCCTAGGCATTCCCCCTTTTCTTAAGGATTAATCAACCCCCATCTCTATCCATATTCCCAACAATTGGTATCACATTATATTTATTAAAATTCAAAAAATACATTTTGCATATTACATCGCTTGGCCATAGCCACATTCATATATACAGTATGCATTAATTAAAATGGGGATTATAGTGGGGATGTTACATTCCCCGTCCTCTACAATTGTGCATCGTCCTGGATGCAAAGTGCCATGTTTAAATACATATACAATTTTTGCATCACAATATTCAGAAATAAAACAAAATTCTACATTTTTTTACCCCCAATAGTAGTCCCAACCATAATCTATCATTCTTCTCAATATTGTTGACCAAAGGAATGTGTCCCATTCACTACATTCATTCCATCGAGTTGCAATACCTTAGACACCCAGCAAGGCTGCTACATCCATTTCTCATTCCTGAGTGGAAATAGAAAGTGG
This sequence comes from Picea engelmannii, assembly GCA_009831015.1. Taxonomy (NCBI): domain Eukaryota; kingdom Viridiplantae; phylum Streptophyta; class Pinopsida; order Pinales; family Pinaceae; genus Picea; species Picea engelmannii. The sequence continues at coordinate 116,111 of ML803350.1, read as the reverse complement.
TTACAGTTGATTTCATTACAAAGCTACCCAGAACAATGAAGCAACATGATTCCATCATGGTGGTGGTGAACAAAGTAACAAAGGCTCCACATTTTATTCATGTAAAGACCACAGACAAGGTAGAAAACATTGCAGAGATATATATGAAGGAAGTTTCCAGACTACATGGAGTGCCTAAGGAAATTGTTTCAGACATAGGTCCAAAATTTATCGCAACTTTTTGAAAAAGGTTATTCAAAGGCTTTGGGACAAATTTAAATCTCAGTACAAAGTATAACCTAGATTCAGATGGGAAAATAGAGAGGACCAACAGAATAATTAAATACATTGTTAGAATGTATGTGATGGACTAGTCATGAAAGTGGGAAGATTATATATATTTAGTGGAATTTTTTAAACAATAATAGGTATCAAACCTCATTAAAAATGAGCCCATTTGAAGCATTGTATGGCAGGAAGTGTAACATGCCAATCATCTAGGATAACCAAGTAGACAAAGCTATCACTGGGCCATATTTGTTAAAGAAAATGGAAGAAAAATGACAAGGATCAAGCATAATTTAAAGGCTTCCCAGGACAAGTAGAAAATTTATGTAGAAAAGAACAAAGTTTTCAGAGGTTTTAAAGTGGGTGAACATGTTTTTATAAAAGTGAAAGAGAAAAGAAGTTCGATAACATTAGGTCACTACCCAAAGTTGGAAACAATATATTTTGGGCCTTTTGAAATGTTAGAGAAGATAGGGATAGTTGCATAAATGCTAGCATTGCCTACATCCATGAGAGTGCATAATGTTTTTCATGTGTCATTATTAAAGAAATATGTGTCTAACCCTAACCACATAATTAATTGGACTGTGATCCAGGTGGAACACGAAGGGGATTTCTGGGTGGAACCAGTACGCATCATGAACTGAAAAATCAATGTGCTTAGGAACAAATCCATAGGGATGGAAAAGGTTCAATGGACCTGCTACGTTCCTAAAGATGCAACATGGGAGGATGAGGAAACTATGTGGGAGGAATAACCACAAAGTTTTTCCAATTTTGAAGAAAATAGAAGCTAAAAATGCAAGACTCAATTTTGGGCAGCTAGAGTTCCATAGCCATATCTTAGAATTTCCTAGTGAGCTATCTTAATGTGTAATTATCTATCTTTATGCCTACTTAGCTATCTTTATTTATGAACATATATCTAGAGAAGAACTTTCCTTCTGGTCACCTGCACTGATAGTCCTAATTAAAAAATGGTGCATCCTAATGGACTAAAGGCAGTGAATGGGGCACATTCATTGGGGCATCATGTTGAGAATAATGAGAGGTTTTTGGCTGGGACTGTTGGAAGAGAAGTAAAAATATTTCAGAATTTTTATTTCTGAATATTATGATGTAATTTGCATATGTATTTTAGCATGGTGCTATGCATCGAGGATGGTGCACAATTGTAAGGGAGGGGGAATATAACATCCCTACTATAATGTTAGAAAAACAGGACCGCGGAGCAATAAAATAAAAAAAATGCAGAAACAAAACACAGAAGACACACAATACAAGAGAGACACAGATTTACGTGGTTCACCCAGTGTGGGCTACGTCCACCAGAGAAATTGCCAGGTCCTTC
>ML803350.1:100195-110235 GCA_009831015.1 Picea engelmannii | reverse complement strand
CGCAGAGGGGGTACCCCCCCTCTGCACTCCCCCGCGTGGAAGAGTGTACATACTTATGGGGTGTAAATACTTCATGGGGTATAGACACGGCTGAAAGCAAAGGGCCTCTGCATCAGGAAGATAATCAGGCTCCACAACCAACATATAATCCATATTTTAGTTAATGAATAATGTAGATATGAATGTGGCTATGGAAAAATGATGTAATATGTGAATTGTATTTTCTAATTTTAATAAATATAATTTGATGTCAGCTGCTCGAGGATATGGAAATATATGGGGGATGAGTTTTCCAAAAGAGAATAAGTGTCTAATAGGGGTCCAAGGGGAAAATTAATTCATCCCATTTTCCTTAATTCTATCATCATTGGGGATAACTTCTATTTTTTGTTCGAGTGTATGAGATCCCAATCATTAAACTCATGTAAGAGGGTGGGTGTGAGAGTCACATACCATAGTTATTGGAAGTATGGGGATGAAGTACAATAAACATTGGGTAGAGTGAGCAATCAACTATCTTGGGAAAATAGAGGAAATTCTTATGGGGAAGAACATACAGTTTTACACATCCAATTTTTCATGAACAATAAGCATAGAGCAGGGGAAAATAGCACCAGAGCTAGACCAATAAGGGTGATTAAATTTTGGAGTATTCTAGAGAGTTTTTGGAGTGTTTTGGAGATGAATATTGAAGAGAGAGGTTGTCATGCCTGAATAGTGAACTCATGTGGGAGTCTCATTATAACAACAAGTCTTGTTATTGTTGTTGGTAGTTTTCCTAGCAACGAGTTCCCTTGAGTTCCCAACAAAGATATTCCCAATTACATGTTCCAAAGAGACCCTAATGAATGAATGAGATGCTTGATGGACTGAGAGAAGTGAAGGGGTACATTTCTTGGGTTGGACGGGTCAAGAGGAAGAGAGCGTGAGGAAATTCAAGATAATTGTGTGAGAATACCAGTGGTTTGTGGGATATTGATATATGAGTGGATTGTGAGAGGAACCCTTCTCTTATGGATTCATATCCCAAGCTTGAGGGTGACTTTATATAGAGATTTGGAATAGCAAGTATATGGTTGGGTGGAACGTCTTTCCCAAGCAGCTAGTTGCAAAAACATTTTGAAAGGTAATTATTTATATAAATTCTAAGTTTTCTTATGAATCTTATGGTTGTGCATTTTATCCTGCGTATGAGAATGGTTTTATGTGTTGTTGTAAATGAATTGTTGGTTGCATTCATGTTTATTTATAATTTTTTAGATGCATCTGAATGTGGGCATCATAATCTAGTTAAATCTGTGTATAATTGTAGCTCGTATGCTACATGAAATGAGTTAGCAAGAAAAATATTGAATTTAGGCCTTATAGGTATCCATATGCACAAAAGAAAAATCTCACTCTTTTGTGCATATGGATACCTATAAGGCCTACTGTTAGGTGGTACACTTATTGGTTGCAAATGAATAACATGGTCATGATCTCAAGTAGGTGGAAAACCCTTAGGAATTTCACCAAATACCTTGGAATGATTATTGATAATTGTTTGGAGATCTAATGGAGCCGAGGATATATATGTTTGAATATCAAGTGAGTACAATTGTGAAATTACACTATGGTGTCCATTTTTGAGTAATTTTGTCAAGATATTAGAGATTATCACCTTAGAGGGTTTCCCTTGGATACCTCTAAACTCAAATTCCTTGTTATATGAGGAAAATACCATGAAACGATCTTGAAAATTAAGGAGCATTGTTCCCAATGATTGTAAAATTAAGGGCCATTGGAAAATAGTCCCTTTTCTCTTCTTTCATCCAATTGTTGAGGTGTCAACCTTGTTGGTTGAGGTAAAGTTGTCTTATGAACCCCAAAACAATATTTTCTTCCTTCATATGCTCCAATGGTAGACTTGTCTATATCCTTATTCTTGGATTGAATATGACAACCAAATTTCATAGCTTTGATAATATTTGTAGGATTTCTTAAGAAACTATCATGTTTAATGTCTTCTTTTAATCCACCCATGTAAGCTTCCAACAAATGTTCATCACTTGTGTCATCCACCCTTGTGGCCAATACCTAAAATTATGAATTATAATCTTTAGTATCACCTAAGTGCTTGATTCTTTTCAATTGACTAAAATAGTCATGTTCCCAAACTTTCCCATATTGTTCTTCCAAGTCTCTTGTAAATAAACCCTAAGTATAATGATAAAAATGGGGCCTTCTTTTAACTACCCATTGCTACCATTGATATGGTTTTATCTCAAAGTTCAAAGTTTCTATGTGAATCCTTTGATTATCATACATAATATAATGCAGCTCAAAATATTTTTCTATTTGGTTCACCTAGTAAATACCTCTATTCCACCAAACTTCTTTAATTCAATCTTGGGAAAGTTGAATTTAGGACCCCCACCATAATTAACTCCACTATTAGAGTTAAATCCACTTGAAAATTGATTATTACCAATAGGTTGTTCAACATGAATACTATCTTTATTTTCATGAGTCACTTTGGTCACAATGCCACTTTTAGGAAGCCTTCCATCTAAGGTTTTTAAAATGGAATTTTGCAATTCCTCCATATTTTTATTTGTCAATTTTTCCTTATTCTTTTCCATCTGTTCCATATTTTCACCCATATTCTTTTCCATCTGTTACATATTTTATTTCATCTTATTTTCCATTTGATACCTGTTTCCATCCATCTTATTATCCTTATGTGCACTTTTTTCATTCATCTTCTTTTCCATCTTTTCAATTTGGTGAAACATTTCATCTCTTTCTTCTTGAGTCATGGATGAGCTCTATAGAGGTTTATTTGGTGATGTACATTTTGGAGGAGCCTTTGGAGATATGTGAGAAAATAATAATTCTCCTCTTTTTCCTCTTTTTCACAAATTTTGAATCACCAAAAATGGATATTCCAATCAAAAGTTATGCCAATTGTAAGTTACGTACCTTTCAAACACTAATTTGGAGTATGTTTTGATGGTTGACAATTGTCTTGATATATATTTGAAATTTGAACCATTCTAAGTCTAAAATTTTGGCATGTATTAGTATGACATGACTTTTTAAACTCCTAAAAATTTCACAATCTGAACCTTTGCTTATAAAAAGTTATAGCACATATACCAAAATGGCTTGTTTAAGACTAATTTCAAGATTAGTAAAAAGACCAAACTTCCACAAGATATATCTCACAAATTATAATGATTCAATTTATGAAAAAAAATTCCTCATGTAATTTGTTGTGTCTCCTCGTGATTATGAAATTTCTAGAGTCTAAAACTACACTGAAATTCATTTATACTAAAAATAAAAAGATGACTCGTTTCATACTAATTTCATGACTAATCACAAATCCCAACTTAAAAAAAAAGATATCGTTAAAAATGTAATGAACAAAAAACTGGCATTTGGACCATAGGTACTTCACTATGTTGTCACATATTCCACAAAAGTGCATTGTCTGAAACTTCTCAGAAAAATGCTATAGAGAAAATCCCAAGATAACTCCATTAAAACGGATTTCAGGATGAGTCAAAAAGACTATCTTCCATAGGTTATATCTCCTAAATTATAATGAACCAGAACATGAAATTTTTACCAAACATACTTAGATATGTATTCTAAGTAACCTACAAAATTCGTTGTATGAAGCATTACAAAAAAAAAGTTACAGTGAAAATTCTAGGATGACTTGTTTGAAGCAGCAAAACCCTAAGATCAATGCTCTGATACCAAATGCTATGGTACAATTACTTAAAATCATAAAAATTCAATGAATATAGTCCACTTTGAGGGTGAAAACTCCTTTTACAATATATATAATTCAAAATACAATATGATATGAGATATGATGATCCTAATACTAGGTCTCATCGGTATATATATAGGAGACAAAGGGTACAATTATAATGAAAGGGTACAATGAACAGTTCTAGCCTACATACATTTATAACACTACAAATGTAATAATTCAATATATATGGATTAATAAGGGGGTTTATACATAACATGGGGCTTTGTCTAGGTCTTAACAAAATAACACTAGTTTGTTGAAGCTAGAGTGGCTGAAAGATACTAATTTTGCTTCTGGGTGTTGAATTTGAACTGCCTAGAGGCTACTAATTCCATTTGACTAATTGGTTGATATAGAATAGTTGTAGATAGATTATTTGTCATCTAGGTATTGGGTTGATGTATCCCTTGTTTTCTGTATTTATTAATTTTTCTAATTTTTTTAATTACATGTTCATGAACTGTCGAACTCTCTTTTTGGTTTGTTGGAACTTGGATAACCACTAGGTTGTCATGGATTACTTCCAAGAGATGAATTTCCAAAATTCCGATGATTTTATTTATTCATTTTGGTAATACTATCGAATATGCTTCTCTACAAACCCATGTCCATGTTATTCGATTTATTTTGAAACATATTATTAATACCAACCTAATTGTTTTATTAAATTAAACTATACAATGAATATTATGTTATTTTTTTCATTATGATTTAGGACCAACAAAATAATTAAAGACATTCTTAAAATGTATGTGATGGACCAGTCATCAAAGTGGGAAGATTATATCTATTTAGTGGAATTTTGTAACAATAATGGGTATCAATCCTCATTAAAAATGAGTCCATTTGAAGCATTGTATGGAAGGAAGTGTAACATGCCAATGATCTGGGATAACCGAGTAGAAAGAGTTATCATTCGGCCATATTTGTTAAAGGAAATGGAAGATAAAATGACAAGGATCAAGCACAATTTAAAGTGTTCCCAGGACACGTAGAAAATTTATGCAGAAAAGAACAAAGTTTTTAGAGGTTTTAAAGTGGGAAAACATGTTTTTTTAAAGTGAAAGAGAAAAGAAGTTCGATAAAATTAGGTTACTTCCCAAAGTTGGCAACAAGATATTGTGGGTCTTTTGAAATATTAGAGAAGATAGGTATAGTTGCATACATGCTATCATTATCTGCATCCATGAGACTGCATAATTGTTTTCATGTGTCATTATTAAATAAATATGTGCCTAACCCTAACCACATAATTCATTGGATTGTGATCTAGGTGGAACATAAAAAGGGATTTTCGGGTGGAACCAGTATGCATCATGAACTAAAAAGTCAATGTGCTCAGGAACAAATCCATAGGGATGGTAAAGATGGTTCAATGGACCTACTACGGTCTTGACGATGCAACATGGGAGAATGAGGAAACTATGTGGGATGAATACCCACAAAGTTTTTCCAATTTTGAACAAAATAGAAGCTAAAAATGCAAGACTCCATTTTGGGAAGCTAGAGTTCCAGATCCATATTTTAGAATTTTCTAGTGAGCTATCTTAATGTGTAATTAGCTATCTTTATGCCTACTTAGCTATATTTATTTATGAACATATATCTAGAGAAGAACATTCCTTCTGGTCACCCGCACCGATGGTCCTAATAAAAAAATGATGTATCCCGATGGACTGAAGGCAGTGAATGGGACACATTCATTGGGTCATCGTGTTTATAATAATGAGAGGTTTTGGTTGGGACTGTTGCTAGAGAAGTAAAAAGATTTCATAATTTTATATATTTATGAATATTATGATGTAATTTGGATATGTATTTTAGCATGGTGTTATGCATTGAGGATGGTGCACAATTGTAATGGGGGGGGGATGTAACATCCCTACTATAATCCATATTTCAGTTAATGCATAATGTAGATATGAATTTGGCTATGGCCAAAAGATGTAATATGTGATTGTATTTTCTAATTTTAATAAACATAATGTGATGCTAGCTGCAAGAGGATATGGAAAAAATGGGGGATAAGTTTTCCAAAAGAGAATAAGTGTCTAAGAGGGGTCCAAGGGGGGAATTAATTATGGTTATTAATTCATCCTATTTTCCTTAATTCTATCATCATTGGTGATAAATTCTATTTTTTGTTTGAGTGTATAAGATCCCAATCATTAAACTCATGTAAGAGGGTGAGTGTGAGAGTCGCATACCATAGTTATTGGAAGCATGAGGATGAAGTACAATAAACATTGGGTAGAGTGAGAAGTAAACTATCTTGGGAAAATAGAGGAAATAATTATGGGGGAGAACAAACAAATTTACACATCCAATTTTTCATGAACAATAAGCAGAGAGCAGAGAAAATAGCACCAGAGATGGACTAAGACGACTGAGTAAATTTTGGAGAATTCTAGAGAGTTTTTGGAGTGTTTTGGAGATGATTATTGAAGAGAGAGGTTTTCATGCCTAAATAGTGAACTCATGTGGGAGTTTCATTGTAACAACAAGTGTTGTTATTGTTCTTGGTAGTTTTCTTGGAAGTGAGTTCCCTTGAGTTCCCAACAAAGAGATTCCTAGTTACATGTTCTAGAGAGACCTTAATAAATGAATGGGATGCCTAATGGACTTAGAGCAATTAAGGGGTACATTCATTGGGTTGGACAGGTGAAGAGGAAGAGAGCTTGAGGAAGTTAAGGATAATTGCAGGAGAATACCTGTGGATTGTGGGATATTGAGCTATGAGTGGATTGTGAGAGGAACCCTTCTCTTATGGATTCCTATCCCAAGCTTGGGGGTGACTTTCTATTGAGATTTGGAATAGTAAGTATATGGTTGGGTGGAACTTACTTCCTAGGCAACTGGTTTCACAAATATTTGAAAGATAAGTGTTTATATAAATTCTGAGTTTTCTTATGAATCTTATGGTTTTGCATTTTATCGTGCGTATGAGAATGGTTTTATGTGTTGTTGTAAACAAATTATTAGTTGCATTCATGTTCATTTGTAATGTTGTAGATGTGTTTAATTATGGGCATCATAATCTAGTTAAATCTGTGTATAATTGTAGTTCGTAGGCTACATGAAATGAGTTATCAAGAAAAAAATTGAATTTATGTGTATTTTCCAAAAGTAATGTTCCTTGTTTATGCTGGGGAATGTTACAACTTTGGCTCGGTTGAATGATGATGGCCTCTAAAATTTCTTGGATCGTATGCTCAATCTCACTTTTTTGTGCATACAGATACCTATAAGGCCTAATGTTAGGTGGTACACTTCTTGGCTACAAATGAATAGCATGGTCATGATCTAAAGTAGGTGGAACGCCCTTAGGCATTTCACCAAATACCTTGGAATGATTATTGATAATTGTTTGGAGATATAATGGACCATAGGATATAGATGTTTGAACATCAAGTGAGAAAAATTGTGCAATTACACCATGGTGCCCATTTTTGAGTAATTTTGTCAGGTTATTAGAGATTATCACCTTAGAGGGTTTCCCTTGGACACCTCTAAACTCAATTTCCTTGTTATATGAGGAAAATATCATGAAAAGATATTTAAAATTAAGGGTCATTGTTCCCAATGATTGTAACCATTGGAACCCTAATACAACATCAACACCACCCATTTGTATGGAAAACATGGAACTATCCAAAAACTACTCCCCCATATTGCGCTTAATATTATGGCACTTCCTAGAACAATTTATGGCACCTCCATCTACAATCATGACTTGAAACTATGGTGCTCGAAATACAAATAAATTGAGATTTTTTGTTAATTTGTAATTGATGAAGTTATGGGTACTACCAAAATAAATCAACACCATTACCTTTTATTATTGATGCATCCTTGTATCATTAGGGTTTTTGGAGTACTGATACTAACCAATGCATGAAAATATATTGTTGGAGTAGTTTATTCTAGATCCGGATCTTGTGGTGGTTCCAATTCTTGTTTTTTTTCCTATTCATAGTCTATGCAAAATAATGTATTATCATGACATGTATGCCACTTACTATACTTGTTGTCACAACCGGAAAATAGTCCCTTTGTTGTTCTTTAATCCAACTGTTGAGGTGTCAACCTTGTTGGTTTGGGTATGGTTTTCTTATGAACCACAAAACAATATTTTCTTCTCGTGTATTCTCTAATGGTAAACTTGTGTGTAGCCTTATTCTTGGCTTGAATATGACGAACAAATTTCATAGCTTTGATAATATTTGAAATCCTAGGATTTCTCAAGAAAATATCATGTTAAATGTCTTCTTTTAATCCACCCATGTAAACTTCCAACAAATGTTCATCACTTGTGTCATCCAACCTTGTGGCCAATAGCTAAAATTATGAATTATAATCTTTAGTATCACCTTAGTGCTTGATTCTTTTCAATTTACTGAAATAGTCATGTTCCCACACTTTTCCATATTGTTCTTCCAAGTCTCTTGTAAATAAACCCTAAGTATAATGATAAAAAGGGGGATTTTTTTTAACTACCCATTGATACCATTGATATGGTTTTATCTCAAAGTTCAAAGTTGCAATATGAATCCTTTGCTTATCATCCATAATATTATGCAGTTCAAAATATTTTTCTATTTGGTTCACCAAGTAAATACCTCTATTCCATCAAACTTATTTAATTCAATCTTGGGAAAGTTGAATTTAGGACCCCCACCATAATTAACTCCACTATTAGAGTTAAATCCACTTGAAAATTGCTTATTACCGGTAGGTTGTTCAACATGAATACTATCTTTATTTTCATGAGTCACTTTGGTCACAATGCCACTTTTAGGAAGCCTTCCATGTAAGGTTTTTAAAATGGAATTTTGCAATTCCTCCATATTGTTATTCATCAACTTTTCCATCTTCTTTTCCATTTGATCCATATTTTCACCCATTTTATTTTCTATTTATTCCATATTTTCACCCATATTATTTTCCACATGTTCCATATTTTCTTTCATCTTATTTTCCATCTGATACCCATTTTCATCCATCTTATTATCCTTATGTGCACTTTTTTCATTCATCTTCTTTTCCATCTTCTCAATTTGGTGAAACATTTCATCTCTTTCTTCTTGAGTCATGATAGAGCTCTATAGAGGTTAATTTGGTGAAGTACATTTTGGAGGATCCTTTGGAGATATGTTAGAAAAGAATAATTCTCCTCATTTTTCTCTTTTTGTCAAATTTTGAATCACCAAAAATGGATATTCCAATCAAAAGTTATGCTAATTGTAAGTTATGTACCTTTCAAACCCTAATTTGGAGTATGTTTGGATGGCTGACGATTGTCTTGATATATCTCTGAAATTTGAACCCTTCTAAGTCTAAAATTTTGGCTTGTAGTACTCTAACATGACTTTTAAACTCCTGAAAATTTCACAGTCAGAACCTTCGCTTATAAAAAGTTATAGCACATACACCAAAATGGCTTGTTTAAGACTAATTTCAGGATTTGCAAAAATACCAAACCTCCACAAAATATATCTCACAAACTATAATGATTCAATTCATGAAAAAAAATTCCACATGTAATTTGTTATGTCTCCTCAGGATTTTGAAAATTCTAGATTCTACAACTTCACCTAAATTCATTTATAGTAAGAATAATAAGATAACTCGTTTGAGACTAATTTCATGACTAATCACAAACCCCAACTTGAAAAGAAAATATCGTTAAAAATGTAATGAACAAAAACCTAACATTTGGACCATATGTACTTCACTATGTTGTCACATATTCCACAAAATTCCATTGTCTGAAACTTCTCAAATTTTTTTTATAAAGAAAATCCCAAGATAACTCCATTAAAGCGAATTTCAGGATGAGTCAAAAAGACTATCTTCCACAGGTTACATCTCCTAAATTATAATGAACCAGAACTTGAAATTTTTACCAAACATACTTAGATATGTATTCTGAGTAACCTACAAAATTCGTTGTATGAAGCATTAAAAAAAAAGTTATAGTGAAAATTCCAGAATGACTTGTTTGAAGCAGAAAAACCCTAGGTTCAATGCTCTGATACCAAATGTTATGATCAAATTCCTTTAAAATGATAAAAAGTCAATGAATATAGTTTGTTAAGCCCTAATGTTGGCTCATTACCCCTTAATTGGGGCATATTAGATTAGTAATGCTATTTTATTTATGTCGGCTTTAGGCCATTAGTTTTAATTTAGATTAGTAATGTTATTTTAATTATGTCGGCTTTAGGCCATT
>ML803350.1:85017-95587 GCA_009831015.1 Picea engelmannii | reverse complement strand
TATATACCAAGGAGACATTTTCATTTTGAATCATCTTGTACTTGAACATTTAAGTGGGGTAAAAGGAGGTTGCCCCCTCGAAGAGGCTTATTATCTGAAATTATCTCTTTTTCAAGGCGTTGAGTACTTTTTCTGAGGTTTTCATATGCTATATTGATGTTTGGTTCTTAACATAGTCCACTTTGAAGGGGAAACCTCCTTTTACAATACATATAATTCCAAATACAATATGATATGAGATATGATGATCCTAAGACTATATATATATATATATATATATATATGAGACAAAGGGTACAATTATAATGAAAGGGTAAAATAAAGGGTCCTAGCCTACATACATTTATAACACTATAAATGTAATAATTCAATATATATGGATTAATAAGGGGTTTTATACATAACATGGGGCTTTGTCTAGGTCTTAAGAAAATAACACTAGTTTGTTGAAGCTAGAGTGCCTGAAGGATAGTAATTCTGCTTCTTGGTATTGAATTTGAACTACCTAGAGGCTACTAATTCCACTTGAATAATTGGTTGATATAGAATAGTTGTAGATAGATTATTTGTTATCTAGGTATTAGGTTGATGTATCCCTTGTTTTCTATATTTATTAATTTTTCTAATTTTCTTAATTACATGTTCATGAACTGCTGAACTTTCTTTTTGGTTTGTTGGAACTTGGATAACCGTTGGGTTGTCATGGATTACTTCCAAGAGATGCATTTCCTAAATTTTGATGATTTTATTTATTTATTTTGGTAATACTATCGAATAGGCTTCTCTACAAACCTATATCCATGTTATTCAATTTATTTTGAAACGCACTATTAATACCAGCCTAAATTTTTATTAAAGTAAACTATACAATAAATATTATGATATTTTTTTCATTATGCATTAGGACCAACAAAATAATTAAAGACATTCTTAGAATGTATTTGATGGACCAACCATCAAAGTGGGAAGATTATATCTATTTAGTGGAATTTTTTAACAATAATGGGTATCAAGCATCATTAAAAATGAGCCCATTTGAAGCATTGTATGGCAGGAAGTATAACACACCAATGATCTGCGATAACCGAGTAAAAAGAGCCATCATTGGGCCATATTTTTTAAAGGAAATGGAAGAGAAAATGACAAGGATCAATCATAATTTAAAGGCTTCCCAGGACAAGTAGAAAATTTATGTAGAAAAGAACAAAGTTTTCAAAGGTTTTAAATTGGGCAAGCTTGTTTTTATAAAAGTGAAAGAGAAAAGGCGTTCGATAAAATTAGGTTACTACCCAAAGTTCGCAACAAGATATTGTGGTCCTTTTGAAATATTAGAGAAGATAGGGATAGTTACATACATGATGGAATTGACTACATCCACAAGAGTGCATAATGTTTTTAATATGTCATTATTAAAGAAATATGTGCCTAACCCTAACCACATAATTAATTGGATTGTGATCCAGGTCGAACACGAAGGAGATTTTTGGGTGGAACCAATATGCATCCTGAACCGAAAATTCAATGTACTCAGGAACAAATCCATAGGGATGGTAAAGGTTCAATGAACTTGCTACGGTCCTGAAGATGCGACATGGGAGCATGGGCAAACTATGTGGGAAGAATACCCACAAAAGTTTTCCAATTTTGAAGAAAACAGAAGCTAAAAATGAAAGACTCCATTTTAGGTAGGTAGAGTTCCAAATCCATATCTTATACTTTCCTAGTGAGATATCTTGATGTGTAATTAGCTATATTTATTCCTACCTAGCTATCTTTATTTATTAATAGATATCTAGAGAAGAACTTTCTTTTTGGTCACCTGCACTAATAGACCTAATAGAAAATAGTGCAGACCGATGGATTGAAGGCAATGAATGGGGAACATTCATTGGGTCATCATTTTGAGAATAATGAGAGGTTTTTGGTTGGGACTGTTGCTAGATAGAGATGATTTTAAGGATGGAAATTTATTTTTAAATGTAGAAACCTTGACGAATCTTACTAATCCTTCATATGCCAACTATAAAAATGTTTGGTGATATTTTGTAAAAATATTTCTAACGATTTTATATAGTTTGTATAAAATGTTAGCAGTTTTTAAGGTAAAATATTTTTATCCTATAGAATTTGGGTGAATCATTTTTAGAATAACGAAGATTGTTTTGGGAAAAACCATGGAAAATTATCCCATGAGAGAAATTTAGCCCCTAAAATCATCCCTATTGCTAGAGAAGTAAAAAGATTTCAGATTTTTATATTTTTTAATATTATGATGTAATTTGCATATGTTTTTTAGCATGGTGCTATGCATCGAGGATGGTGCATAATTGTAAGGGAGGGGGAATGTAAAATCACTACTATAATTCCTATTTTGGTTAATGCATAACGTAGATCTGAATGTAGCTATGACCAAACGATGTAATATGTGAATTGTATTTTATAATTTTAATAAATATAATGTGATGCCAGTGGTTCGAGAATATGGAAAAATATGGGGCATGAGTTTTCCAAAATATAAGAAGTGTGTAAGAGGGCTCCAAGGGGGAAATTAATTATGGTTATTAATTCATCCCATTTTCCTTAATTCTATCATCATTGGGGATAACTTCTATTTTTTGTTCGAGTGTATGAGAGCCCAATAATTAAACTCATGTAAGAGGGTGGGTGTGAGAGTCACAGACCATAGTTATTGGAAGCATGGGGATGAAGTACAATAAACATTGGGTAGAGTGAGCAGTCAACTATCTTGGGAAAATAGAGGAAATTATTATGGGGGAGAATAAACAGTTTTACACATCCAATTTTGCATGAACAATAAGCAGAGAGTAGAGGAAATAGCACTAGAGCTAGAACAAGAAGGCTGAGTAAATTTTGGTGCATGCTAGAGAGATTTTGAAGTGTTTTGGAGATGATTATTTAAGAGAGAGGTTGTCATGCCTGAATATTGAACTCATGTGGGAGTTTCATTGTAACAACAAGTTTTGTTACTGTTGTTGGTAGTTTTCCTGGCTGTGAGTTCCCTTGAGTTCCCAACAAAGAGAATCCTAGTTACATGTTCCAGAGAGACCCTAATAAATGAATGGGATGCCTTGTGGACTAAGAGAAATGAAGCGATACATTCCTTGGGTTGGACGGGTCAAGAGTAAAAGAGGTTGAGGAAATTTGGGATAATTGTATAAGAATACTAGTGGGTTGTGGGATATTGAGCTATGAGTGGACTGTGAGAGGTACCGTTCTCTTATGGATTATTAACCCAAGCTTGGGGGAAAATTTCTATTGATATTTGGAATAACAAGTATGTGGTTGGGTGGAACGTCCTTCCCAAGTAGTTGGATGCACAAACATTTTGAAAGATAAGTGTTTATCTCAATTCTGACTTTTGTTTTGAATATTATGCTTGTGCATTTTATCTTGCGTACGAAAATAGTTTTATGTGTTGTTGTAAATGAATTATTAGTTTCATTCATGTTTATTTATAATGTTGTAGATGCATTTAATTATGGGCATCAGAATCTAGTTAAATCTATGTATAATTTTAGTTGGTAGGCTACATGAAATGAGTTAGCAAGAAAAACTTCGAATTTATGTGTATTTTCCAAAAGTAATGTTCCTTGTTTATGATGGGGAATGTTACAATTTTGGTTGAGTTGAATGATGACAGCCCCTAAAATTTCTTGGATCATATGCACAATCTCACTCTTTTGTGCATATGGATACCTATAAGGCCTAATGTTAGGTGGTACACTTATTGGTTGGAAATGAATAGCATGGTCATGATCTCAAGTAGGTGGAAGACCCTTAGGAAATTCACCAAATACCTTGGAATGATTATTGATAATCGTTTGGAGATCTAATGGAGAAGAGGATATAGATGTTTGAACATCAAGTGAGCACAATTGTGAAATTACACCATGGTGTCCATTTTTGAGTAATTTTGTCGGGATATTAGAGATTATCACCTTAGAACGTTTCCCTTGGATACCTCTAAACTCAATTTCCTCTTTATATGAGGAAAATATCATGAAAAGATGTTGAAAATTAAGGGCCATTGTTCCCAATTATTGTGAACATTGGAAACTTACTACAACATCAACACAACCCATTTGGATGGAAAACATGGGACTATCCAAAACATACTCCCCCATGTTGAGCTTAATATTATGGCACTTCCCAGAACAATTTATGGTACCTCCATCTGCAATCATGACTTGAAACTATGGTGCTTGAAATACAAATAAATTGAGATATTTTGTTAATTTGTAATTGATGAAGTTATGGGTACTAACAAAATCAATAAATACTATTACCTTTTTATTATTGATGTATCCTTGTATCATTAGGGTGTGTGAAGTACCGGTGCTAACCAATGCATGACAAGATATTGTTGGATTATTCTATTCTAGATCTAGATCTTTTGGTGGTTCCAATTCTTTATCTTCTTCCTATTCATAGTCTATGTAGAATAATTTATTCTCACGACATGTATACCCATTACTATACTTGTTGTAACAATTGGAAAATAGTCCCTTTTCTCTTCTTTCATCCAATTGTTGAGGTGACAACCTTGTTGGTTGAGGTATGGTTGCCTTATGAACCCTAACACAATATTTTCTTCCTATGTATGCTCCAATGGTAGACTTGTATGTAGCCTTATTCTTGGCTTGAATATGAGATCAAATTTCATAGCTTTCATAATATTTGTAGGATTTATTAAGAAAATATCATGTTAAATGTCTTATTTTAATCTACCCATGTGAGCTTCCAACAAATGTTCATCACTTGTGTCATCCACCCTTGTGGCCAATACCTTAAATTATAAATTATAATCTTCAGTATCACCTAAGTGCTTGATTCTTTTCAATTGACTGAAATAGTCATGTTCCCAAACTTTCCCATATTGTTCTTCCAAGTCTCTTGTAAATAAACCCAAAGTATAATGATAAAAAGGGGGCTTTCTTTTTACTACCCATTGATACCATTGATATGGTTTTATCTCAAAGTTTAAAGCTGTAATGTGAATCCTTTGCTTATCATCCATAATATTATGTAGTTCAAAATATTGTTCTATTTGGTTCACCAAGTAAATACCTCTATTCCATTAAACTTCCTTAATTCAATCTTGGGAATGTTGAACTTAGGATCCCCACCATAATTAACTCCACTATTAGAGTTAAATCCACTTGAAAATTGCTTATTGTCAGTAGGTTGTTCAACATGAATACTATATTTATTTTCATGAGTCACTTTGGTCACATTGTCACTTTTAGAAAGACTTCCATCTAAGGTTTTTAAATTGGAATTTTACAATTTCTACATATTTTTATTCATCAAATTTTCCATCTTTTTTTTCCATTTGCTCCATATTTTCACCCATCTTCTTTTACATTTGTTCCATATTTTCACCCATATTCTTTCCATCTGTTCCATATTTTCATTCATCATATTTATATTTGATACCTATTTTCATCCATCTTATTGTCCTTATGTGCACTTTTTTCATTCATCTTCTTTTCCATCTTTTCAATTTGGTGAAAAAATTCATCTCTTTCTTCTTGAGTCTATTGATTATTTGGGTTGGTTGTCATTGATGTCAACCCTTGAAGAAAGTCTGGTAGCACAAAGGTTTGAGTAATGGACCCAAGCTTGTTTGATGCATAATGGTATGAGTTTTGATATATTTGTAGGTAAGACTATTCCAAATGGATAGTACATGTCATGCCATTTCCGATGGTATGTGGAACGTCACATAACTCCTCACGATTATAGAGTTATGGCCATGTGAAGTTGGAGAACCTTCATGAGTCATCTAGAAGCCCCAAAAGGTCAAAGTAGTCAAAGTGGTTTAAGAGATTTTAGAAGGTAAATAATAAAGTGAAGTGATGAGTATACTATAAGTCAAAGTGAATACAAAATAAATTATTTAAATAATAAAGTTAATGGAGAAATTATGAAGTGGACAAGTGGTTAGAAGTGGGTTAGTCCTAAAATAAGGAAAGTGGTTTAACATGGTTAGAAGGTAACCCCTTGAGGTAAAGTGAAGTGCTGAGTGTACTATAAGTCAAAGTGGATACAAACTAAATTATTTAAATAATAAAGTTAATGGATAAATTACTAATTGAACAAGTGGTTAGAAGTTGCTTAACCCTAAAATAAGGAAAGTGGGTTAAGATGGTTAAAAGATAACCCCTTGAGGAAGCTACATGAAAGTATAAATTAGATGCAAGGCTCTCTCATTTTAATAACACTCGAGAATATTGAATATCTACAGGTGACCGAGGTAACCAAAGGATATCTAAGCCGAATTTCAGAGGGAAGGTGAAGTAAAGAAGGACAAAATTCAAGGGAGGATAAATTCTTTTGATGATGTTTTCTAAGGTATGTTATTTACAGGTCATCTCACCATTTCGCAATAATTTTTTTCTAGAATGATTCATATTGTGAAATTGGGAGGCCATTGAGGAAACATATCCAAGTAGTTGTGATACAAATTTTAGCTTATGGGTCGTACTTTTGGAGTTACACGCTGTGGAAAATAGGGTTTGTGGCTAGTCCTGAAACTAGTCTAAAACAGGTGTTTCAGGTAAAAACATCATAACTTCTTCATAACATATCAAAATTTCGTAAGACCAAATGTATTGGTTAGAGTACAGTCTGTAGTATTCTATGTACAATTTTCATATCCACACAACGAATATTCTGTGTGGGGCATGCTCTACAAGTTCACTCTATAGAATAACCCAAAATTCAACAAGATCTTTATTCATTACAGGTAAATAGTTATGATTATTGCAAGTTAGGGTTTTTGACTAATCCAAAAATTAGTCATGTGAGACTAAAGTAAATTTTTATGAAAATGTTAGTCTCTTGTTGTTAAAGTTAAGGAAGGTTTGTAGGTATGTGATCATATACACCAAGTCTATTACAGAGTTACAAATCATATTTGGATGATGAAATTGATGAGGGATTTTGGTTGAGGTACATGTTAGGTACATGGTTGAGACAAGTAGTTGATGAGTTGGCCCATACATGAGTTGTATAGTTGATGATGTTGGTACATCTTGATTAGTCATATTTTATGTGTATTTGATGCATGATTGGTACATATTTGGCGCATGGTTGATGCACTTGTTTATGGTACATGTTGATTATAGGTTATTTGGTATAGTTTGATGCATGGTTGATGCAATTTTTTATGGTACAGTTTGATTACATGTTGATTGGTAGAAGTTGTTACAATGGTATATCTCACAGTGATAGTGTGAGAGTGGTTCCATCATTCTAATTCTACGTCAGGGTGGTTGGACGGGGCAAGGACAGGTGATCGTAGCCACCTTCCGATTGTAGCCATAGAACATAGGGGGTTGTGGCATCCTTCTTTTTTTTACCATAGAATTTGGGATTTGGAGCTTCCCTCAGGTTGTAGCCTGAGAAAATAGGGGGTTGGAACCTCCTTCCAATTGCAGCAGGAAAACAAAGGAAGTTGGTTCTTCCAATGAATTTAATTCTTCAAGACATATAAGAAAAAACATTATGTGGTTTTCTCCCGCTTTGGTTTTCCACGTAAAAACACTGGTGTACTATGTATGTGTATTATTTCTCATTTGTTCATTGTTTATTTACTCTACAATTATTTGATGATAATGCTACATTGATATAACACTTACATTTTATGGTGAAAAATGATCAAATTGATCTATTACTGATTCACCCCCCCCTCTCAGTAATATAACAATTGGTATCATAGTAGGTTCCTTCAGAAATCAATTTAACCACTAAAAGGTAGATCATGGAGAGAAACAACATGTATAAAAATGGAATACCACAGTTTGATGGACAAAAGTATGCATTTTGGAGTAGAAGGATGGAAACATATATATACAAGCACAAGGATTTGAAATTTGGAAATCAATTGTAGATGGATACAAAGAACCAGGAGAATGACAGTTCCTCCTAGAGAACCACAACATAACAACAACAGTCATAGACATGAACCTTAGAAGAGAACATGGATAAGAAAGAAAAATTAGTATAGCAATGAAGAATGCACACTCGCTCTACAAGCTAAGAAGAAGAAATGTGGTTGGTATGTTGATAGTGGTTGTTCAAAACACATGACAGGTGATAAATACAGGTTTCTTACATTAATAAAGGAAAGAGATGGACCATTGTCCTTCAGAAATGATGATTTATCTAAAATCATTGGAAAAGGCACAGTCATAATTGGAAACAAGAATACCAAGGAAGAAAATGTTCTACTAGTAGAAGATATGAAACATAATCTTCTAAGTGTGAGTCAAATGTGTGACCAAGGTCATAACGTTACTTTCGATTCACAAAAGTGTGAGATAAGAAAAGAAAGTTCAAGAAAATTGATTGCAACAGCTGCAAGAACTTCAAGCAACATATATGTACTAAGTGAAATTGGAAATGAAAAGTGTTGTCTAGGAAAAGAAGATGAAAGTTGGCTATGGCACAGAAGAATGGGTCACATACACTTTGATAATCTTGTCAAAATCAGCAAAAAGGAAGCAGTTAGAGAAATGCCCCAAATTACGAAACCAACCAACACTTTATGGAAGCATTGTCAACAAGGAAAACAAACAAAGACCGAGTTTAAATCAAAATAATATTCAACGACAAGACCACTGAAAATTGTGCATACTGATCTCATTGGACCAACTATTACAAATGGTTTAAAAGGTGAGAAATATTTTATGTTATTAGTTGATGATTATACAATAATGACTACAGTTTGATTTCTCGGGAATAAGTCAGAATCTTTTGAAAACTTCAAGGTCTACAAAGAATTGGTTGAAAATGAAATGGATTCAAAAATCAAATGTTTGAGATGTGATAATGGAGGAGAGTTCACTTCAAAGGAATTTATGGACTACTACAACAAGCATGGAATAAAAATACAATTCTCCGTTGTTAGGACACCTCAATAGAATGGAGTTGTTGAAAGAAATAACATGACGGTACAGGAAATGTCTCAAACAATGTTAATGGATTCCAAATTGACAAATATCTTTTGGACACATGCAGTTCATATAGTAGTTCACTTTCAAAACAGAGTAATTCTCATAAATAACACTGACAAAACCCCCTATGAGTTATGGAAAGGAAGACCAACAAATGTGAAGCACTTCAGAGTATTTGGAAGAAAATGCTACATCAAAAGAGAAGATGGAAGAATGAGAAAGTTTGACTCTCGTGCGGACAAAGGATTACTTGTTGGTTACTCAAGTACAAGGAAAGCATAAAAGTGTTACAATCTGAGGTTAAACAAAGTTGTGGAAAGCATCAATGTAACAATTGATGAAACAGGTGGACGAAAATTAAAGGAAGAAGAAAATGAATCAATGGAACAAATTTATGGAGAAGAAGCAGAAGATGAAGAAGAAATAGAAAGGGAAGATGAAGAGGATCAGACAAAAGTAGAAGAAAAAGTTCAGCAAGTGCCTCCAAAGATACCTAGCAAGCGAGTACAAAAGAATCATCCTTCATATTAGATTATCAGAAACAAAGATGTAGGAGTTGAGACTAGAAGAAAAATCTTTTCACCAGAACAAACACACCTAGCACTCTCATCTACAATTGAACCAAACAATTTTGAAGATGCCAGCAAGGATGGATTTTGGAATAAATCCATGGATGAAGAATTGGATCAAATAGAGAAGAATGACACTTAGGAATTGGTTCCAAGACCAAAGAATAAGAATGTGATTGGCACAAAGTGGGTATTTAGAAATAAATTGAATGAAGATGGATAGGTTACAAGGAACAAAGCTAGATTGGTATGTAAAGGATACACACGGGTTGAAGGAATCAAATTTAAAGAGACATTTGCTCAAGTTGCCAGAATGGAAGCAATCTGATTGCTCCTAGCTTATGCATGCTCCAAGAATATTAAAGTGTATCAGATGGACGTGAGATCAACTTTTCTAAATGGGGAACTTGAAGAAGAAGTCTACATTGAACAACCAGAAGGATTTCAGTTGTTAGAGAATGCAGATTATGTGTGTAAATTGAAGAAGGCCTTGTATGGTCTAAAAACGGCTCCTAGAGCATGGTACTCTAGACTAGATAAATATTTACAGCAGGTAGGGTTTAGAAAAAGAAGTATAGACAACAATCTCTACATCAAGGTAACTCAAGATAGTATTTTATTAATTGAAGTTTATGTTGATGATATTATTTTTGGAAGCAATGATGACAGGTTAAGCCAGAAATTTGCAAAGGATATGCAGAATGAATTTGAAATGTCATTACTCGAAGAACTATCCTTCTTTTTGGGTCTTCAGATACGCCAAAGCAACCAAGAAATTTTTATTTCTCAAACTAAGTATATCAAAGAAATGCTAAAGAAGTTCGGAATGGAAGATTGTAAACCAATTACCACTCCTATGCTGTTAAGAACCAAACAGCAATATATCATAGAAAAACCTCAGGAAAAGTACTCAACGCCTTGAAAAAGAGATAATTTCAGATAATAATCCTCTTCGAGGGGGCAACCTCCTTTTACCCCACTTAAATGTTCAAGTACAAGATGATTCAAAATGAAAATGTC
>ML803350.1:39688-69133 GCA_009831015.1 Picea engelmannii | reverse complement strand
CTCTCTCTTCCCCTCTGCCCCTTTCACACTCTCTTTCTTCGTCTCTCTCTGCACCCCCCTCCCTACATCACAAGGAAAGAAATGTCCTTGACCTAGACATGTCAAGACCTATACCTAGACATAGACATAGAAATACCTACACATGGAAATACCTAAATCATGACATGTGCCTATATGATGACCATGACGTAGACCATGACATATACCTAGAGCTAGAACTAGAACATGACCTAGGTCATGAAATAGAGTTAGATCTAGACTTAGACCATGACCTAGACCTATACAATTACCATGACATGGAGCTTGGCATAGAACATGACCTGGACCCCCCTAACTCCATATAGGCCTAAGCATAACCTAAAATCAACCCTTAAAATCCTCCACACTCAAGCCCTGAGTGCACTATGCATATACCTCTTGTTAAAGGCCCCACAACCCTTGTACCCACATCTTGGTGCTCTAACTATTTCTCTATGACTCAAAACACTTTGAATCCTAATCCCTTAGGTCCTGTTGTCCCCAAACCCCTATATATATTTATTCATAAATATTTTTGGTCTATAATAAATTTTATATCCATTGCATTAATAGCATGCATGTGCTCTTGTGACTTGAAATCCTTGTAATTGTCACTCATTTATGCCCAGTAGGAACGTGTGTGTGTTCCTAGAACATGCTTTAGTGCACACAGGTTCTAGGAGCACACACATGTTCCTACTGGGAATATTTTTGTGCCAATCACACTCCACTACCTCATCTATCTCAATCCCAACAAAGAACTCCCAAAATCTGCACACAAAAATAATGCGCATAGACAAGTTTTTTTTTATTTTAGTCTTGTTTTTTAATTCGTAGACAATTTTGTGCTATTGGAAGACCATTGTGGGACGAATTGGAAAACAAATTTATCCAAGTGGAATTGGAATTGTTGTTTGTGTCTTCTTGGAATAGGAAGACAAATTTGTCCAATTGGAATTGTTGTTTGTATCTTCTTGTGTCTTCTTGGAATTGGAAGACAAATTCGTCCAATTGGAATTGTTAGTTGTGTAATACCAAGACAAATTTATCCAATTGGAATTGGAATTGTTAGTTGTCTTCTTGTGTAATACCAAGACAAACTTGTCCAATTGGAACTTGAATTATTAGTCATGTCTTCTTTTGTAATATGAAGACAAATTTGTCTACTTGGAATTGCAATTGTTATTTGTTCCTTCTTATGTAATACTAAGACAAATTTGTGGTGGGCTTCTTGGAAGCCAATTTTTCTCTTTAAATATGGGGAACCGACAGATTCAAGAAATAAAGTCCTTGAGAAAAGAGAAATTGATTGAAAAGGTACAATAAGAAAGAGAAAAGACAAAGTTACAAATGTCAAAGTGTAGGCTTTTAGAAGAGGGAAATCCAATTTCTAGTGGAATATATGTCGGCGGTGTTTCTCCTCCATCACCACAAGCAAAGTACAGGAGTTCAGTAGAGACCAATCCATCCAGTATCTCATGAAGACGGCTTGTTGTGGATGACCATATGATGGAGGATTTGCTTGGAGATGATTATACAATGGATGAAATTAGAGAGACAACTAGTGTACAACATTGTGGTGAAGAAGTTCCTATGGTGCACACTCTTGTTGGACAATTAGGTGTTCTAGAAACTAGTCAATCCCATGTCCACTCTCCTCCCAGATTTGATCCACCATTGATTGAAGGGGAAAGAATTGAAACATTGCTAAATCCACAAGAGGGAGGTCAAGATTTCTATAATAGGGGTTCATTGTCCCTACCTAGATTGAGCAGTGTGCGACGAATAACTCCTAAACACATTTAGGTTGATAAAAGTGGTCTAGAATCACTTGAAGGTAATTTAACTAACCGTATTATTCGTTATCATTCTTATAAAATCATTAAATAATATTTTGAACCAAAATCAAATGCTATAAAATGTCAATTAGTTTTGGCTTTGTTAAAATATAGAAGTTTGACTACTGTTAGGAGAATTTTAGGCATTGAAAAAGTCAAAAGTTTAGAAACAAGTCATCATATTGGTAGAAACCTTGTATATGATTTTCAAAGAATTGGTAAGAAACCTTATTCTAAAGACCACAATGCATCCCGATGTGTCTTGTCACAATCAATTGTTAGCAAGATCACAAGAAAACATTGTTTACTACAACACACCTCTCATCTCATGAAATGCAATGTCAAAACCCTTATAAAGTATTCTCATAGATGATATATCCTCAACACAGGTGGTCCAACAGATTTTTGGTCCTTCACTGGCAGGCTACCTCATTCTAACATGAAGTTAATTGGAGCAGTTAAGGGACTAGTATAGGATTTCTGGCATGAGAACACTAGGCCTTCTTCCAACCAAAAAGATGTACTAAAATTGAAAAAGATATCTAGGGACCATGAACCCCATATTAAAATCTTTATTGACATTACACATACAAAATTGTATGAGAGATTTGGGACAATACATAGTGCACTTAACTTGGGTCAAATATTTTTCCATAAATGCAAGCCTTGGTATGTTCGAATAAACACAATTTGTAACGCATGTTGTTTTAGATATCACATTGAGTATGGTTATTATTATGACACACACACACACACGCACACACATATAGATATATTGTGTTTTTCATAACACCCTTTTTCAAGAATGCTTAGATATATTGTCGTTGTCATCATCTAAAGACTTTATTCATAGCACCTTGTGTACAAGGCCAGAGGATTGTACATTTTATCATAAAGATTTCTTAGATGGGACATGCCCCAGGTATGGTAGACTGGAATTACTAAGAAAGTGCATCCATGTAAGTGATGATCATGAATTGGAGAGGAAAGAGGTTTCCTTGCAAAGCTTTAAATATGTCGCATATGATATTGATGGAGGACAGGAAAGAAAAAAGATACAATTGTTGATTTCCCATGTACGAGTATGTGACTTCATGAAGGACTTCATTGAAAATACATGACTTTATGTTCAGAATGTGCATGTGGCTTGATGGTAGGACAGGTATTTTAGAATATGCAGAGATACATTTCATGTTGGTACTATGTTATCATTTGTTCATTTTGTTGAGAACTACACCCTTCAACTGAAAAATGAGATTCAAATCCAATATTATCACTCAAATTAGGTCAACATGATGGTCCATATCACATATAGGCATGGGTCAGATAGTAACGAAGAAAACATAGTTATATTGAATGGTATCACTTCTACATAAGAGATGAACGGTGCCATGACTTAGCCTATGTACAAAATTGCTTTCAGTTGTTCTACAATCACCTTAAGGCGAATAACATATAGATGGATCAACATTGGATTTGTTCAGATGGTTGTGCAGGACAGTTAAAAAATGCTCATGTATTTCAATGGTTGTGTATGTTGAACAAAAACCTCAAGGAACCACACATTTGGAACTATTTTAAGTCCAGGCTTGGGAAAGGGGAGCATGATGGAGCAAGTACATGCATAAAAAAAGTGTTACGTAGGAAATAAATGAAGCCCCCAACTATTTCCCTCATTCGAGATGTGAAATCCATTGTTGAATGGTGTTCTTCAGTAATGGGAGAGTGAGCAGGAACCCATGAAGACAAATCACACATGAAAGGACATGTACATAGATATTTTTGGGAGGTGATCAATGTAGATCGATCACAGTGGTATTAATGCAAAAAAATCCATTTCACTCTTGGATTCCATTTAGTTACAACATCATACAATGAAATAGTTGAAATATGGATGAGAAAACTCTCTTGCTTCTGTGGTCCATGTAGTAGTAATGAATGGGATTATTGTGAATCAACAGAGTGGGTTGATAGATGGGATTATGTATCACTCCCCATTGGTCAACTTATAACTATGGATTTATCTCAGTTGGAGGAGGACCAATCAAGTATTTCAGTATATTATGATCATGTCTTAGATATCGTACTGTCAGGTTCATTGAAACATTCTATTAAAATTTGAATAACTAGAATCAATGTTTTGTGTTTTGGTCATTTAGTTGACTCACATGTTGGCACTCCATTTTTTGCAGGGCACATATACGTAGTGGTTTCAGCAAGAGATAATGAATAGGGAAATTATTATTGGATGGCACGTTGCTTAGAGGGAAAGAAGACCCTCATGTGATCATTTACAGACTTCAAAGGCATTGAATTTATAATTGGGTCAATGGTTGTTATGGTATTCTTGTATTTCCATGCCTTGTCTTGCCTTGTCAAGCCATGCCTTGCATTTCCTTGCCTTTCCATGCCATGGAATTCCATGTCATTCCTTTCCTTTCCATTTCATGCCATGCCTTGCCTTCACTTACCATGCCATGCCATGCCATGCATTTCCTTTCCTTTACTTTCCATTCTGTGGCGTGCCATGCCTTGCCTTGCCATTCCATGCCTTGCATTGCCTTCACTTTCCATGTCATGCCTTACCTTTCCATGCCATACTTTTCCTTTCCTTCACTTTCCATGCTATTCCTTACTATGCCTTGCATTTCCTTGCCTTTCCATGCCATGCCTTGCCTTGCCTTGACATTCCATGGCATGCCTTGCCTTGCCTTGCCATGCCATGCCTTGCATTTCCTTCAATTTCCATGCTATGCCTTTCCTTGTCTTACCATGTCATGCCTTTCCTTTCCTTGTCTTTCCATGTCATGCCTTACCTTGCCTTGCCTTTCCTTGCCATGCCATGCCATGCCATACCTTGATTTTCCTTCACTTTCCATGCCATACCATGCCTTTCCTTACCTTTCCTTCACTCACCATACCATGTCTTTCCTTTACATGCCTTGCCTTGCCTTGCCATACATTTCCTTGTGTTCCCATGCCATGCCTTACCTTTCGACCATGCCATGAATTTACTTTACATGCCATGCCTTGCCTTTCCTTCACTTTCCATGTCTTTCCTTCATTTTCCATGCCATGCCTTTCCTGACCATGCCATGCCATGCCATTTCTTGAATTGCTTTCACTTTCCATTCCATGCCTTGCCTTTCCATTCCATGACATCCCTTTCCTTACCTTCACTTGTAATGTCATTCCTTTCCTTTCCTTCACTTGTCATGCCATGCCTTTCCTTTCCATGTCTTTCCTTTCCTTGCCTTGTCTTTCCTTTCCTTTCCTTGCCATGCCATGCCATGCCTTGCCTTGCCTTCACTTTCCATGCCATGCCATGCCTTCCATTTCCTTGCCTTCACTTTCCATGCCATGTCATTCCTTTCCATGCCTTTCCTTTCCTTGCCACGCTATTATCACTAAAATTTCGTTCGCAAATGGTTACAGGAATCCAGCACCTCCAAACACCTATTAGTTCATCCATGGCCCAAAAAATGTATTTCTAAAGGAAAAACTATACAACCATTTATAAAGTCGAAAACGCCAGAAAAGCACACATGCGCCCGATGCGTGACTGTGGACGCTAAAAGATGTGCATACCTTAGAACAACGCATTTATGATTTAGGTCGGCCTTCCACCCACTTCTAGTTCAACTTCCAAGTCGATTTGACACTCAAATCCCAGCAGAATTTGAGTGGGAGGCTGGTCAAAGACCTAAGGATGCCCTAAAGAGCCCCTTGTTCACACTAAAGACTGGTTGAATAATGCCTCAAAGATTTTCTATAAAAATAGGCCATGGGTGCACTATATTTTCAAGGAATTCATTTTTATTGTTATGCTGCCTATATTCTCTTGGAGGATCCTCTTTCCTTATCAAGAGCATACAAGCCCCATTTCATTTGAGCTATTCACATCACCTCTTGAGTGAATTAACTTTGGATTTTATTCACCATTTCCTTCAAGTTTTCTATTTGTAAGAAGAGATCAATCATTGGGGGTTCAAGAGCCCTCCCTTGGAGGAAGAGGGGACCCATAAGTCTCCCTTTCTCTTTGGTGTTTTTTCACTAATACAATCCTATCCATTGGTGGCATGAATTTTGTTTGTTTTTTATTCTAATATCTTTATGCACTCTAGTTTAGTTTCTTTTATTGTTCTTAGTTTAGTTATTTTATTATTTTTTATGCTTGATGTCTCTAAATTTTGCATTCACTATTGTATTGCTTAGATGACCCAATTGGGCTTGTAAGCATCTTCATTTTTCTCATTTAGGTGACGAAAGAGACGTAACACATGCCTTTCCTTTCCTTGCCAAGTCATGCCTTTCCTTTCCATGCCATGTCATGTCATGTATTGCCTTTCCATGCAATGCCTTGCCTTGCATTCACTTTCTATGTCATGCCATTCCATGCCTTGTCTTGCCTTTCCATGCCATGTCTTTCATTACCATGCCATGCCATGCATTACCTTGCCTTCACTTTTCATGCCATGCCTTTCCTGTCCATGCCATGCCTTTCCTTTCCAATCCATGCATTTCCTATCCAGGTCATGTAGACATGCCTTGCCATGCCATTTGTTGCCTTGCCATGCCTTGCCTTGCCTTGCCATGATATGACATGCCTTTCCATGCCATGCCTTTCCTTTCCATGTCATGCCTTGCTTTTCCTTGTCATGCCTTGTCTTTCCATGTCATGCCTTGACTTTCCATCCCTTGCCTTGCCTTTCCATGCCATGCCATGTCATGCCTTGAATTTCCTTCACTTTCCATGCCATGCCTTGCCTTGCCTTCAATTTCCATGCCATGCCATGCCATGTCATTCATTGGCATGTTGTTAGGGACCTAACCCCCTAAATTCTCATGTAGGTAGAATAATATATTTCCATGTAATAGAGGTCGATACTAGTTAATAAGACCTATTTAATAAATATGAACAAGTCAATGTAAGATGACCTAATAGAAGCTTCCACTTTTAGAAAGATCTTCCTCTAAAATGTTCTTTAGAAGATAGAATTAGTATAAATAAGAGTAGAAGGTATGAGAGGGATTTGTCTTGAGAATTATTGTAATAGAGATATGCTTTGTTAGAGGTTTCCCCCTCGAAGAGGCAAGTGAACGTTGTTTCCTATCAATAAAGGTATCATTCTGGTGTTGTGGAATCCATATATTTGTTGTTGCGTTATTATTCTTTGTAGTATCTCTATTTTGTGTTGTTGAATCCACTGTTATTCACTGCAATATTTATGCTTATGCTATTATAATAGATCTGGTACCTAACAAGTGGTATTAGAGCACCTTTCTTGTCAGAAACTGTGGGTAAATTTGTTTATGGGTAGAGACATATTCCAACATCTTAAAGCCACATAGATTTTTCGTTCAACGCATATATCCATGGTTAGGGAAGCATACACACAAGAACTACAAGTGGTACTTAAGCGCACATTGTTGGCCACCCTTGTAACCCCTGTTGTTACCCCTTCGAGTGGTAGTGCATAAAACATCACATGTATATGGATTTTCCTAGATACCCTGAAGCCCTCTGTAGATAAATCGATCGGCCACTTGACTACTATAGTGACACCAAGAACAACACTCAGGAAGATACTCTCTAGTACCTAGATAGTCGAGTAGTACAGCTAAGAGCACGATCTAGCCTCCTTAGTTGGTGCCCTGAGATATTTGTCCAAGTAATAATGTTGGACATCGCACACATATCAGAGAGCTATAGCACAAGGAAAACCATTGTCGGTAGAAACCCTAAATACCCTAACCCTTGGGACGTAAACATAAATAGAATATACAAGATATATTTTTGTGCAATTATGCCTCCTACATTATGGTTGCAAAATTCCTACACATTTTTTCATGTTAAGCATTTGGCCATTTTGTCACTACAGTATTATTCATATCGACGTATAACTCAAGGAGTAAAAAAAAATTCTAGGTCCTGCCCACCCCATTATTTGAGACCTATCCCATTGGATTATTCTCTTTGTTAGAAAAATAGGATCGCGGAGCAATAAAATAAAACAAATACGGAAATAAAACATAGAAGATACACAATACAATAGAGACATAGATATATGTGGTTCACCCAGTGTGGGCTACGTCCACCAGAGAAATTTCTAGGTCCTTCCTTTATTATTATTCGATAAATGAAGGGATACAACCTACAGCACACCCGTTGTAACTTCCTCTTCTTTCTCTCATAGTCTCCTCACTCAGAATATAGTATTTGTAATGATACATAGCCGCAATATGTTTCCCTCATAAAAGAGGGTTGCATTCTAGGGAAACAAACCCTAACATAACTTCTACCGTAAGATCTGCGACCTTATAATAAATGGTCCAGATTTACTATGAAATTACAATATACATTTACAAGGCAATTTTTCCTTCGAGGGCTTCGCCCCCGAAGCCCTGCCGCAGGTCTGCTTGCCCCCAGAACCCTTGGGGGGGTAAACCCCCCTGCACTCCCCCACGTGGAGGAGTGTACATTCTTCTATGGTGTAAAGTCTTCATGGGGTATAAACACAGTTGAAAACAAAGACCTCTGAATCGGGAAGATAATCAGGCTCCACAACCAACAATCTCCCACTTGGAGACTGGTCTCAACAACTCCACCGTTGTTGTATATGTTGGAATATGATCTTTCTTGGACTTGGAAAATTTCTCATCTTCACCTTCATTCTTGAAAACCAACCGAAACTGAGCAAGAACTCAGATTCTCCCTGGTTACTCCCTTTGTTAACATGTCTAGAGGATTCTGGCTAGTGTGTATCTTTTCCAACTTCAAATATCCATCTTCCAAAACAGATCGTACGAAATGGTACCTAAGTTGTATATGATTAGTCTTCAAATGGAACGATGAGTTATTTGCAAGATGAATGGCACTCTCACTATCACAGTACAACCCACTATTCTCCTGCTTCTTTCCCAATTCCTCCATAAACCTTTGTAACCAAATCATTTCTTTACTAGCCTCTGTAGCAGCAACATACTCTGCTTCTATTGTTGAAAGTGAAACAACATTTTGTTGTTTCTAAATCCAACTTATTGATGTTCCACCTATAGTAAAAACATACCCTGTGGTGCTCCTCCTACTATCTTTATCACCTACCATATCTAAATCAACATATCCCTATAGAACAATGTCTGAACCTCCAAAACATAATGCATGAGTAGTAGTACCTCTCAAATACTTGAGAATCCACTTTATTGCCTCCCAATGTTCTTTACCTGGATTGTTCATATACCTGCTCACAACTCCCACTGGATGTGCAATATCCAGTCTTGTGCAAACCATTGCATACATCAAGCTGCCAACTGTTGATGAATAAGAGACCATGGACATGTATTCTATCTCCTCCGTTGTATTGGGACACATTTCCTTAATTAATTTGAAATGGATGGCTAAAGGTGTAGTAACTGGTTTTTCATTCTGCATTCTAAACCTCTCCAATACCTTCTCTATGTACTCACCCTGAGACAATGTCAATTTGAGATTTTTCATGTCTCTTGTTATTCTCATACTAAGGATTTTCTTTGCAGCACCCAAATCCTTCATTGCAAATGAATTAGCTAATTTCTTCTTGAACACATTTATATCCTACATATTAGACCCTACAACAAGCATGTCATCTACATAAAATAGCAAGATAATATAACTTCCATTTTCTATCCTTTTAAAATAAACACAGTGATCAGAATGACATCTACTATAACCTTGTTCTATCATAAACCTGTCAAACTTCAAATACCACTGCCTTGGAGCTTGCTTTAATCCATACAAGCTCTTCTTCAACCTACATACCAAATTCTCCTTCCCTTTGACCTCATACCCATGTGGTTGTTGCATAAACATCTCTGCCTCCAAATCCCCATGGAAAAAAAATGTTTTTACATCCAACTTTTCAAGATGCAAATCTTCTACTGCCACAAGACTTAAAATAGTCCTAATTGAATTCATTTTAACAACAGGGGAAAATATTTCAGCAAAATCAATACCTTTCTTTTGTGCAAACCCTTTTACAAGAAGTCTAGCCTTGTACCGCTTTTTTCCTCCATCTTCTTCCTTCAACTTGTAAACCCATTTATTATGCAGTTCTCTTTTTCCTGCAGGAAACTGAACCAAATCCAAAGTCTAGTTATTTACCAAGGAATCTATTTCCTCTTTCATACATTGCTCCCACTTCTTTTTGGTGTCTACCTACATTACCTCTTCATAACATTTTGGTTCACCAAAATCAGTGAACAATAAATAATACAATGAAGGATAGTATTGTTCAGGGGGTCTACTTAACCTAGTAGATATTCTAACAACACTTGCAGGATTTTAAGGTACATGCAACTCCTATTGTTGTACATTTTGATTTTCTGGTACCTTTGGAATTTCTTTTTCGGTGATCTCATCAAGCACTGTGTATTTTGTTTTTTTCTTTTTCTTGTATCTTTCCATGCAACTGATCTGTGTACATGACCTTCTCATTGAATATGACATCTCTACTCCTAATGATTTTTTGATTTTCATAATCCCATAAGAGATAACCAAAATCATTAACATCATATCCAATAAAGGTACACTTCTTGGATTTTCCCTCAACCTTTGTTCTATTTTCTTTATCAATATGGACAAATGATTCACAATCGGAAGTCTTCAAAAAATAATAGTTTACCTTTTTACCTATCCATGCCTCCTCTGAAATTCTACCATCCAAAGATATTGAAGGTCCTCTGTTTATTAAGTAAACAACAATATCTACAACATCTGCCTAGAACTGTAAGAGAAAACCAACATGTCCTTGCACACTCATGATTGTCATGTTCAACCTTTCTGACGCACCATTTTCTTGTGGTGTTCTTGGAACTGCTTTCTCTCTATGAATCCCATGGTATGAACAATAATCATGAAACTCCTTGCTACAATATTCACCTCCATTGTCTGATTTGAGCCACTTCAACCTTTTTCCTGTCTCATTCTCAACCAAATCTTTCAATTTCTTAAAAGTATAAAAAACATCAGATTTTTGTCAAATGCAATAAACCCAAGTTTTTCTAGTTGTATCACCAATAAAAGTAACATAATAACGAGAGCCACCAAGAGATGATACCTGAGTTGATCCCCATACATCTGTATGAACAAGCTCTAACATTTCACTCTTCTTTTCTTTTCCGACTCTGAGAAATCTGACTCTCTTTTGTTTTCCATTGATCTGAAAACTTGGTGAGAAATCTTCTTACATCCAAATCTTGAAAATAAGATATTTTACTGACAAAATTGCATGTGAATAAAGGCAATTTGATTAATTAACCATGCTTCATTAAGGAAATAATCACATAAAATTGTCAAACTATTGTGTATGTTTATAAATAAAAACTCTACTTAACCAAGTGAGAATGCATCAAAATCACACATACAACATTGACAATAATATGATAATGGAGTTCACCACACCCCCTGGCTATGTCTCTAGATTCATGAATCCCATGAATCTGCTTTATTGATTCTCCTTCAAAAGGGCTACATAAACAAGCCTACAACCTGTTTCTCCTTTACAAAGACATCCTTTGAATCAATAAGATTTCCACAAGCTCTTTTCTTTCTCTTCCTCTTCTTGACCCCCAAGAAGGATTTATATAACATCTCCATCTCAACCACATCAAGATTTTCATGGAGATAATATATCTCAAGATCCCCTAAATTAGGATCTTGACATATCTCAAGGGATTGGTTTGAGAATATCTCTCAACCATCCATGAAGATCTGAACTCTTCTTAGGACTTTCCTTGAGACTAGGGATTGAAATCCAACATGGATTTGCACCAAATAATCCCTTTTAAATAATGAAAAATAAACAATTATGAGAACCCTATCTCATGTATTAAACATTTTACAAATGTCATTTTCCCCTAAATATCAACAAGAAATATCTCTAGCATGTGAAGTCCAATTGACTTCATTCAAAATGCATCAAAAAGCTCAGCGCGAGCTCTTTGTTGACTGAACAATGTTGCCAGTATTTGAAGCCGACTGAAAAATGTGTCGACTGTGAATATCTTCCTGGATCATCCATAAACACAATGCTCACAGAAATCCAAATCAATTTGTTTAAGATTTGGCAACAAATTTCTTTTATGAAGTATCTTCATCCCCTTCTCACTCATGTGTCAAAGCCTATGATGCCAAAATGTTATATCCACTCCTATAGAACCTAAATAGATAGAAGAGTCAGTATTACCAGTACATAAATACAATGTACCTACCTTCTCTCCTTTTGCTATCACCAATGATACTTTGGTGACCTTCCACACCTTATCTGTAAATATGGATATAAAACCTTCACTTGCCAACTGCCCTGTTGAAATTAGATTTTTCCTTATATCTGGAACATGTCTTACCTCTTTCAACAACCATTGGTTTCCATTCATTTGCTTTATTTTTACCTTTCCCATTCCAACAATTTTGCATGGTGCATCATCACCCAAATGAACCTGTCCAAAATCACCTTGAACATAATCTAGAATTTTTTTCCTATGAGGTGTGGCATGAAATGAAGACCCTGAATCTACTACCCAAGAATCATAACTATTATCTACAGAAAGAATGAAAGCATATTTTAACACATCACCTGTTACATTTGCTTTCTAATTTTTCTCCCGATGTCCATCTCTTTGTTTCTTTGGAGCTATGCAATCTTTATTCAGATGTCCTTTCTTTCCACAATTCCATCACTCTATCTTTCCAAGTCTAGATTTGGATCTTCCCTTCCTAGAATTCTCGCGGTTCCCTGAGCCCTTTCCTCTATCCTTTTGTCTTCCCCTTGTTTTACGACAAATCGGTAAGTGCAAACACAAACATATCTCCCTAGTTTCACCCCGAAACTAGAACAAAACAAGATAGAATATAAAACTTTCCCTAAGTTTTCATTGTCAAGCATACTAAATAACCAGAGATAAATGACATACCTTTTAAATGTCGCTTGCCCTCGCTAGTGTCATCCTCGCTCTATTTCAAGGCTTATGGGATGTTAAACCTGTAAAAAGACATAAGACAACGAAGTGAAAGCAACAATGTATACTTAACAAAACCTATGTATGTGATCAAAGAGTCATACAATAAAATAAGAAAAATTTTATGGGAAAGAAATATATTACTTTATTAGAAATATGAGAAGGAGAATACAATCGATGCCTTGATGTTATAGGGTCCCTTCCAACAGTTCCTTGCTTCCCACACACTTATGATGCACAAATTATGAGACTATAGATATGACAACTACTTATGATCTCAGCTTGACAAAGTGAAGCTCAAAGCCAACATAGGCCCAAAAAATCCATATGAATTAGCTATAGTTGAAGCTAATCCAAACTCTATTCCAAAATCTCACCCAAAAAAACTAACTTTCCCATGAGAACTCCCCGCCTTTTATAAGATGAAAAGGATAGGGTGATGAGGTTAGGATGATCCCATGAGATCAAGAATGCGACTCAGATCCAAACAGATTGGAGGCCACCTCACCCTTGAAGCTTCTATTCTAGAAGCGTCGATAAGCTTCTCTTTTTCTTTGTACGGGAGATCGTCACACCCTTAACATTGAGTAAACTGCGACAATGTCGCAAGACACTGTGGTGCAACCTGCGTCGATCCTATATCACCACACCCTTAACATTGAGCAAGGTGCGATGATCCTTCTTTACAAGGTTTTTTACAAAGGAAAAGATAATTTCATCTCTCTAGGAAAGTTTATCTTCATTTTTCTTCAGGGATTAAAGCAATTGATCCTTCTAAAGACAAATGATAGGTTTACATCATTAACAATCATATAGGTGATGGAAATAATGTGTAACACCCTAGTTATCTATGTTTAACGCATTACCTGATGTCTCACCTATGCTTTTCCATCGCATTTCCTCGCTAAGGATAACACCAACACCATCATCAAACTTTAAAGTGCTTGAACCAAAGATAGAGTTACTTACAGCCATGACCAAGTTGTTCCAACTTTCTGACAATGAGCACAAGATTAGAAGAGCCCTGACCTTATCATCAAATTCCACTTTTACAGAACTTAGTTGATTAGTAACTGTATTAAATTCATTTAAATGATCTGCAACAGACCCACCTTTTGACATCTTCATATTAAATAATCTCTTCATTAGAAATACCTTATTGGATGTTGAGGGTTTTTCATATTGTTTAGCCAATGCATCCATCAACTCCTTCGTTGTCTTTTCTTTCGAAATATTGAAAGCCATCGACGCTGGCAGGCTCAGCCATATCATTCCTAGTGCCTTTCTGTCAAGAACCTCCCATTCTTCGTCCTTCATGGCCGTCGACTTCTTTGTTATTCCACCCAATGGTAGGAATAGATCATTCTGAGATAAATAATCTTCCATCTTCATCTTCCATAATTGGTATTTTTGGTCATTAAATTTATTGACCCTAAACTTTCCATATTCTACCATTGCTCCCACTCGAACCAGGAACCCTCTTTTCCTATGAGTTACCTTTCCCTCCGATACCAGTTGTTAGAAAAACAGGATCATGGATCAATAAAATAAAACAAATGTGGAAATAAAACACAGAAGATACATAATACAATAGAGACACAAATATACGTGGTTCACCCAGTGTGGGCTACGTCCACCAGAGAAATTTCCAGGTACTTCCTTTATTATTATCCAACAAATGAAGGGATGCAACCCAAAACACACCCATTGTAACTTCCTCTTCTTTCTCTCACGGTCTCCTCACTTAGAATACAATATTCACAATGATACATAGCCGCAATACATTTCCCTCATAAAAGAGGGTTTCCTTCATGGGGTATAAACATGGCTGAAAACAAAGACCTCTAAATCAAGAAGATAATCAGGCTCCACAACCAATACTCTTCACCCTAATTGTAGTGGTACCTATCATTTTCAACCCCTTTTTTTTTCCCAGACCCGACCCCTTCTCGACACCCTTATTTGACACCTATCTCATTGCATTCCTCTTTTCACACTAAACGTACTCATATATATATATATATATATATATATATATATATATATATATATATAGAGAGAGAGAGAGAGAGAGAGAGAGAGAGAGAGATAGATAGATAGATAGATAGATAGATAGATAGATATCACTCTTTTTTCTATGGTCCCACTTTCCCTCTTCCATTCCCCTCCTTCACCCATGGCCACCACTCGCAACCAAGAATTCCTTCACTTTCAAGATGAATCCAAAAAACACAAGGTAGGCATCTAAAGACTGACCTCTGAAATGGCTTCCAATAATTCATGCTTGGACACCTTCGAGGCCAAAGTTACAGATGAATTGGAAGAGGTTAATGGTGAATTGTCCTCCCTCATCCAGTGGTTGAAACAATCCCTTGGCTCTACCTGCTTTGAAAAACCTTCCCACTCTTAAGGTGAGAACTCTTCCCATAATATGGCCCTTCATTCCAATTCCCTTCCTTGTGATCTCCATCTTCCCCGAGTTGAAGTGAACAAATTTGATAGATTTGATCCCATTGGTTGGGTCACTCAAATGGAACATTATTTCTCCTTGCATGGCATTACTAATGATCTAACCAAACTTCTTTATGGTTTCCTCTATTTGGATCTGAAATGTTGGTAATGGTGGCAATGTCGTAGAAAGACTCACCAGGGGTATGTTCCTTGGACTCAGTTTGTGGTTGAGCTATATGATCGCTTTGATAGTGACACCCACTATCTTGGTCATTTGACCAAATTGAAGCAATCTGGCACAGTGGAAGAAATCATATCTGTCTTTGAACACTTGGATTTCATAATGGAGATCATGTCTTATGCCTTCTTTTGGGAATGTTTTATCAGTGGTCTCAAAGAGGAAATTCAATCCTAGGTCCTCATGGCTCGCCCTCACACTTGGTTGGAAGATACTCAACATGCTAAGGAAGCCCAACAAATTGTCTCTACTTAGACCCGCAAACCTTCCTTTGTTCCTCGCACTCGACCTACCAACCTTGCCCCTCATCCCACTCACCTAAAGATCCATAAATTAACCCAGGATGAAATGGCGAAACACCAACTCAAGGGCCTTTGTTATAATTGTGATGAAAAATATTTTCCAGAGTACAAGTGTAAGGAACAAAAATTTTTCATGGCCATCTCTGAGGATGTTTCTAAAGAAGAGATCAAAACCCCCCCTTTGGTCGAGTTACCCGAGCCAACTGATATTACCCCACCCTCTGACCAACCTGAAGTAGAACTGTTCATTTCATTGAATTATCTTAATGGGTTATCTTCTCCCCAAACCCTTAAGATCATTGGATACATTAAGAATCAAAAGGTCATCATCTTAATTGACAGTGGAAAAACTCATAATTTTATTCATCGTCATATTTCCCAAGAAACCCATTTCGATATACATGCAGTCAACAAATTTCAAATCATTATTGCCAATGGAGGTTCCATGAAATGTGGGGGGGCGTTGTTAAAATGTGTGTCTCCAAATTGGGAAGTACAACTGAAATCTCATATCTTTGCTATTGACATGGGTGGTTGCGATATTGTGCTAGGTGCATAATGGTTACACACTCTTGGTACCATCCTCATGGATTTTAAGAATTTAACCATGCAATTCCACCAGGTGGACCAACAATATAAGTTCCAAGGAATTGCAATAGGCTCCCCTGAGATCATTGATTCCCATCAAATGGAAATCTCCTCAAAAAAGGTCATTCTGACATTATTTCCCAACTATATTCTATTCAATCCATTGAGACACTTGTGGTGCATTCTGACCTCCAATGTATCATCTCCAAACACCAAGTTGTTTTTTCCAATCCCCAGGGACTTTCTCCTTCTCATGGTGTTCATGATCATTCCATTCCTCTCATATTTGGCAGTCTTCCTCCCAATGTTCACCCTTATCGTCATCCTTTAGTCCAAAAGAATGAAATTGAGAAAATTGTTCAAGAATTGCTAACTGCATGTGTTATCTTCCCTAGTACCATCCCCTATTCTTCCCCCATGGTCATGGTACTCAAAAAAGAAGGTGCTTGGCGCATATGTCCATACTTTTTCACCCTCACTAAACTCACCATCAAAGACAAATTTCCCATTATTGTCATTGATGATCTATGAATTAAGTGGTGCTCAATATTTTACTAAACTTGATCTTCATTCTGGCTACCACCATATACGTATGAAAGTGGAAGACATTCCTAAGACTTATTTTCACACTCATGAGGGTCACTATGAATTCTTGGTCATGCCCTTTGGCCTATGTAATGCTCCCTCCACTTTCCAAAGTCTCATGAACCATGTTTTCTGTCCTTTTCTCCGTTATTTTGTCCTAGTTTTCTTTGATGATATTCTCATCTATATTAAAACCTAGACAAACCATCTTACTCGTGTGGATCAAGTTCTCAGTCTATCTCTCAACACCAAATTTTTCTCAAGAAATCTAAATGTGCCCTTGGAGCATCAAAAGTGGAGTACTTGGGTAATATTGTCGGAAAGGATGGTTTAAGGGTGGATCCTAAGAAAATTGAATCTATGCAGGATTGACCGTGCCCAAAAACTCTCAAGAGATTGCGTGGTTTTCTGGGTTTAACAGGATATTATCGAAAGTTTGTTAAGAATTATGGAAAAATTGTAGTGCCTCTTACTACTCTCCTGAAAAACAATGCTTTCACTTCGACTCCAGCCACTGATCAATCATTTCAAACATTTAAAGAAGCCATGTGCACAAATCCTATCTTGGCCCTTCCTGAATTCATAATGATTTTTGTCCTCGAATGTGATTCCTCCGAGAAAGGCATTGGAGCAGTACTAATGCAAGAGGGTAGATGCTTGGCCTTCACTAGAAAATAACTCTCAGAGCTACATCTTGGCCAATCAATATATGAAAAGGAAATGTTGGATATTATGCATGTTTTGGATCTCTAGCGTCCTTATCTCTTGGGGAAACACTTCCAAATTAAAACAAACCATCATAGGCTCAAGTATTTCCTAGAATGGAGGATTTCATCCCAGGAGCAACAAAAATGGGTGAGCAAGCTATTTGGATATGATTATGTGATCATTTATAAAAAGGAAAAAGAAAATGTAGGGGTTGATGCTCTGTCCAGAAAGTACGAAGAAGAAGGATCCTTTTTTCCCCTCTCCTTCATTGTCCCATATTGGCTCCAAGATGTTCACCAGAAATGGCTGCAAGACCCCAAAAATTCTTGATTGATCCAACAATTGCAAGAAAATTCCTCAGTTTCCCCAATGTACTCTTGGAACAATGAAGAGCTTCGCTACAAAGACCGTCTATATTTAAGCCACCAGCCACAACTTAAATCCACGGTGCTTTATGAGCTTCATGCTTTACCCACAGTAGGAAATTCCAGGTTTACCAAAACCTATGAACGAGTTAAATGTTCTTTTTATGGGAGGGTATGAAACAAGACATATACACCTTTGTGGCTAAATGTGATGTCTTCTAACGCAATAAGGGGGGAATTGTCAAAGCTCTGGGCACACTACAACCGCTTCCAATTCCACCAACTATTTGGAGGGAAATTTCTATGGATTTCATTGTGGGCTGACCTTAGTCTGGAAATAAGTCAGTCATCATGGTGGTATTTGATCTCCTTTACAAATATGCTCATTTTTTTCTCTTCAATACCCATTCACAACATCCATAGTGGCTTGGATTTTCATGGATCATATTTTCAAGCTTCATGGAATGCCTCATTCTATTGTATCTGACAGAGATCCCACTTTCACCAACAATTTTTGGCAAGAACTATTTAGGCTCCAGGGCACACAATCACATCTCAGTACTTCTTATCACCCATAGAATGATGGCTAAACTGAAGTTGTCAAAAAGTGTTTGGAAACATATTTGAGGTGTTTTGCATCTAATCAGAAACATCAATGGGATCAGTGGTTACCCATAGCTGAATGGTGGTATAACACATCTTACCATACTGTTACCCACATGACTCCTTTTGAAGTAGTATATGGAAAAAATCCCCCATCAGTTATTTCCTACATACTAGGCATCTCAAAGGTTCAGGAGGTTGACAAAACCCTTATAGTCCGTGCTGCCATTCTTCGTTCTCGCAAAGAAAATTTGTTCACAAATCAAAATCATATGAAACAACAAGCAGATCAAGGATGTTCAGAATGCCAATTTTCTACAGGAGACCAGGTGTTTCTTCGTCTACAGCCTTACAAGTAGACTTCACTCAAATTTGAACATTGTTAGAAGATTAATCCCAAATGTTATGGTCCTTATACAATTCTCAAGTGCGTGGGACCAGTGGCCTATTAGTTAGCTCTGCCTAGTCATTCTAAGATCCATCTTGTTTTTCATGTCTCATGCTTAAAGAATGTGATTTGAACTAAGTGCAAAACTCAAACCAATCTTCTGGAGTTGGATGTTGAAGGTTTCATATGGTTGCAGCCACAGGCAGTCTTGAACCAGCGTGAAATTTGTCTCTGTCAGCGTACCATCATGGAGGTGTTGGTATAGTGGAAAGATACGACTCCAGAAGATGCCACCTAGGAATCGACCACTATTCTCTAGGAATTTCCTCATCTCAAGCCTTGAGTACAAGGTTGTTCTTCAAGGGGGACAACATGTTAGGGATCTAACCCCCTAACTTCTCATGTAGGTAGAATAATATATTTCCATGTAATAAAAGTTGATACTAGTTAATAAGGCCTATTTAATAAATATGGACAAGTCAATGTAATAAGACCTAATAGAATCTTCTACTTCTAGAAAGATCTTCCTATAGATTTCTCTTTAGAAGATAGAATTAGTATAAATAAGAGTAGAAGGCATGAGAGGGATTTGTCTTGAGAATTATTTTAATAGAGCTCTTCTTTGTTGGAGGTTTCCCCCTTAAAGAGGCAAGTGAACATTATTTCCTATCAATAAAGGTATTATTCTGGTGTTGTGGAATCCATGTACTTGTTGTTCCATTGTTACTCTCTGTAATATCTCTATTTTAGTTGTTGAATCCACTGTTATTCACTGCAATATTTCTAGTCATGCTATTATAATAGATCTGGTACCTAACGCATGCCATGCCTTGCCTTGCCATGCCATGCCATGCCATGTCATGCCTTGCATTGCCTTCACTTTCCATGCCATACCTTTCCATGCCTTTCCTTGCCTTGCCATGAAATTCCTTGCTTGTCCTTTCCTTGCCATGCCATGACTTGCATTTCCTTGCCTTGCCATGTCATGCCTTGCCTTTCCTTTTCATGCGATGTCATGCCTTGCCTTTCTATGACATGCCTTGCCTTGACATGCCTTGCCTTGCCATGTCATGCCTTGCCTTGACATGCCATGCCTTTCCATGCCTTTCCATGCCTTACCTTTCCATGTCATGCCTTACGTTTCCATGCCATGCCATGCCTTACCTTTCCTTCACTTTCCATGCCATTTCTTTCCATGCCATTCATTTCCATGCCATGCCTTGCCTTTCCATACAATGCCATGGCATGCCTTTCCATGCCTTGCATTTCCTTGCCTTTACATGCCTTGCATTTCCTTTCCTTTCCTTTTCATTCCATTCCTTTCATTTCCTTTCGATGTCATAGCTTGAATTGCCTTTCGATGTCATACCTTACCTTTCCATGCCTTTCCTCACCATGCCATGCCTTTCCTTGCCTTTCAATGCCTTTCCTTGACATGCCATGCCATGTCTTGCCTTGCCTTCACTTACCATGCCATGCCTTGCCTTGTCATGCCATGCCATGCTTTGTCTTGCCATGTCATGCCATGCCATACCATGCCTTTCCTTTCCATGCCATGCCATACCATGCCTTGCCATGCCATGTCATGCCTTTCCTTTCCATGTCATGCCATACCATGCCTTGCCATGCCATGTCATGCCTTTTCTTTCCATGCATTACCATACCTTTCATTGCCATGGAATGCCATGCCTTGCCATGTCTAGCCTAATAAGGTGCTAAATTGTCAAACATATGTAATAAGCACTAAGCAAAACCTTAGTGTTGAATATCCTCCAAAAAATGGTTTTCTGGTCAACAAAATGATAGCGAAGGGGCCCCACTATCTGAAACTTGGTGCTTCAGATCCAATGCAATTGGAGGCTCGTCCATCTGAGTCCTAGTTTTAGTTTTATTGCTAGTTTCAACTCACCTCCTCAAGTCATTCAAGGACATGTCGATAATTTGTTCTAGGGGCATAAAATCCAAACCGAGCAGCATTACAAAGTTATGTAAGCTCCGACAAGTTTGTTTGGCCAAGGCCCACATGACCATGCTACCCATAATCACCCGACACAGTGTTCTTGAAAACCAACCTCTTGTTCAAAACTTTCACTATGCCTTTTTGAGAAAAACCCTAGTGCCAAAGATCCTCCAACAAATGGTTTTTTGGTCAATGCAATGATAGTAAAGGGGCCCCACTAGTTGAAAATCCGATGCCCCAGATCCAATGCAAGTGACGGTTCGTCCATCCAAGTCTAGGTTTGAGTTTTATCGGGATTTTCAACTTGCCTCCTCAAGCCATTCAGGGACATGTTGGTATGGAAATGCAAGGAAATGGAAGGAAAGGCAAAGCAAGGCAAGGCAAGGAAAGCCAAGGCAAGACATGACAAGGGTAAGCAAAACTAGACATGGCAAGGCAACACAAGGTCTAGATCTAGGTCTAGGTCTAGGTAAATCCTATTAATTATGATAATCCATGTTTCACAACTATGAAGATACCTTAGATATATGAATAAAGAGATCTTATGTTATGACATTGAAATTCTCATGCAACTATTTTTATCTAGGATATAGGGGATAACAAGTGTAGAATTACATGCTTAATGAAACTTTTGAAGGTAATTCTTATGTATTAAACTTGTTCATTTAGTACAAGCATTATTTTTTTAGGCAAGAAAAAAGGTATGATACATGAATGCCATGGATTTTTTATTAAATTAAATTGATAACAAATTCTCTCTAACGATGAAAATAACTATATTTTTACAAACAATTAGTTTTACGAATATCATAATGAAAGTACCTTTTCGATGAATTGTGGTTATCCAAGCCAAGGCATGGCAAGGCAATGCAAGACATGGCATGGAAAGGAAATGCAATGCATGGCATGACAAGGCTCGAGAATCTATGAGGTTCACATGGATGATTATTATGTCCATGTGCCCTCTCCTCACTAAACTCTGTTGTGCGAGGTGAAGCTTCGACCCCTCTATCACTGTCATCAGTAGTTACCTCCTATCGAGATAATGCAACAAAGTTGCCATGTTGCACTAGGCTTTGGATCAATGATGAAATAGCTTGTTGTACCTACTACAATCTCTCTACAACAGGAGGATGTTGGGAAGGGGGGTAAGGCCTTTTCCTGGGGGGGCGAGGACCTAACATGGGATCTCACCTAGCATGCTCTCGATCCTATGAGAACCCTCAACCCACCCCCTAGAACTCACCAATGTCAAAGTAGTTGATATGGTAACCCAAAATAAATTCTTCCCATAATTTTATCAAAAAATATAAGGGCAGCTCCTTGTTACTGTAGGGAGGTTTATAAAAAACCATATAGCACCTATCCATCCAGTATTGACTAATCTGTGGATGAATACACCAATTCATACATATGGCTTTTTTGTTCATAGGTAGTTCTTATCCATTTCAAGGATCCCT
This sequence comes from Picea engelmannii, assembly GCA_009831015.1. Classification (NCBI taxonomy): domain Eukaryota; kingdom Viridiplantae; phylum Streptophyta; class Pinopsida; order Pinales; family Pinaceae; genus Picea; species Picea engelmannii. The sequence goes on along the minus strand of ML803350.1, from coordinate 46,634 downwards.
AAAAATGGACAATAGTTGTTGTTTTGAAATACCCAAGTATCTAAGTTTGTTTCTATCCAATCTAATGTTGTAGTACTCAAACATTCTTTCCCTGTACTCATAAACAAAAGTCAATTCCCCTTGGGCACTTGCAATGGACCTCACAATGACGTCCAAAGAAGTATCCAAGGACACTTTTCTTGGTTCTCTAGTACCCCTTAACTGATCTACAAGTGTTCTTAATGTATCCAACCCCTCATCAATTTCGATGTTTAGATTGGGTGGTTGTGGTGCGTTGTGGTTTTAATCTCCTTGGCCTATTGGTGGGTAGTTTACATTGTCATCGGGTTCCATTTTGTAATATATGCTACATAATTTAATAAGGCAATTTAATAAGTGGACTTATGACTAAGGTATTACAAACAACAATGTTATTTTATCCCAACAAAATCATTAACATAATTTTGTGTAAAACACAAAAAAATGTGTTATCTTTACAATGAACTTGAAAAAAACCTATACAAGATTGGTGAATTGTTGAGAGATTTACATTCAAGTATCAATTATGTGTAGTGAACCTTGCTAATAATTTTTTAGTGCCATTGGGATTTACATCCATAACCTATGACTATTTATATTTTATTTTTGCAAAACCAAGAAAGGAAATGACAAAAAATCAACCATACCTTTCTTGTGATGAACACGGTGGCAAGATCCAAGGATTTTCTCCTTCTTTACTTGTCCTTTTTTCTTTCTCAATGTAGGAAATTTGTGAGGTGTGGTGTGAAAATGAGCACAAAACGTGCCCTCAGTCCTTAAAAAATGAGCACAACAAGAATGCACGTGCGTTCCTATTAGGAACACACACACGTTCCTCCCGACAAGCCTATGTGGAAATAATGTTGGAAGTTTGGACCTTTCCAAAACTATCAAATTAGGAACACATGCACATTCTTCAGAATGCGCACGAGTTCTTGTGGGTGTGTGTTCCTGTTGACCCCCTTGCCACTTTTTTGTCCACCAACTTAGTGCACTCACCCACATCAGATACATTTTTATGGCCACAAGAAGATTTCCACAGGCCATTAATTCATCATACTTCCCCTCCAACTATTCTCTCTCATATAAAACAAAGAGTCCAAGCATTTTCATGCAACATATAAAACATCCACCTACAAAACTTGTATCTCTCTTCTGATGGGGATGTATTTAGAATTTTCTCTATGATTCTCACATACTATTCTATGTTTTAAATGTATTAGTTTTGAATCATTTTTACTAGTTATTAGAAAACAAATTCAATAGAATATGGAAAGAAAAATGTCTAAAAAATATATCTAGATCATATCAAGTGAAGATCCTTGGACTTTGGAAAAGAAACAACACATAGGATGCATGGCATGGATTGTCCAATTATTGGGATAACATCAAATATATTTTTATGGGCGTACCTAGGCTGTTTGGTCATCCCATAGCGGACAGAGAAGGACTGCTTCTTGCTGAACAGTTTCGGAATAGTTTATTAATTTATAAATCTATTTCTCACTATAATTCAAATCTAAGAAGAAGATAATATCAATTGTAGTTTATATAATATCAATATTGGTAGAGAGATTCACTCATTAGCTTTTAATGATAAGTTGCTACTTTGGTAGGAGATAACCAAAATCTATTCAAGTCATATTAAACCCCTTATAAAATCTCAAAGTATGCAAAATAGTTTGCAACAACAAAACTCCAATGTACTTAACGTAGGAGAAGAAAGACAAGGATACATTTATCTATGAAACATGATCTAGCACATTTTAAAAAAGATAATGCATATCTAAAGGATAAACCAACATGTGCATAATAGCGAGACAAAGAATCTTCATCAATATTATAATGTTGTAAAAGGGACTTTTCAACAATGGGTGCTAGAATATGACATAAGTACCATATCCCAGCTGAAAGGAAATGCCAACATTCATGCCCAATGATGTAAAAAATGAATTAGGAAAACCCAATTCATTGTTTAGAATAGATAAAATAGGGTTTAAAAGGAATTAAAGGTTGTATGGAAGTCTTAGAGTAAAAGAAGGGGAAAAGGGTTAAAATTTAATTTTAAAGAGTTTAAAATGTAAAATCGTTTACCAACATGCAAAAAAAAATGGGTAAAATGGAAATAAAACCTTTGGACAAACCTTTAAGACTTATAGTAGAGAGATAAAATCTTTGAACAAGCCTTTAATCCTTATAACAGAAAGGTAGTCTATAGCATCCTTGGCCAAGTACGTAGTGTCCATACTGCTCTTGGAGACTCTTAGGCCCAAGTTATCATCCACAATGCCATAAAGTTATTTTTCATGCGTTTTGTTTAAATGCATTTAATATGAATAAAATTTTGTTTGTTTTTCCACAACAATTTCATGCGTTTTGTTTAAATGCATTTAATATGAATAAAATTTTGTTTGTTTTTCGACAACAATTTCAACATCATTCTTATTTGATTTCAAATATGCCAAATTTCATGATGAGTTTCAAATTTTAGAATATTTTACTATCCATGTTTTGACTTGCCTAAATTTCTAAGTTTCTTTCTTATTAGGATAAGCCTGAGTTTTTCTAAAATGTTTCGACAAATAGATTTTTAACACAACATCAAATCTCAATTGTTTCTATCAACTTCAAGAACATACCATACCAAAACATACATACATATGTCATTAACAAGGTGGGGAACCATCTCTCCAGAGTATAAATTTTTAGAGCATGTATGGAAGAAAAAGAAGAATTATGTACAACAATTTACATTACGCTGATACAAATTTCCTAAAGGCCTATTGCAACCACATTTTTGCACTCAGGGAAAAGACATTTTGTATCCAACAATGTGAAAATTTCAATGTTGGAAAATGTATGCAACTATTGCCTATAATTTGAATCATAATTTCGATCTTTCATTCCTGAAACTATTTGTAGTATCACCATCATGAATGCCCACATGTTCCCACATAAAAACATGTTGAAATGAGTTTGCAAAAAATATATTTACCATCATTTATAAAAACTTGGAAAATTAACTAGTTCAACCAGTTACAGTTTTGCAGGATTAATTGAAAGTCTTGAAACCATGATGATTGGTAAAGATATAGCAACAACAAATGGAAGAAGAGGGGATGAATCTATCACTATTCACTAGTACTATTTGGTATCGAATTTAATATCTAAATTTATTTAGATGCTTCTCACATTCAATATTCTATTCATAATCTAAAACATTTAAGAGAATCAATTTTGGTTTATTTCCAATATTTAATGATCTAACTATACTAAAAGAAGAAAAATCATCCAATAAAGCATGATATGTCTTCAGGTTAAAAAGTTAAAGAGTGTTCAAATACATATGTTTTACATTAGGATAAAAGACATTGTAAATTATTCTTTAACATTAAGGTTTTTCCTATCCAGTGATCTCAATGAAATTCCTATATAAATAGTTGTAAGTGGATGTGATCATATCAAAAAGAGACCAAGATACCAATTCGTATGCCTACCTACTCCATGGTAAACACCACGTAATAGACCTTCTCAATAAACATTTGTAAACACATCCAGTATACCCTTGTAGGTTGGTTGGATACGAAGATGCCTTGCACTATTATCCAAATTTGCAGTGTATGAACCAATCACCTGCAAAAGTAGATTCAGCAATATCAACACATTTTCTAATGACCATAGATGATTTTAGGGGCTAAATTCCGCGGTTGGGCTAATTTTCCATGGTTTTTCCAAAAATGATTCACCAATTTCCATTTTTTCTAAAAACGATTCGCCCAAATTCCATAGAATAAAATTATTTTTCCTTATAAATCGCCAAAAAAATATAGAAACTATATAAAATCCTTAGAAATTTGAATATTTTTACAAAACTATTGTGAAAGATTTTACATTTTGCATATTAAGAACTTATAATATTAGCCCATGTTTCTACATTTTAATATAAATTTCCATCCTTAAAATCATCCATGCTAATGACAGAAGTAATTTTAAAAACTTTCCATCTATATCCATCCTAATTTTATGTTTGATAAGGCCCAAAGTTTTTCTCAAAAGAATTAGATATCACACCACAAAAACTATAGTTTATTTAATACCTATACCTGTTGGAGCATATATAGACCAATTATTTTGAATCTTTTCATCAAAAAGTGCTCATGATATAAGCCTAAATTTTGTACAAGGCATTGACTAATATAATTAGTCTTTCTATATTAAATCTCAGTGATCTTTAGACCTGTTACATACCAATGGATTTTTACAAAGTTTGTTTAACAAATATTTAACCTAACTCACCTAATAAGCTAACATGGTCGACGATATTCCTTATATTTCATGTAATGCAAATATACATAAGGAATAATTCTAGCAACACTAGCTCAATTTCCTCTGAAACGATTAAAAGATCCTTATAAATTGTAATAAATGACAAATCAAACAAATTCCAATAGTTGTTTCCTAAATTTGCATTTAAAAATCAGGCTCTGTCTAAATCTTCCAACGTCATTTGTATTCTCCTTAAATATAACATTTCCAATTAAAAGAAAAACAATAACCCAAAAATTAGCTATGATGGAAATTCTTATCTAATTATGAGGACACAAATCCTACCTGTAAACACCAAGGACACCTTGGATCCGAAATATCATTCCCTAATATCTCTACACACATAATGAATGAATTTCTCTAAACCTTGTTTGCACAATGGAAAAAATAACTACATTTCAAAAAATTCTTGGTGTTTTGACCATTTAACATCACAAATTGAACCAACAAAACCTAAATCACATAAATTTAAAAAACACCCAGAAAAGGAATCGAACCAATAGCTAACCATAAACAATATCTTGATGCACTACAATTGTTTTTGCAATGCTTCCCACCAATCCTTTGGTGATGAGATCGTTGGCATACAAAGGTATAGTCACCAGTAACAACACATCTTCTCCACTCCCTCCTTTCTCTCTCATCATTACATCGTCCTTCATGCGATTGTTTTTGTATCCTCATTGCTTTCTATTTCTCACAAATTATTTTTATTTGTGCCTAGAATTAGATCGAGGACTAGGTCTTGGTATCATGCTTGAACTATTGCTTCTACATTATTAATTGTTACCTCTCTAGAAGAGACCATTGTACTCTCAAACCTATGCTCTTTCTTTGTGACAGAGGTATGAAGACCCTGTCTCTTTCAAACCTATTCTCTTCCTCTACTAGGGTTTAACTGAAGGATAAAAGAGGCATACAAACTTACCAACCTTTCATATTTTCTCACATATCTACTTGCCCATCCCCACATGACTAATTCCTCCAATACCTATATTGATACCTAACCTTTAAAAAAAAAAAAACCACCCTTTTTAGATATCAATATATTGCTTTGTATTTTGACCATTTGTTATACTCCTTTATTAACAAACATGCTTATTTATTTCTTATTTAATAAATCCCTAATGTTTTACAAAATCTGAAAAATAATTATAAGTACTAAGTTTTAATTTCAAATTTTAAAAATATAATAAAAATACAAAAATTTAATTGAAAAACATTTTGTATTCTTTGTAAATGTAATCTTTAAATCATATGTAATTTTTGTTTGTAAAACTTCTTAAGACGACTTCTTTAGATCATTCATAATATTTGTTTATGAGACTTTTTTTTTTTTTTTAAATTGATTTTTTCAAGTACCCTTCCTCAACCTATATAATATTTTTAATATCACCAAATTACATAATTTCATAATAGGCTTATTAGGTTTGAAATTATTATTTATGATTTTTTTAAATATTAATTTATATTTTTTTGATTGTAAAACAATTTTTATATAATTTTATAATAAGTTTATTAGATTTAATATTATTATTTATATATTTTTTTAAATATTGATTTATATTTATCTTTCTTTTATCATGTAGCATTCTAATATGTAGAGAAAAAATTTAAATTCATATAAATCCACATACAATTTTTGTATGAACGAATACAAGTCATAATATTTAAAATTTTGAATGTTATAATTTTATAATCCTTAACTTCCTTAATTTTGAATGTTATAATTTTATAATTCTTAATTTCATAATTGATCTATTAGGTTTGAAATTATTATTTATAATTTTTTTAAATATTAATTTATATTTATCTTTCTTTTGTTATGAAAACAAAAGAAATAATTTGTATATAATTTTATAATAAACTTATTAGATTTAATATTATTATTTATATTTTTTTTTTAATATTAATTTATATTTATCTTTCTTTTATCGTGTAAAATTCTAATATGTAAAGAAAAAATTTGAATTCATATAAATCCACATACAATTTTTGTATGAACGAAGACAAGTCATAATATCTAAAATATCTAAAATTTTGAATGTTATAATTTTGTAATCCTTAACTTCCTCAACATCAAAGATAATATGAATAATTTGGTTTTGGAAAAATAATTATCACAAATTTAAAATAATTTAAAATAATCTTAAAAATTTGATTTTAGCAAAATATACTAACACAAATTTATATGATGATGATGATGATTAGCGTCCACTAAGACCTAATTGGTCTATCGGATCTTAAGAGGGTAAGTGATTACTTGTGATTCTTTAAAATTTTGTTTCTGTGCTCGAAAAGCATTAAGAGAAGCTTTCCAAGATCACCATACTTTTGTTGAGTTAAGAGGTTAGGAAGGTTGGTAGTGTAATCAATATTTTGAAAATGAGATCTAATATGGGTATAGGCTGGACAATCTAAGAGAAAGTGATACTCATCTTCAACCTTCTTAGTGTCACAAAGGTGACACACTCTTTCATCCCATGGCATTTTAGGAATTGACCAATGCCCAGTTTCACTATGGAGCTCGTGAGAATTTGTTCTTATCTTAGCAATGCTTTTTTTTTCTTTACACTTGGCAAAACAGATAGATAATTTTGAT
>ML803350.1:20352-37446 GCA_009831015.1 Picea engelmannii | reverse complement strand
ATGTATTGATTAAGAGGGTCAATCTTATGAAGTTGAATGTGAGGAGAAATGTTTTTTCTAATATAACAAGTTATGCCTCCTATCCCTCTACGGTGGGATTTTTTGTTCCATGCCGACCACAAGACAAATCCTTCCATGTTAGGCACCTTAGATTCCTCATGCTCCCAAGTTTCAGCTAGACAGATAACATCAATACCACTCGGGATCCAACTTATCATAGGACCTTTGCACCATGGAAAGCCACGACAATTCCAAAAAAGGATCCCAAGACCTATTATAAATTAAACAATTTTAATATATTATATAATAAAAATTTTCCAAACTTTAATATATTCATTAATGTTTGGATAAATAAATTATATTATATAAACATTTTTGAAACTTTAATATATCCAATAACATTTGATTAAAATGAATTAATAAAACTCTGTGTGCGGTTTAAAAGGGATCACATAGGGTTTAGAAGGAATTAAATGTTGCATGAGAGTCTTAGAGTAAAAACAATGAGGGGTGAAAAGGTTAAAATTTATTTTTAAAGAGTTAAAAATGTAAAATCATTTACTAACATGCAACAAACAAATGGGTAAAATGGGAAATAAACGCTTGAAGAGACATGTAAGCCTCCTAGTAGAGACCTGTAAACCTTACAATAGAAGGATAAAAACTTTGAACACACCTTTAAGCTTTATAGTAGAGAGAGAAAATCTCTTAATAGACCTTTAAGCCTTATATTAGAGGGTAGTCTAAAGTATCTCGGCCAAGTGCATAGTCTCCATATTGTTCTTAGAGACTCTTAGGGCCAAGTTATCAACCACAACTCCATAAAATTCATAAAGTTATTTTTCATGTTATGTGTTGTTTAAATGCATTTAATATGAATAAAAATTTGTTTGTTTTTTCACAACAATTTCAACATCATTATTCTTTGATGTCAAATATGCCAGTTTTCAAAATGAATTTCAGATTTTAGAATATTTTACTATTTGTGTTTCAACTTACCTAAATTTCTAAGTTTCTTTTTTATCGGGATAAGTCTGAGTTTTTCTAAAATGTTTGGACAAATAAATTTTGATGATAACATCATATCTCAATTGTGTCTATCAACTTCAGGAACATGCCATACCAAAATATACATACATATGTCATTAACCACAAGGGGATCCATCTCTATAGAGCATACCTTTTTAGAGTATGCATGGAAGCAAAAGAAGCATTATGTTGAACAATTTACATTATGCTGATACAAATTTTCTAAAGGCCTCTTGTAGCCACATTTTGCACTCAACCAAAAGACATTTTGATCATATCCAATAATGTGAAAATTTGGTTGTTGGAAAATGTATGCAACTGTTGTTTATAATTTGAATCATATTTTTGATCTTCAATTCCTGACATTTTATGTGGTATCACTGTCATGAATACCTACACGTGCCCACATAAAACATGTTGAAATGAGTTTGCAAACAATATATTTACCATCATTCATAATAACTTGGAAAATTAACTAGTTCAACTAGTGGGGTTTTGTATAGGACTAATTGAAAGTCTTGAAACCCTGATGGTTGGTAAAGACATAGCAACAACAACTGACAGAAGAGGGGATGCATCCATCATTGTTGACTAGCACTGTTTGGTATTGAATTTGATATCTAAATTTATTTAGATGCTTCTCACATTTAATATTATATTCAAAATGTAAGACATCCAATAGACAAAATCAATTTTGGTTGCTTTCCAATCTTTAATGATCTAGCTATAGTGAAATAGCTTTGATAATATTTATAGGATTTATTAAGAAAAGCTCATGTTTAATGTCTTCTTTTAATACACCCTTGTAAGTTTCCAACAAATGTTCATCACTTATGTCATCCACCCTTGTGGTCAATACCTAAAATTATGAATTATAATCTTCAATATCACCTAAGTGCTTGATTCTTTTCAATTGAATGAAATAGTCATGTTCCCACACTTTCCTATATTGTGCTTTCAGGTATCTTGTAAATAAACCCTAAGTATAATGATAAAAAGGGGGGTTCCTTTTAATTACCCATTGATACCATTGATATGGTTTTATCTCAAAGTTCAAATTTGCTATGTGAATCCTTTGCTTATCATCTATAATATTGTGAAGTTCAAACTATTATTCTATTTGGTTCACCCAAGTAAATACCTATATTACATCAAACTTCTTTAATTCAATCTTGGGAAAGTTGAATTTAGGACCCCCAACATAATTAACTCCACTATTAGAGTTAAATACACTTGAAAATTGCTTATTGCAAGTAGGTTGCTCAACATGAATACTATCTTTATTTTCATGAGTCACTTTGGTCACAATTTCACTTTTAGGAAGCCTTCCATGTAAGGTTTGTAAAATGGAATTTTTCAATTCCTCAATAATTTTATCCGTCAAATTTTCCATCTGCTTTTCCATTTGTTCCATATTTTCACCCCTCTTCTTTTCCATATGTTCCATATCTTCATTCATATTATTTTCCATTTGATACTTATTTTCTTCCATCTTATTATCCATATGTGCACTTTTTCAATCATCGTCTTTTCCATCTTTTCAATTTGGAGGAAAATTTCATCTCTTTCTTATTGAGTCATGGTTGAGCTCTCTAGAGGTTTATTTGGTGAAGTAAGTTTTGGAGGAGACTTTGGATATATATATGACAAAATAATAATTCTCCTCTTTTTCCTCTTTTTCACAAATTTTGAATCACAAAAAATGGATATTTCAATCAAAAGTTATGCCAATTGTAAGTTATGCACCTTTCAAACCCTAATTTGGAGTATGTTTGGATGACTAACAATTGTCATGATATATCAATGAAATTGGAACCCTTCTAAGTCTAAAATTTGGCTTGTAGTACACTGACATGAGTTTAAACTCCTGAAAATTTCACAGTCAGCACCTTCACTGAAAAAAGGTTATAGCACATATACCAAAATGGCATGTTTAAGACTAATTTCAAGATTTGTAAAAAGCCCAAACTTCCACAAGATATATCTCAAAAATTATAATGATTCAATTTCTGGAAAAAAATTTCCACATGTAATTCGGTATGTCTCCTCGGGATTCTGAAAATTTTAGAGTCTAAAACTACACCAAAATTCGTTTATAGTGAAAATAAAAAGATATCTCGTTTGAGACTGATTTCATGACTAATCACAAACTCCAACTTAAAAAGAAGATATCACTAAAAATATAATGACCGGAAACCTGAAATTTGGACCATACGTACTTCACTATGTTGTCACATATTCGACAAAATTGCATTGTCTGAAACTTCTCAGAAAAATGTTATAGAGAAAATCCCAATATAACTCCATTAAAATGGATTTCATGATGAGTCAAAAAGACTATCTTCCATGGACTATATCTCCTAAATTATAATGAACCAGAACTTGAAATTTTTACCAAACATACTTGGATATGTATTCTTAGTAACCTACAAAATTTGTTGTATGAAGCATTATAGAAAAAAAATGTTATAGCAAAAATTCCAGGATGACTTGTTTGAAGCAGCAAAACCCTTGGATCAATGCTCTGATACCAAATGTTATGATCCAACTCCTTAAAATGATGAAAAGTCAATGAATAAAGTCCACTTTAAGGGGGGAACCTCATTTTGCAATATATTTAATTTAGAATACAATATGATATAAGATAGGATGATCCTAAGACTAGGTCTCCTTGGTATATATATATAGGAGATAAATGGTATAATTATAATGAAAGGGTGCAATGAAAGGTTCTAGCCTACATACAATTATAACACTATAAATGTAATAATTAAATATCTATGGATTAATAAGGGGTTTTATACATAACATGGGGTTTTGTCTAGGGCTTAACAAAATAACACTAGTTTGTTGAAACTAGATTGTTTGAAGGATACTAATTCTGCTTCTGGGTATTGAATTTGCACTACCTAGAAGATGCAAATTCCACTCGACTAATTGATTGATAGAGAATAGTTGTAGATAAATTGTCTATTATATAAATATTAGGTTGACGTATCTTTTTTTTATATTTATTAATTTATCTATTTTTTTTAATTACATGTTCATGAACGGTCAAACTCTCTTCTGGTTTGTTGGAACTTGAATAACCATTGGATTGTCATGAATTACTTCCAAAAGATGCATTTCCGAAATTCCGATGAAAATTTTGTGATTTTGATAATACTATCGAATATGCTTCTCTACATACCTATATCCATGTTATTCGATTTATTTTGAAACATACTATCAAAACCAACCAAAATTTTTATTAAAGTAAACTTGGATGAATATTATGATATTTGTTCCATTATGGGTTAAAATACAATGATGCTCTTTTACGCTTCACATGTCTTTTCAATTGATAAGGAGATGCCAAGAGTCTATTTTCTGGTGTTAAAATGTAGCCTTCTATATATTAAATTGATATGCACAATTAAAACAAGCCAAACAATGCCTTAGTTACTAGGTGGACAAAGTGAAAGTTATATAGTTGCATTATTTTTTTGTGTATTAATTATATAGTTACTTGGAGACATGGAGACATTATGATTATAATTTTAATAGAATATTTGAAAAAGGACCAAATACATAAGTAAAGTGAAAGTTATATAGTTGCATTATTTTTTGTGTATTAATTATATAGTTACTTGGAGACATGGAGACATTATGATTATAATTTTAATAGAATATTTGAAAAGGACCAAATACATAAGTATAGGAATTAATGAAGTGGGAAAAAAATGTTTTTACTTTTAGTAGGGGTAGATTATTTGAAAAATGTATTTCATTTCATTAGTGGGCATAATTTTTTACTCAATGGGACAGAAAAATAGAACATAATATGCATTTCTCTTGTGGAAACTAAACTTACAGCTATGGAAGGGCATAGAAAAGGCTTGAATTGAATGATTAATTTGCTTTAATTGTTGGGTTGTCGTATTTGCTCGAATAGCTTGCTACGTGGTGGAATGGGACTTACGAATGGAATGGATAGCTTGCTGGTCATCAATTCATCAAACTTCCTTTCCCATTGTTCTCTCTCATCTCAAACAAAGAGTTAAGAATTCACCCGCACAAATATTAGTTCTATGGATGGGATGTATTCAAACTTTGCTCTATGATTCTCACATACTCTTCTAAGTTTTAAATATATCATCTTTTTGTTGTATTTACTACTTACTAGAATGTTGATTCAATGTAATATGGAAATAAATATGTTTGGAAAATATAACCAGATCATATCTAGCAAACATCCTCCGATGTTGAAAAACAAAGAGGTACATAGGATGCATGGTAGTGATTCTCTAGTTGCTAGAATGACATCATATACATTTTTATGGCCAAGAAGATTTTCACAGGCCATCAATTCATCAAAATTCGCCTTCAACTATTCTATCTCATATAAAACAAAAAGTCTAAGCATTTTCCTACAATAGGTAAAACATCCATCTTCATAAATTTTAGCTCTCTTCTAATGGGGATGTATTCTGAATTTTCTCTATGATTCTCACATATTATTCTATGTTTTAAATGTATTAGTTTTGAATCATTTTTACTAGTTAGTAGAACACAAATTCAATAGAATATGGCAATAAAATTTTCTAAAATATATATATCTAGATCATATCTAGTGAAGATCCTCAAACTCTAGAAAAGAAACTACACATAGGATGCATGGCATAGATTCTCTAGTTGTTGGGATAACATCAAATACATTTTTATGGTCATAAAAGGATTTTTAGTTTATTAATTTATGAAATTATCTCTCATCGTGATTCAAAATATAAGAAGAAGATAATTTCATTTGTAATCTATATAATACCAATATTACCAATATTGGTAGAGAGATTCACTCATTAAAAGAATGATAAGTTTTTACCTTTGGTAGAACCAAAATCTATTCAAGTCATATTAAACCCCATATAAAATCTCAAAGCATGCAAAATAGTTTGCAACAACAAAACTCTAATGTACTTGAGATAGGAGAAGAAAGACTAGGATACTTTTATCTATGAAACATGATCTAGCACATTTTGAAAAAGATAATGCATATCCAAAGTACTTAAGATAGGAGAAGAAAGACTAGGATACTTTTTATCTATGAAACATGATCTAGCACATTTTGAAAAAGATAATGCATATTCAAATGATAAACCAACAAATATTTATGAAACATGATCTAGCACGTTTTGAAAAAGGAAAAAGATAATGCATATTCAAAGGATAAACCAACAAGCATTTATGAAACATGATCTAGCACATTTTGAAAAAGATAATGCATATCCAAAGGATAAACCACATAATATCAAGAAAAAGAATATTCATCAAGATTATAATGTTGTAAAGGGGACCTTTCAACAATGGGTGTTAGAATATGACATAACTACCATATCCCAATTGAAAGGAAATGCCAACATTCATGCCCAACAATGCAAAAAATGAGCCCAACAATGCAGAAAATGAATTAGGAAAACCCTGTTTATGGAAATGCCAACATTCATGCCCAACCATGCCTAAAATGAATTAGGAAAACCCAATTTATGGTTTAGAATGGATAAAATATGGTTTAAAAGGAATTAAAGGTCGTATGGAAGTATTGAAGTAAGAGAACTTAGGGGGAAAAGGTTAAAATTTAATTTTAAAGAGTTTAAAACGTAAAACCTTTTTTACTAGTAATAAAGAAATAGTAATAAAGAAATGGGTAAAATGGAAATAAAACCTTTGAATGGACTTATAAGATAAAATGGAAATAAAACCTTTGAACAGACTTTTAAGCTTTATAGTAGAGACATAAAAGCTTTGAACAAGCCTCTAATCCTTATAATAGAGAGGTATTCTATAGCATCCTTAGCCAAGTGCACAATGTCCATACTACTCTGGTTGGAGATTCTTAGGTCTAAGTTATCAACCATAATGCCATAAAGTTATTTTTCATATTATGTGTTGTTTAAATGCATTTAATATGAATATTTTTTTTTTGTTTTACCGCAACAATTTCAGCATCGTTCTTCTTTGATTTCAAATATACCAAATTTCATGATGAATTTCAAATTTCAGAATATTTTATTATCCGTGTTTTGACTTGCTTAAATTTCTAAGTTTCTTTCTTATTAGGATAACTCTGAGTTTTTCTAATATGTTTCGACAAATAGATTTTTAACACGACATCAAATCTCAATTGTGTCTATCAACTTCAAGAACATACCATACCAAAACATACATACATATGTCATTAACAAGGTGGGAAACCATCTCTACAGAGTATAAATTTTTAGATAATGCATGGAAGAAAAAGAAGCATTATGTGCAACAATTTACATTGCGTTGATACAAATTTTCTAAAGTCATGCTGCAACCATATTTTGCACTCGGGGAAAATATATTTTGATCATATCCAATAATGTGAAAATTTGGTTGTTGGAAAATGTATGCAACTATTGCCTATAATTTGAATCATACTTTTGATCTTTGATCCTTGACAATATCTATAGTATCACCATCATGAATACCCACATGTTTCCACATAAAACATGTTGAAATGAGTTTGCAAACAATATATTTACCATCATTCATAACAACTTGGAAAATTAACGAGTTCAACCAGTTGTAGTTTTGTAGGATTAATTGAAAGTCTTGAAACCGTGATGAATGGTAAAGATATATAGCAACAAAAAATGGTAGAAGAGGGGATGAATCTATCACTATTGATTAGTACTATTTGGTATCGAATTTGATATCTAAATTTATTTATATGCTTCTCACATTCAATATTCTATCAGAGTGTAAGACATTCGAGAGACAATTAATTTTGGTTGATTTCCAATCTTTAAGGATCTAGCTGTAGTGAAAGTGGAAAAATCATCCAATAAGGCATGATATGGCTTCAGGTTAAAAAGTTAAAGAGTGTTCAAATACCAACATAATCCTTGCAAAATATGTTTTACATTAGGATAATTTTAAGGTCACAAATTCAAAGAGATTGTAAATTATTATTAAACATTAAGGTTTTTCCTATCAAGTAATCTGAATGAAATGCCTATATAAATAGTTGTAAGCAAATGTGATCATATAAAAAAGAGGCCAATATACCAATTCTTAGTGCCTTCCTACTACATGGTAAACACCCCATAATCAACCCTCCCAATAAACATTTGTAAACACATCTAGTATACCCTTTAGGTTGGCTAGATACGAAGATGTATTGCACCATTATCCAACTCTGCATAGTATGAACTAATCACTTGCAAAAGTAGATTCAAAAATATAAACACATGTGATGACAACATAAATAATTTTTAAAATTTTTCATCCTTTTTTTTTTGTAAATAAAAGAGATTGTATTACCTTAAAGAAACATCATGTCAATACATTGTTCAAAGTTTACCACCTGTCCTGCCACATGCATGGAAACCAGAACAAGTGGCTTGCAAGAAAATATAGACGTGGCTATTGCCAAAAACCAAGGTTTTAACAAAAACAGAATTGATTGTAATTGATTCATGTAGAACAAAATGAAAGAAAAATTAGAGGTGCGGCGAACCCGGGCATCCATCATTGTTGTAAGTGAAAATGAATAGTGGGCTGCAAGTCGGACAACACTTCTAGGCTGGTGCACCGAATAGGGAGTCGAACAGGAGGTCTATGCGTTGGTTGAGGATGCTCTGATTTTGGAGTTGGGGCTCCATGTTCCAACGCATCTCGAATATCAACTGAAGGTGGTCATCCGAAAAATGATTTGGGTTGAGCGAAGGATGCTTAACACTCCCAACCATTTCCTCATGTGGTGTTGTTGTTGCATCAAAATCAGTTGGTGGAGTCTCTTCCATGGCCAACCAATGGGTTACGTTTCTTGTTGTCCAGTATTTCAACCATGTGGGGGGGATTTCTTCCTCAACTACACAGCCACCTAGCGCCATTGTGGGGTGAGCAGAGGGCTTGGTATTGTCTAAGGGCTCTGGTAATGCTGCAGTGGTTTCCAGCCCGTATGGAGGAATTTCTTCCTCAATTGGGCAACCCCCTGAATCGAGCATGGTGTCAGAGAGGTGAGGAGGATACTTCGAGACGCTGAGAGGAGGATGGGGAATCTCAATCCAATTCTGGTCAGAGTGGGAGGGGCTAGCAGAGGTGGTTTATGGATTAGAGGGAAACGAGGGGTCTAGGTGATTGCACCAGGATATGAAGCTATAATAAGCCGACCCTCATTTGGGCTTGCCTCACTCTCTTGGCATGGTGGAGTTACGACAAGGAGGCAGAGAGGCAAACCAAGACTCTATTCCAATGAAGAGCAAGCTATGGGCATGGTACAAGTGAGGAATGGACTGAAAATGAACACCAAAAGGGAGAGGGAAGCCTCTAGATAGAGAACAGAGTTCTTGCAGCAAGGAGGCTTGGAATGCCAAATGAAAATGAGAGCCAAATGAAAATGCGGAAAGGGAAAATTCCTATGAGAGCTTACATTCATAGAAACCATTGAGGTGACTGAGAGGAGTGCCATGAAGACGGAGATGATGCCAACCAATTGCATCGTACCTGCTCCAGTGCTCCATCGTTGGTTCGCGATGAGAGCCATTAAATTTCCCTTACCACACCAGCACACTAACACCACTGCAACATGAATGCTAGTCATGTTGAGAAGACTAGATGTGAGTATGGCGGTTGGGGGTATTAACTCCCTTGTCTGCATGAGTTCTAGGTTGTCTTTGTTGGACAGATGTCGCCCCATCCGGGGTAAAAAAATTCTTCTATATCCATCCTAATTTCATGTTTAATAGTGCCCAAAGTTTTTATCAAAAGAATTAGATATCGCGCCATAAAAACTATATTTTATTCAATACCTATACATGTTGGAGCATATATAGACCAATTATTTTGAATCTTTTCGTCAAAAAGTGATCATGATATAAGCCTAAATTTTGTATAAATCATTGACTAATATAATTAGTCTTTCTATATTCAAAGCTCGAAGATCTTTATCGCATTTCCATAAACCCACTAACATTTTAATAACATTTCCGTTTATAGGCCTACAACCTCACAATTTTTCTCAAAATCATACAAACATGTGTTATAGACCTGTTACATACCAATGGATTTTTACAAAGTTTGCTTAACAAAGATTTAACCCAACTCATTTGATAAGAAAGCATGGTCGATGATATTCCTTATATTTCATGTAATGCAAATCTACATAAGGAACAATTCTAACAACACTAGCTCCATTTCCTCTTAAAAAATTAAAAGAGCCTTAGAAACTGTCATAAACGACAAATCAAACAAATTCCAACAGTTGTTTCTTGAATTTTCATTTAAAAACCAGGATCTGTCTAAATCCTCCAACATTATTTGTATTCTCCATAAATATAACACTTCCAATTAAAAACAAAGCAATAACCAAAAAATTGGCCATGATGGAAATTCTTACTTAATAATGAGGACACAAATCCTACCTGTAAACATCAAGGACACCTTCGATATGAAACATCATTCCCAAATATCTCTACACACATAATGAATGAAATTCTCTAAACCTTGTTTGCACAATGAAAAAAATAACTATGTTTCACAAAATTCTCGGTGTTTCGACCATTTAACATCACAAATTGAACCAACAAAACCTAAATCACATAAATTTAAAAAACGCCCCGAAAAGGAATCGAACCAAAAACTAACTAGAAATAATATATTGATGCACTACAGGGGCACTACGGTTGTCTTTGCAATGTTTCCCACCAAGCCTTTGGCGATGAGCTCGTTGGCATACAAATGTATGGTCTACATTAACAACCTATCTTCTCCACTACCTCCTTTTTCTCTCAACATTACATTGCCCTTCGTGCGATTGTTTTTGTATCCTCGTTTCCTTCTATTTCTCCCCAATTCTTTTTACTTATTCCTAAAACTAGATCGAGGACTAGGTCTTGTTATTGTGCTTGAACAATTGTTTCTACATTATTAATTGTTACCTCTCTAAAAGCGACCATTGTACTCTCAAACCTATGTTCTTCCTCTGTAGAATAGGTATGAAGACCCTGTATGTTTCAAACCTATTCTCTTCCTCTACTAGGGTTTAGTTGGAGGAAAACACAGGTAGACAGACTTCCCATCCTTTTATATTTTCCCACATATCTACCTACCTAGCACCCACATGACTAACCCTCCCCAATACCTATATTGATACCTAACATTAAAAAAAAAAAACCTCCACCCCTTTTTAAATATCTCTATATTGCTTTGTGTTTTGACCATTTGTTATACTCCTTTATGAACAAACATGCTTATGTATTTCCTATTTAATAAATTCCTAGTGTTTTACACAATCTAAAAAATAATTATACGTACTAAGTTTCAATTTCAAATTTTAAAAATGTAATAAAAATACAAATATTTATTTGAAAACATTTTGTATTCCTTTGTAAATGTAATCAACATTAATCATTACTTATTTAAATCATACATAATAAAATATAAAATAGATACAATTTTTGTTTGTGAAACTTCTTATAAAGATATAAATAAAAGAATGACTTCTTTAGATCATTTGTAATATTTGTTTACGAGACTTTGTACAAGGAAAATGACGTTTTCAAGTCCCCTTCCTCAACTTATGTTTTGTAGTATTTTTAATATCACCAAATTGTATAATCTCATTAAAGGCCCATTAGATTTGAAATTATTATTTACAATTATTTTTAAATATTAATTTATTATTATTTTTATTTAGTTGTGAAAAAACTTTGCTTCTAATATGTAGAGAAGAATTTGAATTGATAAAAATCCATTGATTTACATAAAAAGTTTGTATAAAACAAGACAAGTCATAATATCTAAAATATTTAAAATTTTGAGTTATAATTTTATAATTTTTAATTTTCTCAACATCAAGATAATATGAATAATTTTGTTTTGGAAAAATAATTATCACAAATTTAAAATAATTCAAAATAATATTAGTCAATTCATGTTAGCTCAATTGGTTAAGGTGTGGGAAAAAAGAAAATTAAGGTATTATAAGGATGTAATCAACCCTAATCTAGAAGATCAAAATTATCTATCTCTTTTGACAAGTGTAAAGAAAAAATTAAACATTGCTAAGATAAGAACAAATTCTCATGAGCTCCATAGTGAAATTGGGTGTTGGTCAATTCCTAAATAGCCATGGGATGAAAGAGTGTGTCACCTTTGTGACACTAAGAAGGTTGAAGATGAAAAACATGTTATCTTAGATTTTCCAACCTATACCCAGATTAGATATCATTTTCAAAATATTTGTCACACTACCAACCTTCCTAACATCTCAACTCAACAAAACTATGGTGATCTTGGAAAGCTTCTCTTAATACTTTTCCAACACAGAAACAAAATTCTAAAGAATCACAAGTAATCACTTACCCTCTTAAGGTCAGATAGATCAATTCGTCGGTCTTAGTGGACGTTAATCATCATCATAATAATAATAATAAACATTTTTGAAACTTTAATATATTCATTAACATTTGGATAAATAAATTAAATAAAATTATATTAAATAAACATTGTTGAAACTTTAATATATCCATTACCATTTTAATAAAATGAATTAAGAAAACCCATTGTATGGTTCAGAAGGGATCACATAGGGTTTAGAAGGAATTAAATGTTGCATGACCGTCTTAGAGTAAGAAAAAATTAGGGGTGGGGCAAATACAAGAGAAATGTATTTTTTAAAGAGTTAAAAAATGTAAAATCATTTACGAACATACAACAAACAAGTAAAATGGAAATATAAGCTTTGAACCTGTAAACCTTATAGTAGAGAGATAAAAACTTTGAACATACCTTTAAGCCTTATAGTAGAGAGATAAAAACTTTGAATAGAACTTTAAGCCTTATAGTAGAGAGGTAGTCTACAATATCCTTGGACAAGTGCATAGGCTCCATATTTCTCTTTGTTAAAATATGATGGATGTGCTCTTTTAACCATAAACAATATCACTATTGTCACCCAACCATAGGCTGAAGCCACCCTCCGAGCACCTTAACCTTGACAGAGAATCATTCCAGAAGCAAACCCTAGGCTAGATAGCCAAACAAAGGTGGAGCACCTTTCTCCAAGAATAGCACACCAAACAAGAGTTGATCAGAGAGTCCAAACCATAACCAAGAGATAGTCCAAGCCAAAACCGAAATATGCTAGTTACAGCAGCTGCAACAACAATTCTCCTCCAAACTTGCGCACAACTGACCAACTACAGTGTGCACAAGTGTTGCTTCTGCAGTTGTGAGAATGCCTGCCAGAATGAATACTGACCTCCTGTATTTATACTAAAACTAGAAAACTTCTTGGGCCGACTTCTCATTATGGGTGCCTATTTACTTAGTATATAATATTTCCTTTAGCCGACTTCTTCTCTTGGAGGCTAATAACCTAATACAAATTATCCTATTGAGTCGACTTTGTCTTCTAGGTTTATTAGCCAACTCATTAGGATTTCTTATTGCTTCCCAGAATATTCTATTCTTGTCAGGTTTACACATGGAGGTAAATACCTCCCGCAGCTATCATAATATCAACACTCCCTCCTAGCTAGGGAGGTATTGAAGGTAATGGTCTTGAGCACAAACATGCCATTTACCCGGTAGCATCAACATAGTCGTATAGACTATCTCATGATTAGATCATGAGCACCGTCATCACTATCAGTGTCATCAACTGCATCATCTCTCGAAACCATACTCCATCTGAGTAATCAGACATGATGTTGGATAAGTCACTCACTCCATAGAGTGACACAAGAACCATTCTTCTAATCCAAACATATGTCCTAGAAGAATAAATGTCCTGGACCATTTTCCATCTGGAAAATCTCTGTCCATTGATCATCCATCTAGCTGATAATCATTTCCAACATTGTTGATAGTCTTCAAGTCAATCAGAACAATATCATTCACTAGAACACAATTGTGTCTATCCATAGTAGTACTCAACTACAATCTAGTGGTACACTACCACACCAAGTATCACACGGATACTTGATCAATGACGTATAGTCACAATCAGTGGAACACAATCCACCACAGTAGCATACATCTACTGTCTACAGACATACAGTCTCCATAACAATCATCTGATATCAACCTGCGCAGAAAACATTGTTATGATATAAACTAAATCATCTGGGCCATTCTTCCACTCACATCTATGAGATCTGGAAGAGCATCTACTCTCAAAAGGTCAAACATCAATGATGAGCTATCTGGAATATTCTTCTCAAGCAAGGAAGAATAACTATCCTGATTTCTGAGCCTGGACCATTCCCTATCCTGGGCCATTCCTCTAACACTAAACAAAGTGCAACCTGGAGAGAATGAGTCTGCCTTAGGGAATGTCTGTCCCTGATTGTTGAACCTGGACCATCCACCTATCTGGTCCATTCCTTCAACACTAAACAAAGTGCAACCTCGAGAGAATGAATCTTCCCTAGGGAATGACTAACCAAACCATTTTCTAAGGAAATGATTGTCCTGCACCAACCTCCAAAACAGACCATTCTTCAAAACTGCCCACAATTGTGAGCTTCGAAAGAATGACATTCCGGTGAGGCGAACCAGTCTTCTTGACCACTACTAAGAGTGACCATCAAGAAGAGAGACTGTCTTAGACCATTCCCCATGTTAACCACAATGGGAAATCATTGTCTATGGTACATCAGCAATCCATCGAACCATTTTCATTACGAAAATGACCGTTCGATCTTGACCATTTTTCGAACTGGAAAAATGCATGTCCATCAGAAATCTCAAACCACTTTCCGAACTGGAAAGGAACTGCTCATCCTGGACCATTTTTCGAACTAAAAATGATTGTCCATAAATCAATAACACATCAGTGCTCCCTCCCAACCTGGGAGTCATCTCTTCCTTTTTCAATAAGGAAGTCGTCTCCATGAGCTCCAGCTTGAGTACGCAAACTCTTTCATCTTGGACAGAGGATTTACCAAAATGTCTTCTTATCTGCTCATCTCTAGAGATATATATATTGGAGAACCACTTTCTCTTTTCTGGACTTCATCGCAGAGAATGCAATGCTTGATCTCAACTATGCTTCAATCTTTCTGGAACACTGGTTTTTCTCTTAAGGCTTCATATAGCTCTGATCAATAAAGTATATCATTGTTGGATTCATATTTGTTTCTTGCTAGCTCATAACATCGTGCCAAGGGTCAAACTGGAACATATCCAAGTGGTACTTCTTCTACCATCATGAGAGTTTGTCATGTATTAGCAATCCATCATCCTGAGCTTCTGAGTAACCATTCTGATACAATATCTCTATTATAGAAAAGTCTTCACCACACTTCTACTATGCATTGGAGGTTCTCCACCAAGTTGTATTATTCTATCTGCATACAAGGGTCTCTTTCTGGTATACCTCAAAGCCTTGAGGTTGCTCTGCATACACTCTTTGTTCAATTATTCTGGAGAATAGTCTTTGCATTCATCTGATGTCAATTTCAACCCATGGATATTACGGACGATATAATGGCTCATGTAGAGGTATATTTGGTTTACTGGAACAAGCAATCATCATAGTCTTCTCCCTCCATCTGGGAGAACCTCTAGTTATGGATCTCACAATGCTTACATTCATGAGTCTTCCATACATTGTTCTTCATCACAACTTTCAGTTCTTCTACTTGATTGCTTTTGGTGAGTTCAAATCAGGCTGGTAGTCTTGTGATTCTTGATACAATGGCTGGTTGTTCTAGCTTTTCTTTCTTTCTTGGAATCTTCATGTTTCTTTTTATCTCTTGGGTGCATGGAGTTTTCTATAGATTCCATGCCCTGAAGATTCCAACTTCTTCCTTTCATCATAGGATCATGGATGTGGATGGACAACCAGGGATACTTTAAGGCTTGTTTTCAAAGAAGACTTCTTCTAAAGTCAAACTGAACACGTGTTTCTTTCCATGGCTACTACCATGGATATATACTTCATCATCTTCAATGAATCATAGGATTAGCTCCCTCCTAATCCTTGCTTCATGTATGAGTGCATGTTTTTCTTTTGGAAGTATATAATCGGCTCCCTCCATCTAACATAATCCACACTTCCGTTTATCCTTATTGCCTTATGCAAAGTGTCAAAAGTATTTCTCCAATTTCCTCTTGATTGTTGACTTCTTTCTGTCTTTACTTCTTATAGGTTTCTTCAAGATTGATTATGATTTTGGCTTATCTTGCAGCTGTTACTTATGTAATAACTTCCACATGAATTGTTACCAGGGGTTGTTGATGTACTTCATCCCTTCATGTGTATTGTATGACTTGTAGCCATAGTGATAGCAACCCTTATCTTGTTGTTCTTCCATAGGTAAGTTTCTCTTGGAACATATTATCTTCTAGGAAATAAATATGCAAGATATGTACAGAAAAACATGGTATATACAAGAACTATGAAGAGTATTGTTACCTTGTCTCAGAAGAAGAAGTTTGCTTCATCCTTCTTAGTCTTCTTTGTAGGTTCCTTTTCTTCGGAAACTAATGCTTTGTGTGTCTCCTTCCTTTTCTTTAGCTCGGGACAATGATTCTTGTAGTGACCGTATTTTCGACAGTTGAAGCATTGTATTTCTGACATATCTTTCTCTTGATTTGGCTTCTTCCTTGAGACAAACTTCCTTTTGTTCCTAAAATTCTTGAATCTTGTTGTGAAGGCTTGATCAGCGTATTTCTTTTGAAGTTTCTCTTTTGCACTAATCCTTGATTCTTATTGTGCACAACAAGTCCAAAGTTCTTCAAATGTAGGATACTCCTTCCTTGTGTTCATGCTTGCGGCAAATGCATCCCATGTCTTGGGAAGACCATTGAGTACTATATGTTGGATCATGTTGTCATTGATGCCAATGGTTTGATTATTAGGGATATTTTTGGATCATATGAAAATGGTTTGGTTTGATTGATGTCATTGATTGATGTCAAGTAATTGATTGATATGATGCCCTTGATGAGAATGATATATGTCCAAGTGGAAACCAATTGATGAAGATGGATCAATGAGTTGTCATTGATACATGATGCAGTGGTGAATTGATGCAAAGATGAATCATT
>ML803349.1:103621-122822 GCA_009831015.1 Picea engelmannii | reverse complement strand
GATACTATCTAATATAGTATCTATGGGTGCAACCACACGCTCGACCAAAAACTACATAAAATATTCAAATTTTGAAAAAAAACATATATATTCATGTGCATCAAGATGAATCCAATCCATTTATACACAAATATGCAAAGTTTCTCATTTTATAGCAAGAAAGATTGCATATAACCAAAATAGCACCGAGTGCAATCCATCTCTTTACCAAAATACATCAACAAAGAGGCTCTAAATTCCCTCTAGACTCCGAAAAAAATCATGCTACAACAAATAACTACATATAATCAAAATCATTATCTATATTAGGATCCTCATCATCAGTGTCACCCTCTAAGCATTAAAATAAGATAGAAAAAGCTTAACATGCCTAATAAGTGATTTTACTTGAATGAAGGGTACATTTTTACTAGGGTCGTGACAAAAGGGTTCAACAATCAATGCCACCAACATCAAGGTACATAGAGGGCTTGGTGCTCTTGATTAAATGCCAGTTCCATACCTACATACATGATATAATCCAGTGGAAATGTTGCAATCCTATCAATCTATTAAACAATTCAGATTTTCTTAAAAAAATTTGAAATCCATGGGTCCTAGATGCGCCATACAAAACTAGTCGGTTAGGTGAAAAAGGCCGGTTTGGTACCGAATCGGCCAAAAACGGTTGAGGGGTGCCAGTTTGATTGGTTTTGCCCTAAAATCGGTCAGACTGGCCGGTTCAAACGGTTCTGATAACACTGGTTTGGAGTAATCTCTACTAGGTCAAATTCATATTTTTTCCATTTTTGCCATCCTGTCCCTCAAATCAAGCTTAAGGGGGGATGTTGGTGTAATTGATGTTCCACTATGTGTAGTTAATGTAACCTTAACTTAATGGACATTAAGTGTCATTGATGTAAGACCCTAATGGTTTGTGATTAATGTGGTGGTTAAAAGGTGGTCTTAATGGTCTATTATTAATATGGTGGCTAGAAGGTGGCCTAGTGGTCCATAATTAAGTGGTAATTTGTCTAAAGCTAATCACTATATAAAGGGGTCTTGTACACCATTGGAATACACACTGTGACATTGGGGAATCATGTAATGAAAGCAATTGTTTCCCCATGAGGGTTATCTCCACTATAGATCCAACATCATGATTTATGTGAGGATGTGCAATATGTGATGGGCCCTTAGTCCCCTGTGTCTAACATGCTATCGAAGCTATGTTTTTCTAACAAGGGGTAAACAATGGGTAACCTTTTCTCCCACCCTTCTTCAATAAATTGCTGAGGACTCAATATGAGAGATTGGAGGGTTGTTTATGATCCTTGAGGAGCTTTTACAATTTTTGCATAACTCAACTCAAAGGATCTTCAAATGAGGAAGCTAAGCTAGCATAGAACACTAATGTAACATTGCTACACACAGAGAAACTAACAACAAGGTTGGAAATAAATAGAAACAATGGACTAGGATGCATCCTAGGAAACTCCCTTCAATTGGCAGAAGAAGAGTAGGGTAGCAATTTATCAGGGGTTGGACTTTTGGCCCCCGTAGCTAGATGGGATGATCAAGAGGGTTTGAGCATGAATGGGCTAGGAATACATTTGAAAGCTTGGAAAATGATATCGCTTCACCTTGAATATGCTTGGTTGCTACTAGTTGAATTTATTTGATTTTCTACTTGTGCCTAGTAGTAGATTCCCACCATGTTTATTAACACATTAGTGTGGGAAAGTACTATACACATTTGTGTAGGATTTTCAAAAGTTAATACACGATAACTACAATACTATGAACATTTGAATTGGCGAATTTATTGCTATTGCTTGCTTTCTAAGTGGTCCATGAAACTTCAAGACAGAAATAGTGCAAATTTTTTGCATAGGCCACATCTAAGGAAAAAATATCACAAGGAATAACCACTTTCCATGTTAAGAGCTTAAATAAATGAGGTTGATAAGACCTTGCCAATGTTCCCAAAATGACAAGCTCCAAGGAAGATGGATGATAAATTCCTTTGCCCCACATAATGTTGGATTTTAGAGCACATACACAAGAAGAAGAGATTTTCGTTAAAAGTTGTACAATTTGGTTTGCATATGTATGCATATTCATAAATGAAGTTTGTCCCAAAATGGCCAGTTGAGGACAAGTATCATCCTCCAACCAAAAATAGGTGGACCGAAAAATGGGTTGTCCACTTTTTTAAACACTCCTAAACTTGACCCTACTACCAAATATAGAAAAGTAGGGGTGCCCAATTAAAAATGGGTAAAACATCTTTAACACACCCCTAATTTCCGTTTCATTTTTGTTTACAAGAAGCATTTCTCTAAGCATTTCATTTACAAGAGTTTTGCAAGTTCATCTTCAGATTTTATGATGATATCACTCTCTGATTAAGCGATGCTATATCTCAATGTGCTTGGTCCTTGCAGGAAACACTAGTTTTTGTTTTTGTTGTGAGATGAATCACACTTTGGTTATCAAATTAAAGGGGCGTGGATTGATTTTATTGAAGATTCTATCAATTAGAATTCTCTGAAGTTGCATTGTTTCAAATGTTGTCAATAAAATGCAAAAAGATTCCCTATAAAAAGTTCTCTAGCCGTGTTGATGATCCAATAAAGCCTCCTCTTTTAAAAGTACCACTTTTAAATTTCTTCAACCATAAGTCAACTTTAAGGGACAATAAGAGGGTTCAATTTAAAGTGGAAACTGCCTATATATGCTTTTATCAATAAATTTGTAAACATTAAAAGCAAATTCTGACTTGTTCACCAAGGGCACTTCAATTTTCGACAACCTCTTTGAATTAATCGTCCTGAAGGATGTGAAGCAACTACATTTCTTTGCTCTCTTTTGGGTGGTTCTTACTTCTTCACAAGGCTGACTTCTTCACATATTGATCCAAACAATGTTTTTTCTTAGGAAAGTGCTTCCTTTAAATTCAATAGAAGCATTACAAGTGCCTTGACGGCATTACAACTTGCTCGAAGAGGGTGGACACCACAAGCAAAATCTTGTGTGCGTAAAATGACCCTCTACGGACCAACCATTGTTGCAAGCACTACTATTTGGCTAAGTTGCCGCGTCAAGGGCATACTATTCCATCGAAGTTGTCCTAGGCTTGCACATTGCCTTGACCGCTTATTTGTGTCTTGGAGAGAATTGAACCTTGGATGGTGGCTTGACTGCCACCATTTTGATTGCTAAACACGACCGTCATTGACAATAACAATAACGTCCACTCTACAAGGCAGTCGTTTT
Organism: Picea engelmannii; assembly: GCA_009831015.1. NCBI lineage: Eukaryota > Viridiplantae > Streptophyta > Pinopsida > Pinales > Pinaceae > Picea > Picea engelmannii. Next base: position 119,564 of record ML803349.1, on the reverse strand, counting down.
AAATCCATCTTCAGTAACAAATGTTTCTTCTTTCTTTCACTAGTCTTTATAGATATCATATGTTGTATATTCTCAATGTTCTTTCACCTTGCAATGTTGGATTTCTTTAGCAACAAATAGGATGATTTTCTTAATAGCGAGGACGCCTTCCTTTGCAAATCATTTTGCGAAAACTCTAGACCCAATCTTGTGTTTTCCCAACTTCTTCACTTTGTGCCTTTCAAGTTTCAACAATGTTATTAGGCATCAATCTCTTGACAATTTTTGCTGCATTTTGCACGACCCTTCAATGTGTATGGCACAATTCTCTTCTCTTACAAGTATGATGTTTTGTTGAACCTTTTTTTATAGCCGCAACTGTCACCATATAATGTATCTATTTTCAAGGTAGGGTGTGCCCCTCTTTTCTCTACAACACCCACTCACTCAAATTTTCTAATTATAGGCCCATATTCACTCTTACTGCGGTGATACCATGTTGGGTTTTTCGAGTACACACATGAGTGAAGAATTTTTTGTGGAAAAATTGCCCAATTTGGATTGCATCTCTCTCTTTCTCTCTCTTGCTATATATATATATATAGCTAATGATGGTAAGATGAGATAAGTCATTAATGTCCAATGGATGACTAGAATAATAGGTCAATGGGACTTAGAAGTACAACTAGCGCAAATACATAGTAGGATTGCAAAAGCAGCTCCTATCGCTAATCTACAAAAAACAAAAAAGAGCTAGTCAATAGTAATAACAAAGCAATACATATAAAACCCATGTCAAACATAGAATGATGAGGATCATTTGCCAACCAAAAATAGGCTAACCTAAATATGGACTACCCTTTGAGTTTGTTACATTCCTATACTTGAGTTAACTGCTAAATATAGAAAAGTAGGGCACTAAAATAAAAATGGCCATTATATTTTTAACATACGAGGTGTATAAACTGTTAAAATTGATGCACCTGCAAGAGCCATTCTCCAGGAGGATGGAAAAGACCCTAGTTGTGATCTAGGGCCCCCAGTACACTCCTGGGGTTCTTGGTCTGGGACCAAGCAGCTAGAGCCATGGAAAAAGACCCTAGTTGGGCTCCCAATGTATTGCTGGGGCTCTTAGTGAGGGACCAAGCAGTTTGATGATATAAGTCCCTAGATGTGTTCTAGGGCCCCTGGATGTGTTCTAGGGAATCCTTGCTCAGTGCTTGGATTGATCCTTGGTTGTGTACCTTGGTGGTTAAGACCCTAGTTGTGATTTAGGGCCCCTAGATGTGTTCTGGGGTATCCTGGTCTGGGACCAGGTAGATTCTTGGTCTGAGTACCAAGCCAAGATGATGTGTGACTTTCTTCTCTCCCGGGATGGTACATGTGACCTAGGAGCAGTTAAGAAGAAAGGCACGATCACGTCATTGCCCTTCCTCGTATGCTGGGATGATAAAAAGCTTATAATCTATATCATGGGACTCTTGTGGACAAACTGCCATTAAAGGACTTGACTTTTGACTTTGTCTTATTGTTAATTGTTGAAACCCCTTGCTTGAGTTATGTCTCCCAAAATTTATGTTTATGTGTCGATTCAAATTTATTTATTGGACTTTACTTTCTCCTAAAGAAAGCTGGTCATCATGTTTATAAAACCCTCCTCATTCAATTTAATTTATTTTGTTGACTTTACCACTTGATGTTTTTAATAGGTAAAATATTATTTATTATTTTAAGGGGTTAACCTAACCCTAAAGCTATGGCAAGTGGACTAATATGTAAGCCCTACTTTACCTACCTCAACTATTTAAAGAAGTGGTCTCTCCCTCACTTGATACACTTGATCATATGATATTTCTCCTCCAAACTAATGTTGAGACTGAGGTTTTGCTGCGGCCTTTTCTGATCAGGTTTACAAGGGTTTTTCTCAGCCCTCTCTTGCTACCAGCCTGCCGTGAGCCTATCCCAGCTAGCCATCCTTGTTTAAGCTGGCCGACAACCTGCCTGTGCCCATACCAGTCTGTCGTGGGTTTATTTCTGTTGCTGAAGCTTGCCGCTGGCCAGTCTTTGTGTCCATCCCTGGCTGCCGTGGGTGTATCTCTGCTAGCCTTCATTGCTGGAGCTTGCCGCTGATTGTTGGTGTCTTTTCTACCTGCCGTGAGCTTATCTTTGCTAGCCGTTGAGGTTGTTTGTATGCTGGTCCTGCCTTTGTGATCTNGTGAGGGACCAAGCAGTTTGATGATATAAGTCCCTAGATGTGTTCTAGGGCCCCTGGATGTGTTCTAGGGAATCCTTGCTCAGTGCTTGGATTGATCCTTGGTTGTGTACCTTGGTGGTTAAGACCCTAGTTGTGATTTAGGGCCCCTAGATGTGTTCTGGGGTATCCTGGTCTGGGACCAGGTAGATTCTTGGTCTGAGTACCAAGCCAAGATGATGTGTGACTTTCTTCTCTCCCGGGATGGTACATGTGACCTAGGAGCAGTTAAGAAGAAAGGCACGATCACGTCATTGCCCTTCCTCGTATGCTGGGATGATAAAAAGCTTATAATCTATATCATGGGACTCTTGTGGACAAACTGCCATTAAAGGACTTGACTTTTGACTTTGTCTTATTGTTAATTGTTGAAACCCCTTGCTTGAGTTATGTCTCCCAAAATTTATGTTTATGTGTCGATTCAAATTTATTTATTGGACTTTACTTTCTCCTAAAGAAAGCTGGTCATCATGTTTATAAAACCCTCCTCATTCAATTTAATTTATTTTGTTGACTTTACCACTTGATGTTTTTAATAGGTAAAATATTATTTATTATTTTAAGGGGTTAACCTAACCCTAAAGCTATGGCAAGTGGACTAATATGTAAGCCCTACTTTACCTACCTCAACTATTTAAAGAAGTGGTCTCTCCCTCACTTGATACACTTGATCATATGATATTTCTCCTCCAAACTAATGTTGAGACTGAGGTTTTGCTGCGGCCTTTTCTGATCAGGTTTACAAGGGTTTTTCTCAGCCCTCTCTTGCTACCAGCCTGCCGTGAGCCTATCCCAGCTAGCCATCCTTGTTTAAGCTGGCCGACAACCTGCCTGTGCCCATACCAGTCTGTCGTGGGTTTATTTCTGTTGCTGAAGCTTGCCGCTGGCCAGTCTTTGTGTCCATCCCTGGCTGCCGTGGGTGTATCTCTGCTAGCCTTCATTGCTGGAGCTTGCCGCTGATTGTTGGTGTCTTTTCTACCTGCCGTGAGCTTATCTTTGCTAGCCGTTGAGGTTGTTTGTATGCTGGTCCTGCCTTTGTGATCTRATGATGCCGCCCTTTATGTTTTGATAATGCTGCCCTGTGTTTTTGCTGTACTGCTTTGTGACTAAACATTAGCGCTGATAATTCTGGACTGCTGATATTTGTATCAGCTTGAAGAAGGCACTTTGCTAGCCGTTGAGGTTGCTTGTATGCTGGTCCTGCCTTTGTGATCTGATGATGCCGCCCTTTATGTTTTGATAATGCTGCCCTGTGTTTTTGCTGTACTGCTTTGTGACTAAACATTAGGGCTGATAATTCTGGACTGCTGATATTTGTATCAGCTTGAAGAAGGCACTTGTATTTAAACTTTAAAGTTGGGCTGAATATGGCTTTGCCTTTCCAGCACTAGGTTGGACAGTATTTTTGTTTTCAGCCCCAAGCTTGGACAGTGGCTTGGATTATGTTTTGATTGTGGTTTCTCCAGCTTGTTGAGTTCTGATTTTTGCCTATTAATCTAAGAGTCCTTCTTGGCTTTATTCCCATGCCCACGAGGAGATCTACCCTGAGGGTTTGATCTATGATTTTCCAAGCATTTTCTGAGCATACATTGGAGGAAGGTAATAGCAGCAAATCAGGTACCTTTGTTCTTTGTTACAGCTAAGGTAATATTCAGATCTGTGTTATATATGTTATTTATTCACTAATGCTGTTAGGTTATGCATCAGAATTTTTATTATGCTTTGCTGGTCATAAATTACAGTAGCTATTGATGTGAAAATTACCTAAGAATTTCTGTTTCTAGCTACCCTACTGTTTTACCCTTAAATTCTAACAGAAACAACACACATTAAACTTGGCTAGTATAGATCTAAAAGGTAGCACATGACTGTGGAGTAGCCACACTTTTTTTTCTTTGTTGTTTGGTAGCCCCAAATTCCAATATATTGACCTTGCTTAGTCAATGCACGAGGTGGAAAACAACAATACTAAAGTTCATCTAATTGTTTTTGAACTTACAACCTTAAGAAAGAAGTGGAACAACAGCAATATTAAAGTTCATCTAATTGTTCTTGAAACAATAACCTTTGGGAATAATGCTAAATCGTATCATTTTGCACTAGAGATAGAGTGTTAGGTTCTCCACGATCAATCCAACCACTAATTGCACCGAGAGAAGTGAGGTGCATTCTACAACCCAGTATTGAAGAGATTGTAACGTCCGGCCCATTTGTCTGTACATAATGCTTATGTTAGCATGTCAGCTGAATATAATATATTATACAAAACTATATAGTAATAATAAATTTAATATCGAACTAAATAATAATCTAAATGCATATATACAGCATAGATCCAGCTTAACTCGGGATCTTTTAAGCATTGAGAGATTTGCATCTCTTTTTTTGGGATCCCTCTCGGTGCTTAATAGATCCAAAGTTAAGATGGATCTACGCTGGTTGTACTCCAAGTCACTCTGTTCACCAAATTTAATTCATGGGTAGCTGAGTAAATTCATTGAAGTTTGATGCGTGTAAATTCCTTTAAATTCGACAATTAAATTTTTTTAATTTCAAAATTTAGTGATTAAATTCAATAAAATTTGTTTAAATTTGAATTTGATACCAAATTTATCTCGAACTTTATCACATTGTTTTACACTAACAATATTTTTATGAACTTCATGGTTGTCAAACACGAAAATGAACTAGGTGACCTAGATTGTACTTGCCAATATATCCTATATTCTCTTGAATTTTGATTGCAATACTGTCAATGGTTGTTGGATGAGCTGACCACTACTTCAAGGGAATAGAATGTGATCTTTTTTAAGCATTCCAATGCAGCTTAAGGTCGTTGAACATAGTAAATCCCCGAGACCTCAGTAATATCTTTTTCAATACTAGAACTTGGCAATAGTGGGCATTGCCAGACCTAAACCTTAGTCACATGTTAACAAAGGTATGAGAGCTATAGGGATTAAAAAGGTATAAAAATTTGCAAGGGACCAATTGTTGGTGCAAGAAAGTCCTAGTTTCAATGGATTATTTCTTAAGTAACCTTATAGAATTCACAAGGAAATTCGTCTATGCCCAGGTATTTTTTGTATGGCATCTACATAAGGATGACATACAACTTATCCAATGAAAGAGCTTGATTATACATATTCTTTTTGTGTCTGTGTCAACTTTCTGGGGACCACATTGACACAGTCCCAATGGCCAACCTTTTTTATTTCTTTCTATTGAAACTGAGCTTATGGTGAGAGCCTAAGGCTTCTCTATCTTGGCTTTTTGGGTGGCATTGCAAGTGACTGATTTGATAGTTGTTATATGCTTTGAATCTTGCTTAGAGGCTGAGGCTTAAAAAAACTCATTTGAAAGCCCATTCATCGTTTTCAGCCAATGAAGGTAGGCATGGATTTGAGTGCCCTTTGCGTTCCTTACCTTGTCTACTACTTCGGCTTGATGCCTTGGCTTAGCAGATATTTTGTAGGCATTGCCAGACCTAAACCTTAGTCACATGTTAACAAAGCTATTAGAGCTATAGGGACTAAAAAGGTAAAAAAAATTGCAAGGGACCAATTGTTGGTGCAAGAAAGCCCTAGTTTCAATGGATGATTTCTTAAGTAACCTTATAGAATTCACAAGTAAATTCGTCTATGCCCAGGTATTTTTCGTATGGCATCTACATAAGGATGATATGCAACTTATCCAATGAAAGAAATTGATTATACATATTCTTTTTGTGCCCATGTCAACTTTCTGGGGATTGTATTGACACAAGTCTGCCAACCTTTTTTATTCCTTTCTATTGAAAATGAGTTTATGCTGATAGCCTAAGGCTTCTCTATCTAGCCTAAGGCTTCTCTATCTTGACTTTTTGGGTGGCATTGCAAGTGACTGATTTGATAATCGTTATATGCTTTGAATCTTGCTTAGAGGCCAAGGCTAAAAAAAACTCCTTTGAAAGCCCATTCATCGTTCTCAGCCAATGAAGGCAGGCATGGATTTGAGTGCCCTTTGCTTTCCTTACCTTGTCTACTTTGGCTTGATGCCTTAGCTTAGCAGATATTTTGTAGGGCTTCATCACAGGGTCGGGATTGAAGCAACTTGCTTAATATGTCAATTTTCTTAGCCATTGCTTTATTAACACGTCTGCTAATGGTTGTGATTTGTAAACCTACTGTGGCTTTTGAATCAAGTTTCATACCGTTTGAATATTTTGGAAGCAATGGGGGGTTTGCCAAATGGGAAACATTCAGCAAATAATGAGATCTTGCTTTACACATTTTTTTGCACCCTATGAACTAATTGGTGATATGAGAGAGCGGCCTTAGCAACCACTCACATTCAAAATATTCCGGGTCTTTCTACATGGCTCTCTACAGGTGATCTAGTTCTCTCTCTCTCTCTCTACCTTCTTTCAAAATTAGACCAGTTATACTAAAAAATCTTAAAAGTTATTCTTTTTATAAATATTAGGGTCTTATAATCCTTGTGCACAACTTGTGCCATTAGAAGCACAAATACTGGCCAGCCCAAGTATGTTGTCGCCAACATGTAATACAATCCACACTAGCTGCTGAGCAGAACTGGTTCCCTAATCTGTAGTAATACTAGCAAAACTAGGCAAGAGGATGGTGATGCCCCCCTTACCCTCTTCCTGGTAAAATTTAAATACAAAAGAGAGCTATTGGGCCAAATAAATGAAAGAATAGTATGCAATCTAAGACTGGATACTTTAATTTCTTGTAAGAAAATAATATCAACAGATTCTGAGGAACTTTTAATCCTTCTAACCATGTTTTGACTCTTTTTTGCAGGGGTCTGTCACCCCCCAAACATTCCAGGAAACAACTTTCACAGGCATGATCCAGAGAGGGTTTCCATTTTCAAGTCCCCTCTTTCCATATTCTCCAGAACCTTGAAATGGTTGGTGGATTTTGGATTGCCACTTATATTTAAGAAATCATGCATAGTAATTGCTCTACATTTTGGCTGTTGAGGTTATTGTGTGGAGGACTCCTCATGGAGTTCCAATAAGGTGACAATTACCGTGCACACATGTCTAAGATTAGGCCCATGTGGGCCTATGGCTTGGGAGTTCGATCCGTCTTCTTTAATAGTCTCAGCTGATATTTGAGGTTGTTGTCTTGGTTAGTTTGCCTCCTTGATTTGTAGTGATTTGGTGTTGCTGGGGTTGCACTGGCCTCATAGCCCACGGTTACTTTGTGACATTATTGTCTAGTGGCTGTCACATGACATAGGCACTTGAGGAGCTGGAGGAGGCTAGGTTCACATCTCAGCATCCCTAAAATAAAGAAAACGACCTATTAATTAATGGTCCAGACTCTGGTTCAGAAGATGTTGCACTGGCGGGCAGGATTTCTTACTCCCTACCTGGATCTCAATAAACTCTCTAAGGTTTTGAGAGAGATCGGCTTGAAGTTTGAACACAGCTTCTCCTACTGGGCCTGGGCTTAAATATATGGTGCGGTTCATGACAGATGACCTTGCCTCTAGGCTGGGGAAGCCATTCCAGGAACGACCAGAAATGCAGCAGAATACCGAAAAAACTCGACCCCACACAAGGCAGTGCAGCTCTGCTGTTCTATTAGGTGAAAATCCTAAGCGCAGCTGGGAAACACGAATAAGGTGTTTTAATAGACCCGTAAACCTGGACTCATTACCTGATTGAAATGAGCTGGCTCTTAAAATTTAAACAGGAAAAAGCCTTGGTATGGCTTCGAATAACATACACATGGAAGCCATGAGGTTTCCCGTTATCTTGCACCCAAGCCTGAATAATATTTTCTAAAGTGACCAACCCTCAAAGTGGCCAAGCAAGGTTTACTGATTTATATTCTCATAAAAAGAACTATATATTCATCAACATCCATAAAAATCTGGTCTGGCTCAGGTTCATTATGTCATTTTAATCTTTGGATTAATTTCACCGTCTCTTCAGCACCATTTTCCTCCTCTCGACCTGCAACATGACTTACAATAGGTGGCTGCACGTAAGCCATTTAAGCCCCACTGCTCTAGGGCGAGAAGCTTGCAGCCAATGACATCAGTAAATTCTAGTATGATTCAATTGAGAAGCATGCTCAGACCCTAATCCTCATCAAGGCTGACCCCAAAGTGAAAATATATTGGAAGAAGCACATCAAGGAGTTGCAGAAGGTCACTTTATGGCTGATACAACAGCCAGAAAGGTTCTTCTATCCCCAGGGTGAACTTTAAGTTTCTTTTTTGATTTATTACTCTGTTGCAGGAAATTCCTGACCTCCCTGCATTATAATTTATGACCTCCTGAAACACCAGGAAATGCGGAGATGCATACCAATTGTGCTGGAAATGCGGTGAAACGTTTCACCTGGCATTTCACAATTTGAAAATGCGAGGGGAAATACCATGCGACATTTTGGGTACATTTCGTCTAGGGAAATGAACACCAGTACCCACCCAGACAATGATACTTGCTATTAAACCTTTTAATGATGCTTAGACAGTGATTCGACTTTAATGACAATATGAAAAATAAAGGAAACTTCCAGAAATTTTATTCCTTCTTTCAAGATAATGTGCTGTTTATAAACAATCTAATTTTTGAAATATTTATATTTTTTGTATTTTTAAATACTGCATTTCCTTGTTTCCAAATTTTGGGGGTCATGTTTACAGTGCATACTCATTTCCCCATATCATGCAACTTAGAGATTCTATTATGAATCTATGGTTGGAGAATCTTCAAATATAGCTATTAATACAAGACAAGGACTGGCCATAACTCTTTCCAGTTTATAGGAGTCAGGACCCTAGATTCTGTGACATTCATTCGTATGGACCTACTTGTATTGTAGTTATTTTACATCTTAATTTTAACACATGGACTAGAGGCTGCCACATATAACCCAGTTTCCTTGGATGAGGCCTTTATTCTTTGAAAGCGAAGTCAGTTACTACTACTGGAGGAGATTATTAAAACTATTTCTAGGTTGTTGGTACCATTCTTTCAGGGTTTGAAATAAAGGTCCTTACCTCTTTGAACTATGCATGCTAATACCTGGATTGACAGAGAATCTTGCAACCTTACTTATTTTTTTAGGAAAAATCTGTCTTATATTTCATTAATGCACATCAAAGAATATATCAGATAACCACACATCAACAGGCCAAGCATGAACATGTGGGTTACCCCTCTCTACATAATCAAGGACTCTTAAGGATGCTAGCATATTTGATTTGCACTGAGTTCAAGAGAGTCAATATATCTCTGAATAATCCTATCCAAGCTTAAAACTCTGTTGAGAGATCAGATTTGAATGCTGTGAATTCATACACGTATTATGAAGCAGGATGGAATTTTTGGTTGCAGCCTTACCTTTCATTTTCTCTATGCTTGGTAATGTTATGCGGCATAAATTACTACAAAGGAGTGAAAGTCCCGACTCCTTACATTCTTCACTTCATAGTTCAATAGTGATTTAGGTGTCAAAAGTACAAAAGAAGGAATATTGATTTAGATAAATCTTCCAATATGAGCACTGGCATCTAGGGAGTTAGCCTTCATCCATTATTTTGGTATTTGAGATGCATTTTATTATGTTGGTTACATCTCATTGGATATATCCCAGTTTTTTAATTTATGCTAACCTTTTACAAATACTCAAGGTCACTTGTATGTTTGGTTTTCTAGGCTGGGGAGAAAGCAGTCACCTGTGGTATAGCAATGGTTCCAGACATCAAGGAGTTAGAATTCATAAAGGAGCTACATTTAAGGTCAGGATTTCATCCACACAAATCGGTGGTTTGCACACAAAGGTATTTTGATATGATATGATACGATGAAAATGAATTACTGATTGAATTTGTGAACTTTGCTTTTTAAATAGAACTGTCAAGGAGCTTGGAATCGATGAGTCAATTATTTCAGGTGAGAATTTTATGCATTTATACATATAGTGGAAACCCATGCAAGTCCAATATTTTTTGGATATATTCAATAAAGAATATATAAAAATGTTTGTCATAATTTTGCTTATGTAGACAAATGAGCATCATCCTTTCTAAATGAGAATAGGGATCATAATAATATTGATGAAAATAGGGACTTTCTTTGCTAAATAGATTGTGTGTCAGCTTGTCGTCAACTATATTTTGTTTGACATTGCTATTTTGATACCTTGATGTTTATGAAAATTAATAGCTTAGGAGTTTCAGCATTATGAGATTTGGGCCGTTATGGTGTCCCAATCATGAAATGGCTTTGTTAATAAAGGTATTCTCTACTTGGCTTTTTTAATCAGATAAACTGAGGCATTATTTAGATATTCTGGCATACAACCATGTTCTTGCAATTCACAATCAATCAGCTATTTATGAATTTTACTTCACATTTGTAGGTAGTGCTGCTGCCTGGTTCTGTTATTGCCTAATGTTGAACAAATAACTTTGCAATAATCTTTAGGAGTCATAAATATATATATATTAGGGTAACTTTATAGTTAGTGACATTTTGTTTTCCAAGAAAAACGTCGCGGGGAAACCCCTGGGCACTTCCCCGCATTTTTGTGGATTGTGCCTAGTGTAAACCCATTGGCACTTATTATGGCAACTGACCTGGTAGGGACATTGAGTGAGGCACTCGACAGAGGCGGCCAGCTTGAGGGAACAACCCTGAGACCTCCTGCAGGAAGCTCAAAGCCACTCAACCACTTGAGCCAGTCCACTGGACTATATATACTTAGGGACATGTGATCAATGTAAGGAAAATGGACAATAATTAGGAATCGAAAAGCTGTTATCAGGGATAGAAACCAGAACGATAATCATAAATAGGAATTTGGGACACTCTAGATCCTCTCATGGAACTGCTGTGGTTTTCCATGGAGCAAAGGGCATATATTAAGTTGTGTTAGAATTTTAAGGGCAAAATACAGACTAGCTAGAAACAGAAATATCTTTTAATTTTATTTGCTACTGTAATTCTGGATCAGTAAGATATTCAAAAACAAAATTCTGATGTAAACAATTTATAACAGAAATCACATTATAGATCTAGGTATTACCTTAGCAAAAAACAAAGAACAGATTTACCTGATGTGCTTGCTGTTATCCTCTTTTCTGTATGCTCAGAAAAAGCTTTTAAGGGTCATGGATCAAACCCTCATGGGTAGATCTCATCATGATCTTTTGAACAGTTTTGCCAAGAAGAACTTTAGGGAAATATTAGAAAAACAAACAGCATACCAAACATCAAGTACAAGGCTGAAACAAGGACACCACTGTCCAAAAGGAAGCCACTAACAGCCTTAATCGAAAACTGTCCAAAACAAAAACTGCTACAGCAATAACAACAGTTAGAGGCCTGCCTTAAAAACCCTATTAAGAGCTGCAAGGGTGGCAGCAAACACAGGTCACCATAAAAGGAACAGAGGCAGCAATATAGGTGGCACTAGTAATGAGACAGCAGCAGCATACAGGTGCACCAGCAGTGAGACAGTAGCAGCAAATAGCAAGGAGACAGCGGCAACACATATATAGGTGACAGTATCAGCAGGGAGACAGCGACAGGCTGGAAAATTACCCTTAGGGTTCAGCGGCAGCAACAGATGAGAAAGATAAACCCTCGGTGGCTACCCCAAGCAAAAACACAGAACAAAAGGAGGACTGCACCACTTCTAAACAAGAGAATCAGATCCAAGAGGGCGGCACCACAAACCAACAAGAGAATCAGATCCAAGAGGGCCGCACCACAAACCAGCAAGAGTCTCAGATCCAAGAGGGCCGCACCACAGACCAGCAAGAGAATCAGATCCAAGAGGGCCGCACCACAAACCAGCAAGAGTCTCAGGTCCAAGAGGGCCGCACCACAAACCAGCATGAGAAAAAGGAGCCGCAGCAAAAACTCAGACCAAGACTTAGCTTGGAGGAAGAAGAATGAATGAGAGAGACAGGGGAGAGGTCTCTCTTTTATAGTTTGGTAGGTAGGTTAGGGTCTGCTAAAATAACCCTAACTTTAGGGTTAGATTAAACCCTAATAAAATAAACAAATTAAATAATTAATATTTTAATCATAAAATATTAATTAGAATAGTCAACAAGTCAAGGCAGCTAGCAAAGAACCAAAACACATAAACATTAAGGAGGACGTGGCTCAAGCAAGGGGTTGCAAAGACAATAAGACAAAGTCAAGGGGGGTTCTTCTTTAATGGCAGAATGTCCACAAAGGTCTCATGATATAACTTATAAGCTTTTATCATCCCAGCATAAGAGGAAGGTCAATAATGTGATCATGTCCTTCTTAACTGCTCCTAGGTCTCATGGACAATCCCGAGAGAGAAGAAGATCACACATCATCTCGGCTTGGTACTTAACCAAGAAACTGCTTGGTCCCAGACCAGGATACCCTAGAACGCAACTGGGGGCCCTAGATCATAATTACGGTCTTATCCACCAAGGTACACAACCAAGGATCAATCCAAGCACCGAGCAAGGATTCCATGGAACACATCCCCAGGGGCCCTAGAACACATCTAGGGACTTATATCATCAAACTGCTTGGTCCCTGACCAAGAACCCAAACAATACACCGGGGGCCCTTACTAGTGTCTTTTTCCATGGCTCTAATTGCTTGGTCTCACACCAAGAACCCCAGGAGTGTACTGGGGTCCCCAGATCTCAACTAGGGTCTTTGCTATTCTCCCGGAGAATGGCTCTTGCAACTGCATTAATTTTAACAAGTTGGATCCCGAGTGAAATTGATCTTATATTTCTGGTTGAAACTTGGGAGCATGAAGAATCTAAAGTCCTTAAAATAGAAGGATTTGCATGAAATCCTCCTGGAAAGGGATTGGAGGCATAGCTTGCTATATCAAACCGAACATTTCTCTTCAGATTCAGCTTCATAAGAAAGATCCTTTTAATCAGTACATTTGGATGGAGATTTCTGATGTTAATGCTAAGAATATTTATATACCAATTTGTTACTTACACCTATAAATTCTACTTTTTATAAGAAAATCAATCTAGATAAGAATTATCCTTACAAAAACTTAGAACAAGATATTTACATCCCGAGAAATGAAGGTAGTATCCTCTTGCTAGGAGACTTTAATGCTAGAACTGCAACTAATCAAGCTATTCTTCTAAGCAATGATTCCAAAAGAAACTCTGAAGACCTAATTGAGAATTTATTTGATACTGAACTAATCAAGCTTTTCAGTTCTCGAGATCTCATAATTTGCAATGGCCTTATGAAGTAGCCAAATTCTAACTGGATGACTTGTATCCATGGGTTGGGCAGTAGTGTCGTAGATCATGTGATATCATATATCCCCGTATACAACCTGTTAGCACACTTTTCCATCCTCCAATCAGATCTGATCTAAGGTAAAATCAACGATAGAAAAGAAGCTAATTCAATGAGAGAATGCCCTAAGTCTCATTGGCAAGCCTCCTCTCCGTTCTGGCTAGTGCGTGCCAACCTTGGTGGAGTCCCTAGGTACCTTGCTGCTGATTTGAAGTCTGATTTTCTGCAATTAAACACAAAAACAACAGCCAAAATTGTCTTGGACAGTGTGTAAAACCACCCAATACGTTAGGAAAAAGATAGTATATTTCACTTGGAAGGATCCCTGTAGTGTTAGTGTGAGAAAGATGAATAGAAAGAGAAAAATAAAGTACACTTAAAATATCGAAATTAATCACAATAAGCGGCTAAGAACTACTAATCAATGCACAAAGTAAGATCACAATACCGACAAGAAACGAAAGCTCGATACAAGCACAACACTTCTTTATTAATGGCTTTCCAAGGGGCTGTTTGCACCATAGAAGACAAGCACAAGAACCATTACAATGGTTATCTTCGCACAAAGAACTAGAAGCTAGGAGCTAGAGAAGAAGAATGAGAGGAGAGTGAGAGTATGTATGCTGCTGCTGCAAATATCCGACCTTGAACAATGAAGAGCTCACTCCAATATATAACGTGGGTAAAGAGGGAAAGTAAAACACATGGGAATCCAAGTGTGAGTGAGAGGAGTCACATGAGTGAAAAGTGAGTTATGTGCACACGTGGAAGAGGTTAGGAGGCGCATTAATGAAGTATGTGCTAGGAAATAAGAGAGGGAGAGGGATATAGGTGGCGCATGGAGGAGAGTGAAGTAATAAAGAGGAGTGCCACACATGTGAGGGTTTGAGAGAGAGGGATGGCGCATGAGGAGAGTGAAGTAATAAAGAGGAGTGCCCCACATGTGAGGGTTTGAGAGAGAGGGATGGCGCATAAGGAGAGAAGGAAGAGTAGATGGGTGAGTAATGCACAATGGAGGAGGAGAGAGAGGCACATGGGGAAAGATAAAGAGGGAGGATGCGCATGGAGGGGCTAACAATGGAAGGGAGGAAGCATGCGTTAGCTTGGATGAGTTACGCCCTAATTAATAGGGACCAAGGCACATGAATGAGGAATTAAAGGATAATTTTTGCTTGAAAAATGAAATAATGATGAGTGAAGTGAAGGTTAATTAAATTGAGCTTTATTTAGGCCAATCTCGCCCAAATAGATGAGCCACCTCATCCACATGCCTCCTTCATTAATTAATTTCAATTAATTGTTTTATCCCTTGGAAAGTGCGCTCCCTTCATTAATTAAGCTATCTAGTTGCCACATTTCACATTGCAAAACTACCATTTGTCAAAATCTGATTCTGCCACTTGTCACCTTTGGAGGCGACCACCCCTGCTATAAATAGAAACTGCTAAAAATAGGGACACGACCCTAAAATATAGGAAACTGCCAAATATGTCTAGGATAACTAGGAGACCACCGCCAAGTGTCAAATGTCTAAAAATAGACACTGCTAAAAATAGAATTTCGTCGCATGTCAATGATATCATACTCATCAGATTCGATTTTCCGTGAGGATTCCAAATATGTAATCAGAATTGACATGGGTTGGAGTTTACATCAGATGAATGTAAGGACTGTTCTCCTCAACAAAGTAATTGAACAAAGAAGCGTATGAAGAGCAACCTCAAGGTTTTGAGGTATACCAGAAAGAGACCCTTGTATGCAGATGGAAAAATATCTTGTATGGATTCAAACAACTTGGTGCAAAGCCTCTCATGCACAATAGAAGCGTGGTGAAAACTTTCTATAACAAAGATATTGTATCATAATGGTTATTCAGAAGTCCAGGATGATGGATTGCTAATCCATAACAAACTCTCATGATAACTGAAGAAGTGCCACTTGGATATGTTCCAGTTTGAGTCTTGCCACGATGTCATGAGCTAGCAGGAAACAAAAGAGCTGAATCCAACCATGATATACTGTAATGATCAGAGCTATATGAAGCCTTCAGAGAAAACTAGTGCTCCAGGAAGACCGAAGTACATTGAGATCAAGCATTACATTCTCCATGATGAGGTCCAGAAAAGAGAAGTGGTTCTCCAAATATATCTCCACAGATGAGCAGATAACAGAGATTTTGGTAAAGCCTTTGTCCAAGATGAAAAAGTTTGTGTACTCAAGAACCTAGCTGGAGCTCGTGGAGACGACTTCCTTATTGAAAAGAGAAGAGATGACTCCCAGGTTGGGAGGGAGCACGGATGTGTTATTAATTTATGGACAGTCATTTTTTAGTTCGAAAAATGGTCCAGGATGAGCAGTTCCTTTCCAGTTCGGAAAGTGGTTTGAGATTTTTGACGGACAGGCATTTTCCATTT
>ML803349.1:81756-102674 GCA_009831015.1 Picea engelmannii | reverse complement strand
AGCTGGGAAGAGGTGCGCACTGTAGAAACTAGGTAAGTGCGCAAGTCTGGGGAGCAGCTGCAGCTGACAACTGCTGCAATCTGTATTTCTAGTTTAGGCTCGGACTTTCTATTGGTTATGGTTGGAATTTCTGATTAGTCTTGGTTATTTTTATGCATTAGCCATGGTTGGCTTTTGGTTTGCTTCCAGAATCATTCTCTGTCAAGGTTAAGGTGCTCAGGTGTGGCTTCGGCCTATGGTTGGGTGACAATATTGTTATATTGTCTATGGTTAAACGAGCACATCCATTACTTTCTAACAGAATCAAGGTAAAAGTAAAGTGGCACAATGCTTTGGATGTGGTACATGGAGACATACTACAACAAATTGTTCTTTCAATAAATCTAAGGAGGTGGTATGTGTATTGTGTGGTCTTGGAGATCGACTCTATGCATTGTACCAATTTTTAGGAAAGATCATCATTGTATCCAAGTGATTCCACTTTGGGTCATAACAAGACATATCGTCAGTCTACTTTGCGTTATCATGCACGCTAATCTAGAAGGTTGCAAAAATGTCCATAATACTTCTTTGAGCGCTGTTGTTCCCCTAGTAGCGATTGTTCACACACCTCAAGAAGGTATGATTCATGAAAACTGTTTCTAACCTTCCAAATATGAACAAGATAGCTAAAGTATACAATGTTGTATACAAAACTAATGATGCTCTCTCGCTCTCAACGAACGATACATCCTCCCCACGAGATTGGGATTGAGCATTATCACAAAAAAATGAAGAAAGTGAAGGTAGCACACCTAAAATTGTGTGACATAGCCGAACCAATTCAATAGCTCATGCATGCTCTCACCATAATAGACATTGACAAACCACCTTCATGATTTGACATCCTTGTATGAGCTTGATGTGCACAAGGATCAACCCGACACATGCAGACCAACTATATGAAAAATTATCAAGTCAAATACAATGATTCCTATCCCTTTCAATAGACTCAAAGTTGACTGTGCCATGGTAGATCAAGGCGTTAAAAAAATATTGTTACCACAACATTGTGGAATGAAATTAGTTGTCCTATGCTTACTACTCTAGATTGTTCTCTAATCATAGGTGATGACAACGAATATGGTTCATGATATCTTGTTATGGTAGGATATTTTGTTTAGAAACATGATTTTTATGTTATGGGGACAAAAGGTCAAGGATATAAGGTTTTGCTAGTTGAAGTTTGGATAGAAGATATGCAAGGTAGCATAAGCATGGAAAAATAAGTTTTGAAGCTAAAATAGGTCCCCCATAAACCAAAGATTTTTATTATCAATCATGAACAAATGTGCACTAAAAATTGTGCAACTATGGACTCTAGATTCAAAGCTATCAAGAGTTCTCAAAATAAATGTTTAAATTGTTGAAGACATCTGTGCTGCCTAACACCTCAATAAATATGAAACACAAGATCCTTTGATTGACATGCAAGAATGGAAGAAGCGCTTGGATGACATGTGTATGCTATTAGGTGTCTCAATGCAATAACATTTTTTTAGCTTCCTTACCATATCACTATGAACCAATGAGATGAACAAATCTTACAAAACATGTCCAATGAAGCTACGATTGTGGTTGCTTTTGAAAGTGGGACTGACAATAGGAGAAGACGTCGATGCATGCACCCACTATGCCCCTAGCAACAACAAGTTCGTCAACATGATCCCACAACTTGCACATATTACATCCTGTGATGGCTCCATTAATCCATTTCCCACTCTAGCTTTCCCCATTCCGCCCCACCAGTTCCTGACACTTGCAACCCAGGTCCTCTACCACCCCAACCCACTGTGCCTTTGTATTGTCTTGTTCATAGTCCAGATCGCCATATGTCTTAACCCTAAATGGGCCGCTATCTGTGATCAACTGAAATTGGATAACCCTCATTGGCATCGAACCCTTGATGGATTCTATTTCATTCACTAGATATTCCAACATAGTACTCATGTGACATGAATGCAACATGGTAATTTGAACGCCCACATGCTTGCTAACCCTTCTTGGCATCAAACCCTGATAGATATTGTTTCATTTTGTTTCTTTGCTCATGATTTGCTTTCTTAGAAATCTTTCTATCCCAACTCTTCGAGTATTTTCTTGTAGTTCAGTTTTGTCCTTCTCCACTGTGAGATGGTAGGCATTGGTAGTGTTGCTCCCATTTGTCGCTTCGTTGCAAAAGGAAGATTTTGCCTTGCAGGTGGTGCAGATTTTGGTGTTGAAACTACTTACAAAGATGAAAGCATTTTCATAGAATGGAAGAATATCATGGGTACCAGATTAGAGCACTCTTGAACCCGACATCACACTAGATTGCGATGGTGTCCTCCACACAAAACTCCCATAATTTTATGTAGATGAAGCATTTTTCTGATCAATAGGGAGAGAATTGCAGCACAAAACTTGGGATCTCATGATGCGATTTGTATTCCTCACTCTAGATCATGTTGCTTGTTAACTCAGACTTCAAGACTTAGGACTCCAAATTTACTTGGACGATTTAGATGGTATTGCTGAAGGTGGTCTCGATTACTCCTACACACTCAAGGAAACAACAATTTAACTAGAACATGGATGCCTAGTATCAATTGCAGAAATGAAGGACATTGTTCATAGTCTTGTAGCAACATCTTTTTTATGAATGTGTAGTGATGCCACCACAGGTATACCTCCTATGAAAATTCTTCTCCTTTTTGTTCACAATCCATGAGTTGAGTGCTTCCTAGCAATTTTGAGCACTTTTTTGCAACTCCGATTTCAACCCTATTTACTTAGGGTTTCTTGGATTTGTTTCCCAATGTAATTTCAGCCTTAAGGCTGAGTCTGATTTATCAATTACAGCAGTATGTAAATCATTTCTCCATCAACCAATCAACTAGGCAGCTCAAGGAAATAGACACCAAATCACATACAAATTTGGGAGATGATTCCTATCACTTAATGGAACACCCCAAAGTATAAGCCAGATCTGTATAAACCATATGTGGATTTAACCTTATTACAGTGGATATGTACCAGCTGCAAATCTGCCTTGTTAGCTTCTCTTTACTTCTCAATTCACCCAAGTAAATCTGCCTTCTGTTATATGAAATCTGCATGATAAACCAGCACTACAAACTACTCAAATCATCATGAGAGATAAGTTGTAAATCAGTTTTGCAAGTGCAGAAATTTAGGATAGCAATGTACACTTCATGTTAACATAAGAATGAAGTACAAATGCATACCAACAACTTGTGATAAACTGGTACATACAGTCCACTAGCTTATCACAAGCTTGGACTACTCCATAATGCTCTCCTGGCCTAGCTACGGTAACTGCAACAAGCTAGTATCATACCAACTATCATACCGTAATCTCCAACTCCTCCAAGCCAGGAATCCCTTCTAACCAAAGTTGGTGGCTCTATCACTTGCATCACACAAGTGTACCTCCAAGTACATTATCACATCACACATGAAAACTACTTGCCCAAGCAAGGCATCTCACCAAGCTCCATCAAGCACGACATCACATCAAGCTCCAAGTCCTCCAAGCAAAGCATCTCACAATGCTCTAGGTCTCCACACTAGCACTCCTGTCTTCCTTAGGGTTTATAATCCCTAGCAAACTTGCATCACACAAGTGCAAGGATTAGAAGATAACTGTAGTGCTAGCCTCCAAGTCTTCATGTCCATCCTAGGGTTTGAGTCCTCAAGCCCATTCTTTAACTCTTGCATCCACACAAGCACCGAGACCTTCATGGAACATCAAGAGTACAATACACAAGTCTTCTTCCAAGCAAGGTATCACACCATGCTTAAGACTCCACTCATCAAGCAAGGTTACTCATCTAGCACTACATGATCTTGCCTTAGCCTCCACTCATCATGCAAGAACAAGGCTCTAGTATCACCCAAAGCGCCAACCTTATTTCATCATATCTTCCATAGGGTTTCTATTAGTAAACCTAGGTCCCTAGCACTACCTCTTGCATCAACACAAGAGTCAAGGCTTCTCCATTACAATACAAAGGATGAGTAACAACAAGAAGCAAGGCTTGCATCCAAGTCTTCAACTCCTCTAATGCTCGTGTTCTTCTCTAGGATAATCACAAGCCCTAACGTCCTCTTGCATCACACACGCTAGGAATCCAAGAACATCTTCAAGTGCTAGTATCCATCTTCATGTCTCTTATAAGGTTTACATCACAAACCCTAGGTCTTGCTTCCTACAAGACTACTCTAAGACAATTACAAAGATAGAATAATGAGTACATTAGTAATAAGTGAGATAGAATAATGAATACATTAGTAGTAATTAGTGATAAAGAGTCTCTCCTCCCTTTACATAGAATAGACAAGGGGTGCTAACATAAAACATGGACTAGGTCGACACAAGTAACCTTAGGACTAAGTCAAAAGGGAAACCCCACATGGAGCGCTCTATAACACAAGGATGACAAGTGTCAAACTAGGGTTTTACCCAACCCCAAGGTGGTGTGACCTCCAAGAGCATGATGCCCCTTTGGGTCTGATGCTCCTCCAAAATGGTGCATAATCCAACAAGTTGTTAGCCCAACACTCCCTTTTACATGGTGCTTTGTTACAAAGTGTCCTCATGTAGGTGCTCCTCCTATAGTTTTGTGCCACATCTCCTCTTGTGCCTTACGCTTCTCAACATGTGTGCCAAGGTAGTTACTTGCTCGAATGTTTCTCCTCAATATATGTGTCTGGGTCCACAACCAACCTCCATGAAGTATGCTCCTCAACTCAAGCATCCTCAAGTGAAGTATCCAACCTCCAAGGTGTATGCTAAGTCACCTAGTTCGAATTCGAATTCGAGTTTGGCGACCTTGAAATTCGACAGTGAAAATTTCTATGATAAAATTCGGCAATAAATTCAACATACTACAAAATTTAAAAATATATGAATAGAATAAAGATAAAAATGAAAAATATATGTAATTAAAGTTTAAACACATGATAGAAATGAAAATAGCATGCTAACATGATTAAAGAGGTATTTCAAGAAAACATCATCTTCTTCAAAATTTAAAAACTTGTTCAGGAAACATAAAAACATGAACATAAGATTAAAAAGTCTTGCACAGTTGAGCATCCAAAAAGAAAACTAGAACAGGAACACAAGATTTATTCTCGATGTTCCCGTGGCCTACTTGTTACATCAAAAAGCTCTATATCATCAAGAGCACTCAGGGCAGTGAAACCACTGGAAGCATGATCACCATTGGATTCAACACTAGCTCTATCATTCTCAATGTCAAGATCATCTTCGTCTCCTAATGCATCTGGAACATGATTGAAATATGTGGTAGAAATATTGGATGAGTCTTTAGCCACATTGTTTAAGGCCAACTGCAAGTTGCTATGAACATAAACAAGATCTTCTAGTTTTCCAGATAGCAATCTGTTTCTTTTCTTGGAGTGAATATGGTTGAAGGCACTCCAATTCCTTTCACATGCTGATGCACTTGATCCTTGGCTCAAGATATGAATTGCAAACTTTTGCTTTTCTGGGGCCCCTGATTCATAAAAATCCCACCAAACTGATGGAGCACTTACGACTCTATCATACTTCGCTGCTTTAGTCCCAAATATCCCTTCTTCTAGCCTATATGCCTTGAGTTGTGATCTAACCAAAGTTGCAATCGATGGATCTGGATTTAGCTTGTCAATGGCCTCGTAAAGTCCCCTCATGATACCCCAAATAATCTAGGGTCCAAATAGCATGCTGCTGCGTGTAAAGGACTATGCATCATCTTCCATCTTCGATCAATTACCTCCCAAATCTCTTGGTAATCAACTTCCATATTATCAAAAGCACTTGCAATGGCTTCCTTACAACGGTCCATGCCCTCATAAACAAAACCCATACAAGGTTTGTCACCATCAACCATCCGAAGCATATCAACAATTGGACCACACATTTTTAACACATTTTCAACATTTTTCCAAAAGCTGTTGCCTAGCATTATTTCTTCTACATTCTTTCCCTTTTCTTCTCTTGAAGGGTGAGATCTTTCCAACCCAGCATTGCAGAAAATAGCTCTTAAGCTTGTTTTTTGTTCAACAACTCTTTTTAGAGTAATGTAAAATGTGGCAAACCTTGTCTCACAAGGCCTCAACAACCCTCTAGTTGCATTTCTTCTATATATGCTCAATGTGAGACGATGGTTAATAACAAAGTTTACAACTGCTCTTGCTCTTCGAATTGTCTCATTTATCCAGGGAAATTTCGCTAAATCATGTAGCAATAGATCCAAGCAATGAGCTCCACAAGGCGTCCAATAAATGGTCTTATGCTTCTCCATAAGCATCTTTCTTGCACCGACACAATTTGAGGCGTTATCCGTGACAACATGGACAACATTTTCCTCGCCAACTTCTTGAATTGCTTCATCTAAAATTTTGAAAATATATTCAGCTGTCTTCACTTGATCCATTGCATTAATTGCCTTAAAAAAATATACTCCTTGAGGGCAATAAACAAGCACATTAATCAATGGTCGATGGCATAAACCTGACCAACGGTCACTCAAGATTGTGCAACCTGTATACTTCCAAGACTGTTTAACATTGGCCAACCTCTCTGTCACTCTTTCCTTTGTTTTCTTTAGCAGCGTGGTCCTTAAAGCCTTGGACCCAGGGGGAACATACCCCTTGCCAAAATCAACAGCCTTTTAGAATGCATTTTTAAAATATGGGTTTCTGGCCATATTAAAGGGAATTGCACATGCATAAAAAAACTCAGCAATCGCGTCATCAACTTGTTGCTTCTCTACAGGTTTCCAAAATGCATTTAATGTTGATGCTCCACCTATTTTTGTTTGGGTGGAACTTGATCCACTGAATTTTGAGGTGAAAGAAGGATTCCCGGGTGAAGAAGACATGCCAATTTCCCTTAGAATTCGTTGCCTCTTCATTTCGTTTCTTCCTTTTTCTGCTTTTGATTTATCATGGTCTCATTGCACTGCATCTTTCTACTCATCAGATATTGCTGGGCATCCTTCCACACCACCTCCATTTCCATTAGAGATAGTAAGCAAGTGATCCACTACTCTAGTTAATGTCCCAGTGAAATGTTTTCCACATAACTGATAGATACAATCTGCCCCTTCCCTCTTCACATATTTCCATGCCTCGGCAGTGGATTTAGGAGCCATATAATTAAATTTCTGCTCACTGATCACTGCTCTGCTCTGCTCACTGTTCTCTACCCAGAGCTTATAAGTTTATGTCTGGAAAGTTAAAAAAAATATGTTTAGTGTTGAGTGTTGGTAACTTGGGTTTGAACTGTGGAAAAGTAGCAAATTGCAGTGACTACATAATTTTTTTTATATTCATTTAAGTTTAAATGAAACATTTTCATGCACAAGTTACAGGTTGTAGAGACAACATACATCATAATAGAGTTCAGGTTTACAGACATTTATTTTCATCATTTATGCACAGGCTACAACCTACAAGTTACTAAAGTCTAACACAACAACTAAATGCTCTGCCTACAGGCTACAACACAACTTACAAACACAGGTAGATTGTAATGATAATGTTCAGGTTTAAAAAAAAATTCATGCATGCAAAACAACCTACAGTCTACAGCCTACATGCTACAGCCTACAGGTAATAAGTTAATATTAAAACTTGTAAGTCGTACTAGGGGTCGAGGCCAGAGCAACGAGGACACAAACATAATTGAACCCTGAAAAACCTGAAGATGCGTTCTTTGAGGCTTGAGCTCTCTACTGGACACGACCTGGCTGAGGACACTTGGAGAACAACTCAGGAAAAACGTGATTCTGGAACCAATAGCAAAAACGTGATTCTGGAACTAGCAACAGGAAAGTTCGAGCTGTTAGGCCCGGTTCGTGTACGGCGGAGCCTGGACTGTGGAGGAAGCTCGTTGCTGGTCCTTGGACGACATCGGGAGTTTTGGCTGGAGGAAGTTCCTTGCTGGTCCCTGAATCACTGCTACAATGTAGTCGTAACTGGTAAGTGTTATAGCGTCCGTCGTCAAGAGGAGTGAGAAATATAGTCGGGACTCGGGAGTGCTAAAGCGGGAAATGAAAAACCCAAACCATGCGCGCGAAACCCAAAATCTGAATTCGTGAGCGGAAATGCAAAAACCACACGAACGTTCAAAAACAACCACGCGGAAACCGTGTTTAGGGTTCCAATCTTTTTTCAAAATTCCGCGTCGAATTTCAGACTTGAATTTCAACGCATTTGTCGAATTTATTTGGCCAAAAATTCGAATTCATATGCGGGTTCAAGTTCGTTCCGATATTCAACGAATTTTATATGAATTAATTCGATTTGATTCAATTCTCGGCGAATTTCGAATTTCAGGCCTGAAATTCGTCGAATGCGGTGACTTAGGGTGTATGCCACATGGTCTCGTACTCTTAAGTACCCTTCTCCAAGCGCCTAGCCCTCATCCTCTTAGGTAGGTACCTCTCCTAATTAAGCATTTGACTCCCTCATTATGTGCACCCAATGGGTTAGTCATAATTCCACATAGTATAATAACCTCTTAAGTAATTGCACTATGTTTACATTCTATCCAAGGTCAAGCATCTACCCAAATTGAGCCATTCATATGTCCTAAGCATCACCAAGGGACTAGGAGAACTAGCACTGTCCTAGCTAGTTGAAAACACTTTTGGAGTAATTCCAAAAGCTAACACTTTTGCACAAATCATTTCGAAGATTGGAAAAGATTAGTTCGAGTAACTTTGTTTTGGATTAGCTATCTTGCATGGTCTTCTGACTTGACACATTATGGATGTACGTTCAAAATGAGATCGTTATTGATGCCCTTGTTCTTTGATGCAACATGTAGCAACATGCCCAAACATGGATGCCCTTGTTTTGATCTCAATGCATGTATTTTTGATGCATGCCTTGCATGCTCAACCAACATTTTAGGGGCCTAAAATAGAGAGAATGGTTATGGACAACATTACTAAAGCTTTAGCAGTGCTTCACCTTTATGTTCTAGAAAGTGTTATGTGAACCCCACTTGATGTGATTGAAGTGGTCCGAGATCGCTTTATATGGTTTGAGAGAAAACATTATTGTATTTTTATGGTTAAAGGTTTTAGGACTAGTGAGAAAGTATCTAATAATTTCAGAAGTATCTAACAATTTCAAAAGTATTGTACGGGGTAGCTAGACAATATGTGGATAGTGACCTTTATGCTCGCAACTCTACTAAAGGACCTAAATTTCTCCTTTTGATAGAGCTACCAGATGGATATGGGTTCAATGAAACATTGGCTTTAGAAAGTATTACAACAATGCCACCATCGACAAAAGAGTGGTACAAATTGATCTTCTTCCATCACATGTATAGATCACACACAAATGACATTAACATTTTCATAAAGATACCAATGTATTAAGCGTGCTCTATGGCATCGCTTGCCTTGTTGATGTTTGTAGCATCATATAGGTACTTCCTCACAGGTCTAAGTGTCTAGACATGTGGAAGTCATCCAAAATTTTCTACCTTAGTAATTTACATTAATTAAGGAATTATTAAAGTGCTTTTATAATTAAAGTGGGTTTAACTTAATGAAATGCTAAGGTTATTAGTATTAGTGAATTAAATGAATCTTAGCCATTGATCTCAAGTGAGGTGAGATCTAATCTCAATCGTTAATCACTTTGGAGATTAGGGTTATGTTTGATTCGGTCATAACTCAAGATTATAAAAGCAAGGCTAGGTGAAGGAGAAAGACACAAGAGAGCACATAGGAACAAAGGACTTCTGCTCATGTGCTTGAGTCATCCACTTAGAGCAAAGAAGGACTTTTGCTCAAGTGGTTGAGTCACGAAGGACTTTGATTCAAGGGGATCTCAGATAGGTGAAGGACTTTCATCTAGGGATCAAGTCCAAAGGAGGAAGGTGCAAAGGTGCAACAAGAGGAGAAAACCCAACAACCAGAAATTGAAGGACAGATTTCAAGGTAGTCCAACAGGTAGATCTTTTTGATCCGAGGACCAATAGATAGATCTAATGTACCAGGAGGCAGATCTAGTAGATCTGAGGTACCATTAGACAGATCTAGTATATTTGAGGTACCAACGAACAAATCTAGCAAATCTGAGGTACCAACGGATAGATCTAGCAGATCTGAGGTACTAGTGGACAAATCTAGTGCAGGTCTGAGGTACCGGCGGACAAATCTAGCAGATTTGAGGTACCAACAAGTAGATCTAGCAGATTTGAGGTACCAACAGGTAGATCTAGCAGATTTGAGGTACCAACAGGTAGATCTAGCAGATCTGAGGTACCAATGGACAGATCTAGTGCAGAATTGAGGTACCAGTGGACAGATCTAGTGCAGAACTGAGGTACCAGTGGACATATCTAGTGCAGATCTGAGGTATCAACAGGCAGATCTGAGGTACCAACAGGCAAATCTGGCAGATCTGAGGTACCAACAGGCATATCTTGCAAATCTAGTGCAGATTTGAGTGTCCAACAGGCAAATAAGGATAAATCAGCAGAGGGTTTCTTCAGGGCCTGAGTTGCCAGGTTTGTTGTATTTGTATTTTTCCTTAGTGGGCCATTTTTCTAGTAAGGGAGCCCTTGTAACCTTGGAGTCATTATAAATGAAAAGCTGATTTGAAGGGTAGAATTTCTGTGTGTTGTGTGCAATTTGGTTTCCAGTTTTGCTTCCGCTGTTTTATTTCCAGCCAATATATTTTATTTTGTTCGCTGTAATTTAATATCAACAAGGAAAAAACAAGGTAGTAATTTATCTGGGTGTTGGGGATGGAGAGATTTCAACATGGTATCAAAGCGTGTTGAAAATTAACATGCCTCCCACTCGAACAACACAAAGTCTATTCACAACTGGTGAAGCATGATGAATAGAGTTTGGTTAAGAAGACGAGACTGTAGATTTTTGAGGAACTAGAAGGCTGCCCAACAGGTCTATCTTTGACCTCTTGTTGGGCTCTATGTTTGAGTAATCAAAGCTGTCCTTTCTGCTGTTTTAGGACAACAAACAGGTCTGAAATTTCTGCTCAAAATTCTGCCCTCTAACTGATGATTAGATGCTCTTTTAAGGTGCCCTTGCAAGTGTTTTTGTAACTGATGTTAGCACATGCAAATACCTTAAAACAAATAACACTCCTCTAGGATCTTTACAAGCTCCTAATGCTGATATAAAACTAAGCATACATGAAAAATGAACAAGTCTAATTTTTAGTCAACATGACCCTGGACAACCCCCCCCCACCCGGGGAAAACCAGTTTGAGATATATGTATATATATGAAGTGTCTCAAGCATGGAATACAACAAGTAAGCAAATACAATGGAACCTGTACACATAGAAAGCTCCTCTCAAGCGTTGCTAGCAAGTTCCTTGAGAAATGCGCCCTTCCTCTTTGTTGTCCAAGCAAGATGAGCTAGTGCGCCCTTGACATTCTCTTGTCTATTTGAGAAACCCTTGCATGCAAATCTCCCTTTGAATACTGTCTCAAACCTCCACCAACCAGATCTGCTGTAGCCTCACTCCAACATGTGCCTGCAAGCTTGCGCCCTCTCTCCACAAGTGCGCCCTCCACCAAGCAATAACACCAACAAGCAAATAATGAAGCCTCAAGCCTCCTTGCACCCTCCATGAATGAAGACGCCCAAGCTAGCTCCATCCAATGCTTCCATTCTCATCTCCTTGCTCCTCTCCAAACTCTTCAAGTGAACAAAACAAGAATGAATGCCTCTCTCAACCCTTGTGCCCCTCTTTAGCCATCCTTAGCCAAACCTAGAGATTGATGGCTAAGATCATCTCTTGCCATTTCTAATCGATGGGTGAGATCTTCTCACAAGTATCTCACTTAGAAATCCACTTTTGGTTAAGTTTCCTAAGTTTGCCTCATGTCCCTTAATTCACCCACAAAGTGAATTAATAGTCACTTTTTGTGTTAAGTGACAAATTTCACTTTTGGCTTAAATCTCCTAAGTCAAAGTGAAATTAGAACATAAAGTAAAGTACAAGGGTCAAATCATTTCCCTCTTGTGGTTAGAGAGACACAACCACATGGGGATCACTTCCCAAGGTATACCAAAACTCAACAGAGACAGAGGAAGGATGATAGTGAAGAAATTCAGACTCCCTCATTGTGACAGACTCGCGGTAAAAAACAAGGTAAGTCCACATTCAAGTCTTCCTCCTAGTGTTCTCAAACCTAATCGATGACCATGGTCGATCCAAACAACAACAAAAATAACATTCAACTCTGGAATCATGGATGACTACTCCCCTCTTTGCAATACCCACCCATTTAACTCCTTCAATCTAACATCCCTAGATTACCCTTACCCACCTTGGAAAAGAGAAAGACCTGCACTCCCCTTCAAATCCAATGTTCAACACTCCTCAAGTGCCATTTCTCATCCCTTTCCACAAACCCTTTGTCTCAGTGTGACCCAACTTTACATTCTTAGTGACAACGACAAAGCACACCCTCAAAAAGATTATCGAGGGAATCCCTAAATCCTCCATTTCTCCACTAATCAAACCCAAGGATGATTTGTTGGAGATTGTGGATCCCCAACCACATTTTACTTCCATTGTTCCCCCTTCGTTGACCCTCTAATTGATACTCAAGAGGCTCCCTTTATTGAAACACATTAACCGATATCACCTCCATAAGCACAAAAGTTGCTTAGATCACCCCTCTTTTTGCTTCTTCAATCCCCCCTGTAGAGGATTCCAATGTCCCCTTGGACCTATTTTCGATGGAATCTTGCCATGTTGTTATTTTTTGCTCTCCTTGCTCCTCTTCCACAATACTCAACACCTACTCTTAGCATGAAGACCCCTTGGGCCTCGCCATCACACTTCCACTTTTGTCAATCCCTTTGGATATGCACACCTACTTAGACCAGACCAACCTTTTTCTCCACCTAGGGATGGTGT
The DNA here is from genome assembly GCA_009831015.1 of Picea engelmannii. Lineage (NCBI taxonomy): Eukaryota > Viridiplantae > Streptophyta > Pinopsida > Pinales > Pinaceae > Picea > Picea engelmannii. Next base: position 89,695 of record ML803349.1, on the reverse strand, counting down.
CGTGCTTGCTCCTCCACCTCTTTTTTCATAGGTACATGTACACCACAATGAAGCTAATCTAAACCCTTCATCTAAGCAACGTTTTCATGATTAACATAATCGTGAAGCCACTCACAATGGTTCACTACAGTAGACAAACAAACTAGAAGAAGCGGTGTCTAAAGTCTCTAACACTTCATCACAACAACAATAATTGTTAAATTAAGTAGCTGGAAGAGCCRTTCTCCGGGAGGATGGAAAAGACCCTAGTTGAGATGTAGGGCCCCCAGTGCACTCTTGTGGTTCTTGGTTTGGGACCAAGTAGTTAGAGCCATGGAGAAAGACTCTAGTGAGGGTCACCAATGTATTGCTAGGGTTCTTGGTCAAGGACCAAGCAGTTTGATGATGTAAGTCCCTAGATGTGTTCTAGGGCCCCTGGATGTGTTCCAGGGAATCCTTGCTCGATGCTTGGATTGATCCTTGGTTGTGTACGTTGGTGGATAAGACCCTAGTGGTGATCTAGGGCCCCTAGATATGTTTTGGGGTATCCTGGTCCAGGAGCAGGCAGTTCTTGGTCAAGGACGAAGCAGTTTGATGATATAAGTCCCTAGATGTGTTCTAGGGCCCCTGGATGTGTTCCAGGGAATCCTTGCTCGTGCTTGGATTGATCCTTGGTTGTGTACCTTGGTGGATAAGACCCTAGTGGTGATCTAGGGCCCCCAGATGTGTTCTGGGGTATCTTGGTCTGGGACCAGGCAGTTCTTGGTTAAGTACCAAGACGAGACGATGTGTGATCTTCTTCTCTCCCGGGATGGTCCATGAAACCTAGGAGCGGTTAAGAAGAAGGACATGATCACATCAGTGACCTTCCTCTTATGCTGGGATGATAAAAGCTTATAAGTTATCATGAGACTTATGTGGACATCTTGCCATTGAAGAAGACCCCTTTGACTTTGTCTTCTTGCATCCCCTTGCTTGAGCCACGTCCTTCTTAATGTTTATGTGGTGTTGGTCTTTCCTAGTCACCTTGACTTGTTGACTTTCTAATTAATATTTTTATGATTAAAATATTAATTATTTTAATTTGTTTTATTATTGGGTTTTAATTTAACCATAAAGTTAGGGTTAGTTTAGTTAACCATGACCTCTATCTAAACCAATTACCGTAAGCTCCCCTCCCCCGCTCCACCCTCGAAACCCCGCTCCGAGCGAATCCTCCATGGAAGCTTCTCCGGAAGCCCGCTTCCTTGGCTTTGATTCTATGACTTAAATCTGGTAATCGAACACTGTGGATTGTGCTAAAAATTGTAATAAATGCTGTTATAGAGTTGCTCTCTATGGATCTTACATTGGCTCCGTTTCTATGACTTCAAACTAAGGACTTAGGAAACTACCCTAGCCTAGGGGGAAACCCTAAAGTCAATTGAGCTAAGTCATTATAGATTAAGAGTGGAAGTGTAGATTACCTTAAATTGATTAGCACAATTAACCCAAGAAACCAATCATGTACTTCAAAGATGTTGCAAAAAAATTTGACTTGGAGAGTTACAAAATGGTTTAGTGACAGGAAGCTCCATGGGGCGCTTCATTACTTTACATGTCAGTCTATAGATGATAGATTCATAGCATTTAGCAATTAGATTCTAGAGTCTAGCACAGTTTAAACTTTATTGTTTTGGACCTTTCGATATTCATAATTCAATGCAGATGACCTATTTTGTAATCATAACTATTTGGTCATCACTCATGTTATTGTTGACAGTTGCTAGATGATTGATTTCACTCCATAACTTAATGGTCTACTTTCTATTATATGGCTTAAAAATTTGTATGTTGGTTTGTAAGTTTGTAATTGCTAGATTCTAGATGGTTGATGCTCGAATGATTAATCATTGATGTGCTACTACTTACTACTATGGATGCCATTTTAATGTTACAGTGTACAAATATGCATGTTTTCATACATTTTGCAGCTAATTTGTCTTTCTGCATGTTTTTTTAATATAAACGCAATATATATAAAAATTTATATACATATATAATAGACGCTTCTGGGATGCTTCACTCCTGAGGATTTTTTGAAAATGACGCTCCCGACGCTCCGCTTCCTAAAAACGCTCCCGCTTCGCTTCACACTCTGGCAACATTGATCTAAACTATAAAAGGAGACCACCTCCCCTCTCTCACTTACACTATCATTCTCCCTCAAATGTTTCACTTGGTCTGATTTTTGCTGCGGCCTTTCCTTGCTTCAGTTTGGTCTTTGTGGTGTGGCCTCCTTGGGTTTTCTTTCTCTTGCTGCTTTGGAGCCTCTTGTGTTGGTGTAAGGGTACGGCTGCCCTGGATCTGGTCTTTTCTTGCTGTTTAAAGTGGTGCGGCCCTCTCCTCTTGCTGTCTAAGTAATGCGGCCCTCTTCTCTTGCTGTCTTTTAGGGTGCGGCCTCTTCCTTTAGTCTGGAATAGTGCTACGGCTCCCTCCTTAGCAGTTTGGCTCTCTCCATGGTGGCTGGTATAGGGTGCGGCCCTCTCTTGTTGACCCCTAAGGTTTTATCCCTGGCTGCCGTGTGTCCTCCTGATGGTGCTGTCACCTTCTTGAGCTGCCACTGTCTCCTTAGTGCCACCTATGTTGCTGCCCCTGCTGTTTTGGTTTGATCAGTTTTGTTAAGGCTGTAAATGACTTTTCTTTTGGACAGTAGTGTCCTTGTCTCACCCTAGTTTGCCTTGCTGATTAAATTTTCTTGGCAAATTCTGTCCACAAGATCATGATGGAGATCTACCCTTGAGGGTTTGATCCATAACCATTATAGCTTTTTCTGAGCATACTGAAAAGATGACAGCAATAAGTACATCAGGTAAATTCATTCTTTATTTTTGGCTAAGGTAATGCTCATTTGTTTTATCTAATGTTCAGATTTTGTTCTTTGTTTTGTTTCTTGTTTTGCTAAATGATCAGATCTGTTCATGTTTAGTAATGTTCAGATCCATTGTATTATTACTGTTATTGAATTTACATTAGAATTTGTAAATTGATTTACTGATTGCTGATTCTAACTACAGTAGTAAACAAAGTCAAAAAGATATTTCTGTTTCAGTTTGCCCTTGAATTTCTAACAATAGTCAATTATTGAGGTAGGTCTAGCACTTGGAGTATGGATAGGTCTAGTGTCTTTTGTGCTAAAAGAGCACACCAACTATACATCTATGCTAAGGTTCCTCATCATGTGCCACACCAGTTAGAGTTGAAAGCCTTCAAGTTGCATCTCTGATTTTTCAAACTATTTGATAAATTGATGGACAGGAAGTGCCAAAAGATATTGTTCTAGACAATTAATTTAGATCTATAAGTGCTATGGAATGAACTATGGTAGTTATTCAATTGAGTAGAACTTAGAGATTTTGGGAAACAACCACAAATTAGAAGCTGAAAATGAAGATTTGAAATATAATATTAAGATACCGGCTTATCAGTTTGAAGAATCTTCAACATCTTTTGCAACAACCCAAATAGAGCTTGGTACAATAGAACATCAACTCGAAGAAAGCAGAGGAAGTGTGCAAAGAATTGCATGGTGGGTAATAGAGCCTCTGGACCAACCAAGAGACTCAATAAGTGAATCTGAATCAAGAGAAAATAGATCCAACCCAATAAGACTACTAGCTTCGCCATTCTCTGCAATCGGTGGTTTTTATTTCTGGTTCTGAATTGTGCCATTATGTGGTCATGCGCTGGAGCCTGGCATGCATAATGGTAGGTGCATTGTTCCCGCCATCATTTTCACTACTATAATATTAAAGAAACACATGCCCTACTAGGAGTTGCTATCCCCCTCCCCCAAAAGGGAGGATCTCTTCCCTGGTAGAATGCTTCTAAGCGCCCAATACACACAGCTTTTCGAATTCATCTACGTGCATAGTAGGAATCATATGAGAAGAAGTAATTAGAGACATAAAGTGCAACACATATAACAATAGAGACTCAGGTCTATAGCTTTAGTGTGTGACAAAATATTTTGGAGGTTAAGGTTCAACAATTGGAAGAACACAATCTAGCTCTGTCTGTGAATTACAACTTCCTTAGGTACCAAAAAGTGAGTGCTTCAAGCCATTGATAGATCACACACTCTAGGCATAGTCGGACAAGATAGGGGGCGTTTTGACTATGGTCATAATAGTTAATAAAGCTTGTGCTTTTCTATAAACATTGGCTACCCCCTTCCAACACCATCAATAGATGTTGCAAAGACAGATGGATGAGCTCCAACATATCTTCAAATGTTTATAGATTGCCAAGACACAATTGAAGAAAGGTTAAAGTTCGCAATAGTACACAACTTTGTGAATGGTTGGCTTCAACAATGTGTAGTTTAGTAGAAGGCAAATGAAGTTGCCATTGGTTTCGAGGTAGGCAAGCAACAATCTTACTTGCAAATTCCACCATTGACCAATAATAAGATTACAATAGAGTTATATGAGTATCACGCTCTTTGAGCAGTAGAGTTTCAACAATTATTCAAATTGATCCGTGCTCTCTTAGACATCGCCAGAATAGTTGAACAACTCTGACAGCTCGTTCTGAGCATTATAGATTTAGAGTTGTGGAAGTGAGTTTTGGCCACATTTGTTGAGCTCATTCAACAACTCTAGTCCAAAGATTTGTTAGAAGGTAGCAATAGCTAGCAATTTCATCATTAGTGCCACAAGACCTCTGTCAACAGTGAATTGCATACACTCAACGACAAGTTTCTATTGTAGTGATATGAACCCTGTTAAAAATCAAACTCCACACATTAACCAAATATTCTGGAGAGCAATGACATCTTGCATAACCTTGCAGAGTTTGGCATAATGAAGAAGCTTAGCAAAATAAGATATAGTTTTATGGTTTGCTTTAGATGACTCATGTACCTTCTCACACCTTAGACTTGGTGAGAAATTTTGAAGATATGGGTTTGTAGAGCTGAGCTCGATAAGCAAAGCTCCTTGATAGATTGGTGAAAGATTGAGTTTCAGTTGGCCAAACCTTTGTGCCAACTGGGCAATACCTTATACATGTGTTTTTTAGTTGGCCATTTCTGTGTGCCAACTTGAACAATACAATGACATGTAATTTAGACAGTTTGCAGACGTTTTCTCTTTGCAAATGAGTTCTGGTATGCTAATTAATTGGCCTCCTCTTGCAGCTTTGCGTGCCAACGATTTAGATACAACAATTATGTTAGAGAATACAATTGACATTCAACAACTCATGCCAACTTTGGTAGTCTTAGATGAGTTTACTTAGCTAGTCTTAGATGACATCAACTCTGCAACACTTCATTAATTTATATATGTTCCCTACATCACAAAGACAGATAGTCTTGAGCCCATTATGGCGTTGGCATGAAGCAAATGTTTAGGGTTGGATTATGTTGAGCCATGATAGTTAGGCTGAAATCCATCATGATTTTCTATTTATGCATATATTTGACTAGATTTGAATTTATTGGGACAACACACATCCTAATGTATGTAAAGAATTGAATACTTTGTTAGGCATGTGCCTAAGTTGCACTGAAATAGATACATGAATGAATAAAGGTACACTATTGAAAACCATAATGAATTTTTTTTAGAAATGGCCTGATACGATACATCAGGGAAACAACAAATACACACACACACACACACTTGCAGAAAAAAAACCATGAGACAAATTTTTTATGTGACCATTCATCACTTAGAAGCCAAAAAAGGAGTTATCATTGTGGATCATTATCACTATTATCTAGTATCATACAATGCGTGCCAATTGCAAAATTAGTTGTTTCTTAATAACTTCATTACAAACTACTTTACATATCACAAAAAATATCTTCATCCCTGTGACAAAACCCCACATCATTAATATCATCCTTTGCAGAATTAGGAACATTGCTGCCATGTCCACTTGAAGATGCTTCATCAAGCTCCCTCTACTTGTACTCCAATAATGTGCCAATCACCCACAAACTTTTAAGCCCTCAAACACTGTCAACTCTCCATGGCACAATAGCACTCGAATGACAATTTCTCTCTAGCATGAGTATTGGTGTGCTTAAGGGACGCCCATGAGGGTGCATGTACAGGTTAGGAAGCTTGTTTGTAGGGTTAGGGTTTGTGCTTTTGGTTTTAGTTTTTTTTTCATTTTTTTTTGTTTCTTGCTGGAAATGCAGACTTTTGTGCCTGAAAATGTTTTTGAAAATCAGGAAAACATTTCTGGAAATTCAGGAAAACATTTCTGCTGAGGCTAGAAATAGTGATTTTGGCGTATTCCCCCTTTTGCAAATGCCTGGGAAATGTTTTCATGGCATATCTGTGGTGTTTCCCATCAGATTTCATGTTGGAAATGCAGAGTGAAATCTCGGGGGTGCCATGGGGCGTTTTTGGTAACATAGTGCATATTTGGGGCTGACTTGTCAACCCAAATAGCATAGCATATGGTTTGAATTGGTATATATACCTGCTCTTGATATTTGAAAGGGAAATTGGGGTGAGAGCTTGTATCATATTCTAAATAGAAGACCACAAGATCTTTATAAGCTCCTTTACAAGTTACAAGCATCTCTATGTTATGTGTTTGTGTTTGGGTTTGCCTGTGCAAGATTAGTTTCTCTCTGTTCTGATTTTGTGCAGAGGTCTGATACAATATTAAGTATCTGGTTAGTGATCTGTTATGTTTTGATAATGTGTGTGTTCAATATCACGATATCTTGTGTGTTCAATATTGCAATAGGCAGATATAACTTAAAACAGGGTTTGGTGGTTAAACCACCATAACCAACTTAGGGTGCTATATAATGATGATTAACTTGAGAGAGTGGTACTTGTATGTTGGGTAGCTTAACTCAGTTTCGGTAAATGTAATAGTTACAGCGTTAATATATTGGAAATTTATTATTCTCTCCAAGTATATTTGTGTGATTTGAGTTACGTATGCACCCATATAAAATTCTACATATTATAGCTTTAGCATGTTGAAGAGTTGCACTCTGTTGTTATGGAGCAGCCTATTATCATCATATGACAAGGACTAGATGGTGTCTTATCTTCAAATTTCTGGTCGATGTGGATTCCACATCTTACTTGAGAAGTTTCTTCATGCAACCTTTTTCAATGATAAGTATAATAATGTGCAGTGGAGTCTTGACTGAAATGTTCCAGTCTGGTCTTGTTGGTAAGAATTTGGTATATTTCTCATTATACTAAATATAGGGCACTTGTATGGATTTTCGATCCATGATTCATACAAATTTATATTAAATGGTAATTTCTAATATGCTAAATTTGGGAGATCCTTAGAAACAATTGTGGTCTTGAATTCTGTATTATAGCGATTACATTTATCTTCACTATCTATAAAAGGATGAATCTGACTTCTTTATCTATGATATTTCAGAGCTATTGCAGGAGTGTGAGCAACTTCTAACTGGAATTGCCTTGATGAAAGAGTTGACACCTCGTACAAAAGATTACCTAGTTTCATTTGGGGAGCGCTTATCAACAAGGATTTTTGCTGGATATCTAAATAATATTGGTGTGAAAGCACGGCAGGTGTTTTGATTTTCTTGCTGCTTATGCCTGTACTTAAAATATATTCGTTTGGCAAGTAGTATATTCAATGGAGAGGCCTTAAGCATTGAAAAACTATAGTGAGTGAGATTGCATTTGTAAGAGAACAAACTTTTATTTATGCTGCATTGGTTGTTTAAAGATATTCTATCCAGCCAAGGTATATGAATTTGTTTTATTTACTCAAGTTATTTGAATTGTTGTGTTAGATTTAGGGTAAAATTTGCAGAACAGTAGTCTCTTTTAAATTTCAATGATTAAAGCAAATAGATCTATTACTCAATCAGAGATAGAACACATAGAAAGTAGATCTATGAAGGACAGCAACAGCTTAAGAGAAAAACTCTGATCACATTAAAGATAGTACTCTGTTC